>BMAU01021052.1:0-107500 GCA_019973935.1 Trichonephila clavipes | reverse complement strand
CAGTATATATATGCTAATGTTTTTGTATGTGATAATTTTTGTGTTTATATACATATTTCTTACGTATTTTTGTTTATTTTAAATTTATGCTGATAGACATGTATTTTTGATTATGTCGCAAGAACAAACTTTTGTTTATAAAGGGTGTTTTTTTAGAGGTATAGAACTTTAAATTGCAATAAAACAACGATGTATTATTCGATTGACATGAATTTTTTTTATTCGAAAGATAATCTTGTGGCATTACATTTTAAATATGATTTCTGGCATATGACTGCCACGGCTGGCTCGGATGTAGTCCAATCTGGACGTCCAATTTTCGATGACTTTTTCCAACATTTGTGGCCGTATATCGGCAATAACACGGCTAATGTTGTCTTCCAAATGGTCAAGCGTTTGTGGCTTATCCGCATAGACCAATGATTTTACATAGCCCCACAGAAAATAGTCTACTAGTGTTAAATCACAAGATCTTGGAGGCCAATTCACAGGTTCAAAACGTGAAATTAGGCGGTCACCAAACGTGTCTTTCAATAAATCGATTGTGGCACGAGCTGTGTGACATGTTGCGCCGTCTTGTTGGAACCACAGCTCCTGGACATCATGATTGTTCAATTTGGAAATGAAAAAGTTAGTAATCATGGCTCTATACCGATCACCATTGACTGTAACGTTGTGACCTTCATCGTTTTTGAAGAAGTACGGACCAATGATTCCACCAGCCCATAAAGCTCACCAAACAGTCAGTTTTTCTGGATGTAACGGTGTTTCGACATACACTTGTGGATTAGCTTCACTCCAAATGCGGCAGTTTTGTTTGTTGACGTAGCCATTCAACCAGAAGTGCGCTTCATCGCTAAACAAAATTCGCTTATGAAAATCGGGAACAACGGCAATCTCGTTTTGGGCCCATTAGACGAATCTACACCTTGCTTGATCATATTTAAAATGTAATACCACAAGATTATATTTCGAATAAAAAAAAATTCATGTCAATCGAATAATACATCGTTGTTTTATTGCAATTTAAAGTTCTATACCTCTAAAAAAAAACACCCTTTAGTATGTTTCTTTCCCTTGTATTACGTGTTTATTTTTATTTACTTATGATTAAATTTTTGTTTCTTTTTGATTTTGTGGAGAAATTCATGCATTATCCTAGTAAAACAATACAAGTAAGAAGTTTGACATGCCATAAAACTAGTTCATCCCATCTATTTAGTCCTAAACCTGAATTTAGGCCGCCCAGCCGGTACGGTGGATATGATCCTCGGCTTGTAACCGAGTGGGTTTGAGTTCGAATCCCGAATAAGACATGCTTGTACTTTCTTCGGGAAAAGAAGTTGAACTTTCGCCTGTAATGGATTCCCGTCTCAAAAGGAAAGCAGCGCACCCCTTCTGTTCTATGCTGGGATCATCATTTGTAGAAAATGTCTATATTCTTCTGTTTGTATTGTATGTTTCTGTTCTTCTACTCGTATTTCATATGCATGCCAGTATAAAAACACACAACAACCGGAATTTGATTTACTGGTTAATCACTTGTGAACAATATTTTATTTTTAAGAATATTTTATAATGTGGCTTAGGAAATTTTTCTTAATTTATTTGGATTTATATATATATATATAGGTTTAGGTTTTCAAATTATTAAAATAACTAAAAATGAGGCCTAATATCCTGTATAGGGGTGTTAGTGACGCTGACTGCTGTCCTGTTGGGCCTGTGTTCGAATCCCGAAGAAGACATGGGTGTTTGCAAGGGCCTTTGCAGAATGGGGGTACTTTAAATAGCCGTCGAGCCGCAAGTCCTCTCTTGAGGTTGGTGGAAGGGTAGGAGAGGTGGGAGGCCCCTGACCACCTCCAGGGAGTTCTCCCTCAAAATTGTACTTTCACCTGTATGGTGCTCAAAGCTACGGCTAACGACATGCGTACATTTAGCCCTTTGCCGCGAGGAATTTCGTGGGCCTATCTGACACTGTCAGAGATGTGGCATTGTTAGCAACAGCAACTAAAAGTGAAATTTCGTAAAGTATTTCACAATTAAACATAATTTTACTTTGAAAAAATAAGTAAATATTGCTTTTAATTTTGAATATAGAAAAAAATACTACAATACAGAATATATACAGAATTAATAGAGTGTTTAAAATGATAAATTTACAAATTGAAGTAAGCTCATTAAATTTCGTACATATGCAGGGGAGTTCGCTACCAGTCCGACAATCTTGCAGGGTGTTTAAGGGGTACAGAGAAGACTCGGAATCATATAGGAATGCAGGGTCGCAATTGCCGTAGTTGCTAGATATGGCGTAAAGAGTCCGAGAGAAAGAACTGAAACAGCAACACATTAATAGGACAGAAAATATTTTATTGAAAAGCTGTACTATAACAAATATTTAAAGCTACTATCAGAAGTCATTTGGTAGGCCTGGTATGGACAGACGTCGTAAATGACGAATTCCAACAGAATCATTGTTTCTGAAGCTTTCCGCCCAGTGTCATCTACCACAAGACTGCCGGGAGGAATCTTCCAGTACCTAAGGAATTCCATTCAGCGTCGATGTCAGGCATGCCAGACGACTTCTGGTCTTAGTTTCGAACACCTGTTATAGTAAACCTTTCGATTTAATTTTTTACGGTCCATTTATGTGTTGCTGTTTCTATACTTTATCTCTGTTTCTTTGCACTATAGCTTACAACTACGGCATTTGCGACCCTACATTCCTATTAGAGAGATTCCGAGTCGTCTGTGTAACCCCTACACATCCTGAAAGTTTTTCGGTCTAGTAGCAAATCAACCTGTTTATAGTATATCATATATTTCGAGACATCTTTTACGCGTTAAAATTATTTTCGTATTTATAACGGAAACCTGTAAGTAACAAATATATTTTTTATATTAGAAATTTGTAGAAGTCACCCTCATTTTGAAGTGATGATTAATATGTATAGAGCAAAAATTATTTCTCACATATACAGAGAGGGGGGAGAAAGAGAGGAGAGAGAGAGAGAATGTATCATATAATACATACAGTATTTGCGTATATCATCTGTCTACAACTGTGTTAAGTTTTCTACATTAAATGCCGAAGAAATAGAAGTATTAGTTAGTATGGAAAGCTGCATATGTGTGTATATTTGGTTATTAAAATGTAAAGTAAGTTCTTTTAGTTTTCAAATGAATTGTATGCAGTTACTTGTATATAAGTATGAATTTGAAGGAATATATTAGGGTGTTTCGATATAAAATGTTTGTTTTGCTTTAATCATACAGATTTTAAAAAAAAATTATTTCACACATACTTTGAAATAAAAAATATATATATATTTTTAAGCTGTATAGTGATTGTTATACACACAACACAGTATCGTTAAGATACTATTCCTTTATTTAAATAACATTATTCAGTTCATAAGTTAGCGAAATGAATGAAAAAATAATGGATCTCATAAATACTAACACTAAACGAATTTATTAATGATTTTTTATTCATATGGAATTAAAATATTTTTCTGTGTACCAATATATTGTATGCTACGTACTTAAAAATTATATACAAACGATTTATAGCTAAATAAGTTTCATAACTAAAAATATTTTTCTTTTTTATGTACCATGCAAAAATAATAAATCCTAGTAAAACACAAATCTTGGTTGAATTTGAAGTAGTATCCGTCTCTAATGCTTTTTTCCCTTGAAGAGGTGCTCTCATTCTTTGCCCAGCACTTAAAATAGCATTTCTAGCTCCGTTCCATTTATGGGGCCCTACCAAACGATATCTATATGGTACAAATACTTTAAAAGTACAAGCAACAAACAACCAGAAATCTGTAAAAAACAGCTTTAATAAATTGGGTTTAACTCCTATTTTCGATGCTAAGTCGTCCAAATAAGGAATAAAATCAACATGTAGATACGTAGTGTCTAATTCTCCAAAACGTTTCACATTTTCTCTGCATTGCTTATCAATGTCTTGTACCATTGCAGATTGGCTTGGTAATTTACATTTACCACTAAAAACTCGTGATGCCCATCTACATTGCATTTCAATACATGGAACTCCAGGTCCTAAAGGAACTATGAAGCCTATTATTCCTAAAGTGGGTTTAGGCAAATGAGGAGGAAATACGCATTTATATAGATGGATTTTGTTTCCTTCAGCAGTAAAATCTTCAGGTTGAAGGAATGGAAATTCCCATCGATAACCAGTGCCAAGAACAACTGTGTTAACTTTAGTGGCTTTACCACCTTCGTCTTCAAACACAACGCCATCTTTTGTAAAGTATTCGATATTTTTTTTAAGAATGAGAGAGCCATTCATTATTCTAGATGGTAAGCCATCATTCAATGTAGGATCTCTATCATTAACACCACGTTTGGGATGGATATTGTATAAACTGTGAGAAAATCTTGGATTAAGATAAATTTCTTCGACAAGTTTACTAACCCAGTTTGTTGGTAAGATTTTTTGGATTAAGAGATGATCATAATTGAAGATAGTCCAGTCAATAGGATAACCATATGGACCATGCCTTGTCGTAATCCAAGCTGGAGTGCGAACACTAAGATATACCTGTAAATAAAATATTATATTAGATATATTTCTTTATATTTCAGTTTTGTTATTTTTAATAGTTAACAATCTTCTTGAAAATCTTTTTTAGGGCATAATTTTATGCTCTAAGAATTTAAGCCTTAACTTCCCACTGTTGCATTTCTGCAACATATGATTTATTTTCATTTAACAGGCTTAATATGTTTTTTAATTATCTACTAATCACTTATCTAAGAAAAAAAGATTAGTGCAATGAAATACATGCTAATTTTGTCTCTAGATGGAAGTACATTTTTTCCAGAAATCGCAACAATTATAAAAATCTCTGATGCCTCAAGAACTGTGTTTTTGCTATAAAAAGAATACATCATATTTTATGCTTCCTCTTGTTTATTGACGAAATAAATTACCAGGTCGGAAATTTAAACGTTTTATGATGAATAATAAAATCCTCATATAATAAAAAGTTTTGTAATTTACAGCACTATTACGCAATATTGCACTTCTTCAACAAACAAAAAAATGACTGAAATTCAACTTTAAAAAGGCTTAATTTTTTTATGCATATTTCCCTCTTATTTTTACTTGAGAACTAGCTGATATATATTTTTCATAGAAATTTTAAAAATTGGGAAGTTAAGGGTTAATACACACACACGACATATACATTCAAAAAATTAACGTACAACTTCATATTTTTCGACAAGTAACAAAAATTCGAAACATTTTACATTATAACAGATCTACTGAAACTACAGTTAGCATATTGTACTGAAGTTATGAACGTTTACTCAGTTATTTAATTTGATAATTTATTAATGTCGCTCTTTGAAGCTACACGAAGGCTGTTGGGAACGGATCTCGTAATTTTGAACCTCGGTCAAATACCGATCATGACATTTGAGTTGGCAACCTACTCTGTAAACCTACACTACGACAACCTGCGGACTCAGAGCCTCAATAAATTTATCTTCCTTAAATCTATCAAACCTTTTAGCACTTTCGTGAGCCATTTATTTCTCTTTTGAATTTCTCACAGTTTTTTTTTATTAACAGTTAAACAATAGTATTTAAGTAAATATGTTTTATTTTGCCGAATTTTATGCCTACATTTAAATTTTAGGGGTGGGAAGAATACTTCCCAAGAAACCATTCACCGTCATAAAGAAAATTAAATTTAATGGTTAATATTTCCCATAAAAAGATGAGAAGCATGTTGCAATGCACAAGGGGACATCACATTCTGCACACATGTAGCGGGCCCTCTTTTCTTGTCCCTTTCTGCTACATTTCCTACATAGTTTGTAGTTGGAAACCATCTTTGACGTATGATTTCCCACACTGGCTAAGAGTACATTATCCGGAACTATACACTTCTTTGGTTGAAAGCTAGCAGGACGTCCTTTCATTTTTCTTAAGGAATAACTGTCTATTAGCTGACGAGTTAATGCTATATGGAATGTTAGCTAGTCTAAACTTCTGTTTCTGTTGTTCACTTTCTGCAGTATGAAACTATTTATGATGACAAGGTCAATAAGAAAATAAAAGATGCGATGCCCCCATTTTACAAATCTTACGAGTATTTGCTATCTTTCTTTTCTTTCATTGAAGCAATCAACCTCTCCCATGACATCGTTATATACAGCGATAGCTTTTGGATAAGATACTTCTTTAGTATCATCCTTTTTTGTCTAATTTACAGATATCATAATCGGTGGACTATGTTCAGTAACACAAAATTGAATCGAGAATTATATAGTCTTCCTATCGTTATTATAGCAAGACCAATATACACTCAGGAACATTGAAAATAGCGACCCAAGAAGAAAGCATCGGATTGAAATGAAATTTAATATACATATTGACACAGATGAGAAATTCACTTGATCTCAAAAACAAGACAATTAAACGAATACATGGTGTGCAACGACACAAATACTGGGCAACTTCAATAGCGCGTTGGACCACATCCAGCTGCAATACATGCCACCACACGGTCCGGCATTCAGTTGATTAGACACCTTATGTTTTCCTGAGGCAGATGGGCCCACAAATCTTGAACAGCCAAATCTAAATCATGTGCAGAGCGACACGATTGCATCTGCCGTTTTAGCTGATCCCACATGGGCTCTACAGGGGGAATATAGGGGGAGCGGGCCGGCCATGGAAGAGTCTGAAAATGACGTAGGAAGTCTTGAGCAACTCTTGCTGTATGCGGACGAGCATTATCTTGCTGGAAAATTGCCCCTGGGAGACCATTTAGGAAAGGTCCTACACGGGGTCGAAGAATATCATCAACGTAACGTTGGCCCGTTAAGGTTCCATGCCTCACAATTAAAGTGGACCGGCTATCATAGGCTATGACCCCCCAGACCATTACACCAGCTGTGCGGGCAGTGTGACGTAGAACAGTGTGTGGGGGGGGGGAATTGTACCGCTCACCAGGGTGCCTTCACACCCGTTCACGGTTATCATCTGTCCCCAAAACGAACCGGGATTCATCACTAAACACAACCTTTTGCCAATCTGTGATATTCCACATTGATCTGGATTGGCACCACTGTAGATGCAGTTGCCGATGTTCCGGTGTTAAAGGGAGTGCACGGAAAGGGCGCTTGGATTTAAGATTTGCTTCTGCAAGGAGTCTGGAAATTGTTTGTGGAACAATTGCTACGCCTACGTCTGCTCGTATAGTTGAACGAGTCACTGTGGGGTCCACAAGTGCTTGCCGCATGATCCTTCGGGTCCTCTCTCTTCGTGGTATTCCTGGTCGCTCCAGACCTGGTTTTCTGCACGTGGGTACCTTCTCGTGTCCACTGCTCCCAACAATTTCTAACGGCACACTCCGAACGATCCACCTGGCCAGCAACACGGTGCGGCGACCAGCCTGAAGTTTTCATCCCGATGATCAAGCCTTTCTCAAACTCGCTTAACTGTGAGAAATGTCTTCTAGCACGTTTACCTGGCATGTTTTGCTTACCAAAGTCTTCCTACAATCGGCGGGTAATCGTCACGTTTATGATTCTTCAAATTTGCGCTGGCTTATATAGCACCCTCTTCCTGATTGTAGCGTCACCTCGGCGTGTATGAGCATGCGTATTGGCACAAAACTTGTATCATTTGCATATCATATTACTCTGTACTTATTTGCAAAGTTTCGCGATTATACTTAGCTTCCTTCTTGGGTCGTTATTTTCAATGTTCCTGAGTGTATTATAATGAGTTTTTTTTTTTTTTTTTTTTGCGCTTCTCTCTCTCACAGGTGTATTTTTTAAGATCATGTAGATGGAAGTAATCTTCCCTACGCCCACGAAAGGGTTTTAAACAATGGGTTTTCGATGATACCAAAAAGTTTTCTCATTATGGTATGATTATCTCATGGATCTGGATTCACTTTAAGAACATTTTATACGTTTTAGTGTTTCCATTAATTTCATCAGAAACTAATATACCTACGAAACTCTAGGTAGAATAAGAATAATTTCTAATTGTACCTAATCAAGAATCTTAGTTTTAACTATACTAACTCGTAACCCCTCTCAATAATGATTTCTGGGAAATGTAGATTTAATCCTGTTAAATTTTATCATTAACACACCTCCTAAAAAGGATTAATTGAATTTAAATTCTATAGAAATTGAAAAATGCATATTTTCAAAGCACTTTGTTAACGGCAGATGCATACAATTATTCATTACTTATATATGTGAATTTATATACATAACTGCATAAAATAACATTTCTAAAAAAATTTGTAATTTTTTTTTCTTTTAAATCAATCTTATTTATTGAAAAACATTTTACTTCAGTAATTTAAAAACTATTCTTCTTTGGTATTCATTGTTATTTTCTTTTAAATATACTTCATCAATAGTTTTTCATTTTAATATTCGTTCATTCATGGAAACTGTAATTTATTTGTAGAGATGAGATAACAAAAATTATTAATAAACGAACCACGTAAAAATATATATATATAGTACAGACATACATATAATACATTATAATTCTTTTCATTCTTTGCATTTTAGTAATTTAAATTGAAAAATTAACTTATTAAATGTTAATTCGATGTATGCGATTTTTTACGCGGAACGACTGTTATTCAAAATGAGTAAGTCTTACAATTTTGCAAGAAATTCTACCGTTTGAAATACTAAAAAATATTTATGAGAAAATATATCTATATAGTTAGACAAATAATACAGACAAGATAAACAGCATAATTTTTAAATTGTTTAAGAGTTCTCGAATGAGTACAGGAAATACCCAATAGATGGCACTGCTTACTAGACTCAAAAACTTTACGCGTCAGGTACCACAGCTGTGTGTGTGTGTGTAGTATTGTTTCTTGAACTTGGAAACAGGATGTAGCAATTACTGATAGAAGTGTTTTCTTCCATATTGAATTACCAATTGTTTCTTTATTATTTGGAATATAGGATTTCATAATTTTTAAGTGACTTCCAATCGCATTCTTATATATATAAATATATACAAATAGCTATAAAACCTAAGTATAAATAGTCAATCAGGATATATATATATATATATAATAGGAAATATTAGCCACAGTAGTACAATAGCAAACTCCTGGCCTTAGGAACCAAGATTGCCTTTCTTATATATATATATATATATATATATATATATATATATATATATATAGTATATAATAAAATAAAAGTGAAATGCATGCATATAAGAAAGATAGTACAAAACACTAAAAATTAGAATACGTGTAAATAAGTTTTTGTTACTTTTGAAAAAACCTCGTGTAGTTATAGTTTATTTTTAAAATTAAAGCAAGGTATTCAAATACTTAACCGAATATTGATAAAAAAATAATTAACCAATTAATCATTATTTTAAAATTTTTAACATTTCCTATTGACATGGACCTACAACCACTCACTAACGCAGTATAAACTAATAAATGTAGTAACCCTGAGAAGTTCATCTGTGTAAGTATGTACCAAGATTGACAACAACTGTAAAAAACAACATTGGTTAAAATGTCAGACATCTAAAATCATAAAAGTTATCAATTTGTTCAATGGTTCTAAGAGAACTGTTTTTAATGGTATACAAATTCATTTATATACAAATTCATTTATACTGTAGGTATTTATTTAGAAAATATTTTTTTAAAATTTCAACCTTTAGAACAACCTTTACATGTGTTTCACTTAATAGGAACTTTAATTTTATGTGCATAATTTTAATTAAGTTTTAGGAGAAAAAAAATTGTTTATTCAAAATAATTTGTGATTACAAAAGTATCAAAAGAAGGAAATACAAACTTTATAACTAGAAAATACAGACTGAAGTGATGACTTATTTAAAAAGGAGTAAAAATTGTAAAGAAGTGCCAGAAGTGTCGAGCGAAAGTAATTGTACAGATGTCTGCTGAATTACAGTTATCATTAAAAAAATTCAAAATCTCTTTTCTTTGTTCATAAAGAATTACAAATAAGTCGAGTATTTTACTATTGGGTCCATATCCTAATATATTGAACATTTCACAAAAGATAATAAATTTTGTTATAAACACTAGGGTGGACCACGTTCTACGGAGAAAAAACTTATTTAATCTCAAGCTACCTACGCGGAAAAGATGATCTGTGGAATGAAGAATATATTTATAGGAGAAAAACAACTACAAAAATTAATTTAAAAAATTTAAAAACTTAATCTTGCCACAGAGAGGATGAATTTTCAGAAAAATAGTGAAAGACTAGTTTTGGTATCTTGTTCAATTTTCAATCGTTAATAAAATACTTTTCATTCATCCACTCAAGCTCAAATACATTTTTTAAAACTTCATGTGAATGACACTTGATGTTAATACAGTTTTATCAAATATTAATTCATTATTTTAATTTAATAAATGAATAAATAGAAAAAACACAAATAAAATAGTCCAATACCATGTATAAAAAGGAAAATCGCTCGTCTCGTGTCTCTGAAGTGCGATGGATAGCGCGTTGGACATCAAATCCGAAGGTCGTAAGTTCGAATCCCACCTCAGATGGTCAGATTTTTGAGAATGTAAATTCTTTTTACTGTGCTATTGTATAGGAATAATTAAATTTAATGAAGGAATAAATAGACACATACTGCTGGTCACCGTAACTGCAAAACCAAGAAAGACAAGAGATAGCACAACAAAATTTATCTTGTAGATAACATGTTGACCAAGTATCAAATGACTAAATTTATAGATTTCTGTGAGGCTTGGTTCCTGCCAGAATCAGTAGCCACAGTAGCCGCCATTGTTGGAGATCACCGCTGCCACACGCCTCAGGATTGATTCAAAGAGACTTTGGATGTGTTCTTGGGGTACAGCAGACCAAGCAGCTTCCACACGCTGCCAAAGTTGATCTAGTGTGGCTTCTGGGGGTGTAATCTGGGTCAATCGTTGAGAAACCATGGACCACATGTTTTTTATCGGTGAAAGATCCGGAGAGCGAGCCGGCCAGGAAAGCAAATCAATCTGTTGATTGACGAAGAACCTTTGAAAAATGCGTGCCACGTGTGGTCGCGCTTTATTCTGTTGAAATATGGCTGTAGTCAAGCCTGAAGGTAAGGTAGGACAACTGGTTCCAACACCTCGGAGATGTAGCACTGGCTGTTTAAAGTACCGGCAATGCGTACTAGAGGAGTGCGAGAGTGATACCCAAAACCGTCCCATACCATAATACTAGGTGCAGGACCAGTGTGGCGGTGTATAACGCAGCTTTTCAGCATCCTCTCTCCACGGTGTTTCCAGACTTGAATCCGACCATCGTGGTGTTGCAAAGAGATGCGTGACTCGTCAGTAAAGCAAACTTCATTCCATTCTGCCACCTACATTCTTTTTTCACCACACCATTGGCGGCGGAGATGGCTGTGGTTCTGCGTCCATGGTAGACCAAGCAATGGACGTCTTGCATACACACCACTCTGCTGTAAACGGCGTCGAATGGTACGCGCAGACACTGAATGATGCGTTACAGACTTAGTGTGCTGTGCTACGGTTCGTGATTTGACTGAGCGATTCGTCACTGCCATGCGCACAATTTGCCTGTCCTCACGTGAAGTGGTGCACTGAGGTGGATGCGATCGACCTCATTGGTCCGTCGTACCCTCCTGCATCCAACGGTCACATATCCGCATTACAGTTGTTTGGTTTCGACCAACTCGACTACCGATTTCCCAGAAAGATAGTCCACAATATCGGTAGGCCACTATCCTTCCTCTGTCGAGTGTGAGAATATTAACGTCGCACTGTTCAGCTACACGAGGGCTTTTGGTGACGGACCACGTAAATTTGAACCATGGTCAAGTGACGTGGATGATACCTGAGCTGGCACCCCCTCTCCTAACTACCACCCCACCCCACGGGACCTTCCTCTTTCGAACTCGGATACTTGATCAAAAGCTAATCGCTGTTTTCTACGAGACATAACTGATCGTTTTTTGAAAAAACCTCAAGAAAAACACAATTGCCGAACTTGAAATCGTCGAAATATGTCGCGTGATGTGTGTCTGCGCTGAAATTCTAATCATTTGCACACATATCTCACCTCCGCTAATGCATGTTGTAAATTTCATGTTATTTGCGTGCTTCCTTCAGGGTGTTGCATTTACGGTGGCCACAGCAGTGTAGTAACGAACAATAATACTAATCCAGCACTATATATAGAAAGGAAAAAAAGGAAAATAGCTTTCTATTTTGCCGCTTAATATTGTGGTTCTGTTATATGTATATACATATTTATATTACTTGTAATTATTTTATAAAAAAATAACTAAAATAAAATATTTCTTTGTTGATCTAAGTAGGAATTGTCTTAAAATTTTTTCGGTTACTTGTTCTAGAGATAAATAACCAGCTATCCTACAATATAAATAAATATTTTTCTACAGTTATTGATAAATGGGTACTGAGTAGTAAATAGTATAATGTGTGTGTATACATTGCAACATATTCCATAACCTCAGCTAACCGTCATATCAGTCTGATTCAAGCTTTTTGCCCTCTTCCGCTTTACCGTACACTCTGATTTCGACATTAGGTTTTTCAAAAATTTTAATACTAAAAAAAGTATCTGTTAAATATACTCAAGGTTTTTTTTCCCCTTATAACTCTTTGCAATGTGTTGTCTAAGCGTAATAAATGTTAAAAAGTACTAAGATACCTATTTTTCTTTGACAAAAATTACTTTGACTTTATACCATAAACAAGCTAAAATACCTAAACTTCATTCCCCTTGTGGCAGTATTTAACATAAAATTTAATATTTAATTTTTTTTTCTCTTCATTATATACCAGAGAACAATTTTTCCGCATAGGTGGGTTGTGAAATTTTGTGAAAATAATTTTTGATCCACCATAATAAACACATATGATAGGTTAATAGAATAAACTCGGTTAACTAAAAGAATAATTTCAAAAATTACTTATTAATAAAACATTTACGTATTTTAAAATTAATCGACTATTCCAGTTACAAAAGAAAGAAAGCTTCAAGCTAAGAGAAATAAAAACTTAAAGATGAAAATCAGAAGTATAAAGTGAAATAAAATAGGTGCTTTTGCGTGTGATTTGGCATTAAAATAGAATGAAATTTAATAATTTTGTGATTAAATAAAAAAGTGTAACAATTGCAATCATATACTAAATAAAAATGCATCCATATTTAAAATATAATTCAGTACAAAAATGTCCGATAAAATATTGAATTGCAGCAAAGAACATAAATTCCACGAATTTAGAAAATAAAAATCAACACAGTCTGCTAATGGAATAAAGGTCTGGGGGGCAGACTTTTCTAAGGTGCGGGCTACTTCTAATTGTTTTAAGGGGTTGCAATCCACCTAGTGGCAAGTGTGGTGAGGCAAGAAAAAAGGTCTATAATATTTATTGTAACTTAATAATAAATACGAAATATGTACTTACCTTCATAACTAGAATAAAAAAAAATCTCACACTTTAAAAACCGCTTCTAAAGCAACACTCAAGCAGCAAACATAATAAAAGCCACAAATATAACTTCCAATGATGCATTTGTTAGAAAAACATTCGAAATATAAATTAAGAAAAATCACTTTCTTCTTAAGTTAGTTCTCGTAATTATAGTCAGTAGAAGACTTAGTCTGCATATGTTGTCAGCCAATCTTGAACCTTTTCATATAAATTACTAACTGTGCTAATCTGCAGGCGGTCACCCCAAAATGTCTTGGCGGTCCACCGGTAGATCGCGATTGACTTAATGCCCACCCCGAGTCTAAATCAAGGGTGTGCAACTAGCTGTCCACGAAGAGTTTTTTTGTGACCCTCCAAATCCAAAAAAAAAAAAAAAAAAGAGTAAATACAAATACAAGTTAGCTGTCATTAACTTGCAGGCTGTGAGGAGAATTTTAATAAAGCAATCTCACTTTTGAGATTGCTTATTAAAAATTCTCCTCACAGCCTGCAAGTTAATGACAGCAACTTGTATTAAAAAAACGTTTTAGGGATAAAAGATAGGGTACATTTGTCTGATTCAACTGATTCTAAAATGAAATTAGCCACATGATATGAATTTAGCATAGAAAATAAATTGAACAGAGAATCTCGCTATTTTATTTAACTTATTCTTTTATTGATTATTATGGTACAGCTTGTGGATGGTAGAACCCGAGACCTATGGATTCGTAAGCATGTAACATACCACAAGACAAAAGTGATCACCTCAGTCCGGAGGCTGTTACTGGCTGTAGATACCTTTACAAACTTATACTTTTTGTAAGATGCAAAACGTTAACTAATGAATGCAATCATTTTGAAAAGGTGAGGGACTCTGACATCCACCACTTCCACGAAATGACCCTTGGGCCAAAAATTTTTTCCCACTACTAAAAGAGTGGTAACAGAAAAATCACCCAAACTAAAAAAAACTCTAATAAAATGTTGAGTAGGAAGGCAATCGCTGTTCGCTAAAGGGTTCGTTCATGGTCGAAAAGAGAGCACACACATAAAAAAATCATATTTAAAAGAAACATTCTTTATTAAAGAAATGATTTATGATTAATTGTGACGCAGACACGACATCGGTAACGGAAATAATCTTGGATATATATGCTGAAAGATTCCTTGCATTCCCGAACATCAATAGCGGCAATGTAAATTCTGGGGACAGAATCCTCTGGTGATTGAATTGACCCTCATTCGTAGGCGTTTTAGTTGTCCCCAGAGAAAAAGCTCGCACACGGTAGATCAGGAGAACTTGGAAGCCAAGTAATGAACTTACCATGGCAAATTCTATTGTGAAAGGTAATGTTCAGCTAGTACCGTGCGTTTCTGACATATGATCTGTCGCTCCGTCGTTCTGGTACCACATAATCCCTCTCTGACTACGTGTAATTTGTCTGGTAGCACCTTCAGTAAAAAGAAGAGGTTCGTTTGTTCGTTGAGGTAAGAAATACGGCTCAGTTAAGTGGTCGTAGATTATCTCCCATACGCATTAAAGAAGAACCTTTCTTTGTGTCTTCTTAAACATGTGGGATATAGATTTAG
The DNA here is from genome assembly GCA_019973935.1 of Trichonephila clavipes. Taxonomy (NCBI): domain Eukaryota; kingdom Metazoa; phylum Arthropoda; class Arachnida; order Araneae; family Nephilidae; genus Trichonephila; species Trichonephila clavipes. Next base: position 92,399 of record BMAU01021052.1, on the reverse strand, counting down.
GCTGCTCATCCACTTCATGCAGAGTATATTTATTTATTTACTCGGGAGGATTGAACACTCCCAGAGGGTTTAGAGCTATTAACCAGTCCTCCGAGATGGACAGGAAGTAATACATCAACACACAAAAACTCAATATCTCCATTGGCAGTGCACACAATAAACGTTTGAATGGGCTTGTTACCATACTTTTCGAAATTCCCTCGTAAATGACTTACCGGGCATACACAAAGCCCGCTATAGACTCAAGTGTTGCTTTTCGATCCCACATAGTATTGTGATTTTTTAATTATTAAAAGAAAGACGTCTCTTCAAAAAAGAACATAGGTGGAGAGACACAATTACAGAAGTCAGCCGATATGGAAACAGGAAATTAAGTTCAATCACATTATTGTTAAAAATCACATTATTACATTGTGAATCACGCATTATTGTTAAAAATCACATTATTACATAGTGAATCACGCATTATTGTTAAAAATCACATTATTACATAGTGAAACACATTATTGTTAAAAATTGATTGTAATCAAGAATGATTTGCTTCCTGTGTAGTTTTTAAGATAAAATTTAGCAGTCTGGGGACAGTAAAAAACATAACAATTAGCTCCCCCGGGGGAACCATATAAACAATTACAGAGTTGTCTTCCCCCAATTATCGTTTGAACAATTATTGTGTATCCTCTGTTTGTGGAAGTGGAATTAACTCATCTCTGTGAGTTGCTTGTGCAACCATTGAAATGTTCAACTCTCCCCATAAAGTTTTTCCGTTTCTTTCGTGTAATAATACAATTAACAGGCCCATACATAAGGTTCTATTCAGCATTCGAATATTGCTCCTTCTAGGTAGCAAGCAGCAATTTGGTAAAGAATTCTAAAAAACACGAAATTGGAACAGCTTCTTTTATAAGAATTTTCGCCTTGTTGTGACTTGATTGGTGGGGATGCTTCCATTGATTTGAATCTTCCGAATGGTTTGGGAAAATATTCAAAGAATTATTTCCCTTTGATGAGGGTTCGAGTGAGCCCCTTTTAAGATTAGGATTTAAGTGACTTAACGGGCGTACAAAAACTCCACTGGAGACTCAAGAGTTATCTTCCGATCTCACATTGCATTGTGGTTTTATTTTGGTGACCCTTGTTCTCACTATTAGCTTAGACTCTTTATCATTTCAGTTACTCCCCTTAAACAATATATCGTAGATATTCAGAATGCACATATGATATATATAAATTTAATAATGAAATATATAAAATTTTATGATTTGGAAACACTTTAATAAATAAGCAAAGCAAATGTTTCATTTATATTATGCAAATTCTACCGAAGAAACTTGATCAAAGTTAATTTATTTTAAAACAACCCCTCCATTAAAACCTCCATTTGTTTTTCAAATACTTATCTTAGCAGAAATATTTTGCGCATGAGAAATTCAATCAAATAGTGTCATAACACTCAAAGGAATTTTGCAAACAATTAGCGAAATTCGATCCGTTTATTTTTGATTTTGACGAACAAAATATGTAATAAATAAATAGTTCGCCATTAAATTTAGAAAATGTGTGTATATGATACCGTTAAAGTGTGAGAAATCCATTATTTCATAGAATAACTAGATATTTCATGAAATAACTAGACAAATCAGTTAAAGCATATAAAACTGTTGAATTCTACTATTTAACTAGGAATTCTATTAAATAACGATTACTTGATCGTTAAAATATAAAATACGGCACTCGTAAGTTCTTTGAACCGGTTCTAGCTACTTTAGAAAGGATTTTTCCGATTAGAAACTAGAGATGGCCGAATAAAAGAATTGTACTCTGGATATCAATTCAGTATATATCAGCGAGAATTAATTTCCATTGAAGAAGTTCGAAATATTGAAAAAACGCTTCGACCTGTTCCAACAGTTTGAAGTTGCAGTACTGAACAAGGATTTAAAAAGTGCTCGTGTAAAAAAAATGTATAATAGTCAAAAGTATGCTTGTTTCAAAATTAATAAATAGTGCAATCCAAAATGTCATGACAGCAATCCTTGCTCTAATGAATAATGAAAAGTAAAACGAAGGTATCTCACGAAATTTAAATTAATATTCTCTTACATCTTTGTATTAAAAAGTATACATAATGTTTTTATATGAAGCAACAGTTTTCCTTCCCTGCGTGTATTTTTGCTGATAATATTTAAACATAATCTATTTTTGCAACATATTCTATTTTGCCCTTTCTGTTTAACTAATGTTAACAATGTGTGCAATAATAAATTATATCACGTGCTTTCCCTTATTATTTATGAATTATTCATCCACAAAAGGGATAAAATGTATTTTTCGAGAGATTTTAGCTATTTATTGTAAATTAATTTGTAAAATATCTTCGAAATTGTTACTTTTCACTTTAATGGTCTATCCTGTGTAATTTTACAGAATACCTAGTTATTCCATGAAACAACTAGGTAAAGTATGAAATTTTTCATCTGTTATATACTTTGACAGACTTATCAAGTTATTTCATGAAATACCTAGTTATTCTATGAAAAATGATTTAATTATACACTTTAACGGTAACGTATATACTAAAGATGTTAAATAAAAATTCTGATGGGAAAAAATTCCCAATACCAAGGAGTTATGCTAGATAAATGAAATTTGGTAGGTGTGTATATAGGTTTGAAAGATGACGTATATGTTGATTCAAACTTCGTGCTAGGTGCATTAGTTTAGTACTAGTAGCGCCACTAAGAACATGCGAATAAGGTTTATTTTATATACGCACTGTAAAGTTCGTGAATGTTTTTTATCGTTGAGATTCGATGTAGTGATGTTAGTCAAGAATGCCTATAAGAAGACGAAGAAACCGCTATCAACAGGTTACTGAGTTTGAAGGTGGACATATAATAAGGCTAAGAAAAGATGGGTTTTCTTTCTACAATATTGCAGAAAATCTTATCAAGAATGTATTCGTAGTCCATGAGTGTTGGTTGCAGGGGACCAAGGAAAAGAACGCCTCAAGAACTCTTGGTTCCAGGAAGCCACGTGGCACTATTGAGACGAAAGATTCCTATGTTTGACGAATGGCTATGGTGCCACGTACTGCACCTGCAGCAGAATTTCGAGCTCTGGCAGCACAGTAACACAAATCCATTACTTCAATGACACTTTCGAGCCAAATGCCCTGAAGCATGCATTACACTGACTCCAAACCACTGTGTTTAGCAACATTAGTGTTAGCAAGCTAGGGATCTCTGGAGGACGGAGTGGAGATCTGTTGTGCTTTCTGATGAACGCCGGTTCTGCCTTAGTGCCAGTGATGGCCGTGTGTTGGTGACCAGGTGAACGACTGTAATCAAACCGTCTGCAGCCTAAGCACACTGGACCTGCACCTGGAGTTACATTCAGGGGAGTAATTTTCTATATGACAGCAGGAGAACTCTCAGGGTTATTCGAAGCACCCTAACTGCAAACTTGTACGTCAATCTGGTGATTCAACCTGTTGCCCTAGCATTTATCAACATTATTCAAGCGGGTGTTTTCTAACAAAATAGCCTGCGCTCTTTTTTATTGTTGTATTTCAAAATGCTTTACAGAGTGTTGACGAGTTGCTTTGACCTTCTAGATCACCAGAGCTTTCTCCAATCGTACATGAGTAAGACATCATTGGGTGGCAATTCTAGTGCCATCCACATCCAGTATTTAACACCCCTGTATTGTCCGACTAAGTGCAATAGACATATAATTCCATTCCACAAACAGATATCTGGCACCTGTAGAACATAATGTATGCTCGTTTGCAAACTTACATTGAAAATTTTGGAGATTACATCGGTTACTAATGTACCATCATTTTACATTTGAAATGGCTCTTCTTGCGCTTACATGAATCTGTGATCATGTAACTTTAAAAGGTCTCAGGGGTATTAAATTTCTCTAGAGGTCTGTAAATATAAACAATTTTCAAACAGGCATAATTCTTTTAAATTTAAATTAGATTATTCGAATCTTTTACACATTATTTATAAAAGAATGGGGCCTCAGAAAAGTATAAAATTATTAAAATATAATAATTTAAAAAAATCATAAACATATGAAAATTCTATAATAAATATTAAGTATTTTTGCGTTGCACACGCTATTTTCTAAAATAGTAACCTCTGATGTATAAAATTTTGTAGAATTCTAAAATGTAACATACTTTTTAAACCCTACCTAATTTTAGTATTATATATCTTTTGTATTTCAAAATATTTGCAAAATATTGCAATTTTTTTTAAAAAATTTTTACATGTATCTTTTTTATTTATTAAAATATATAAGATTACTCTATTTATATAAAAATAGCTACAGTGTAAAAAGAATCCATTTAATTTTATAAATTAACTTATAACTAGTAATTAAAGCTACTATTTTAGAAAATATCATGCGTGACGTAAAACTTATTAAATATTTGTTATAGAAAATTTTCTTATTTTCATATGCTTATAATTTTTAAAACTATGATTATATTTTAAACATTTTATACTTTTTTGAAGATCCATTCCTTTATAAATAATGTATAAAAGATTCGAATTATTTAGTCTAAATTTAAATGAATTATACCTGTTTGAAAATTGTTTATATTTTCTTATCTCTAGAGAAATTTAACACCCCTGAGACAACTTAATCAATTAAATATGTTACTCAGACAATTATAATGCTGTAGTTTCATTACTCTACAATAATGTTTTCTTGATGTTGGTATTTTTACCCAATCAGCGTACTTATAAACAATATAAAGCTTAATCATCAAAGTTGCAATATAATTAAAGAAATAAAAATTACTGAATAAAATAGAATAAATGAGAATACTAGCCTGCTTCGCCACATGACTTATCTCAACAGCTGCATCTAACGCTGAGCTACCAGTTCCAACTACACATACCACTTGGTCATCAAATTCGATAATTTTCTTTAAGCTGTGCGTATGGATTATCTTCCCATCGAAGGAATCCATACAAGGAAAGGAAGGAATATTTTCGATTGAAAGGTGTCCTGCACAAATAAGAACACCGTCATAAATATCTTCCCTAATATCTTCACTTTCAACACCTTTTACTGATACACACCATTTACCAGTCGCATCGTAATCATCCGCTCGAATAATTTTAACTACTTCCTTATTGTAGTTAATATGCTTCAAAAGATCAAATTTAGAGGCATAATCCTGAAGCATTTCTAAAACTTGAAAATGGCGCATGAAATTTGGCGATTCAGCTTTTGCAGGAAAATCACTTAGAGCTCCGGGTTCTTTGCTGTTGTTAAGAGATGTACACCACATAACTGACGGAACACCTTTGGTATCATCTTCATGATAATGCCAAAGTCCACCAAGGCGAGAAGTTTTTTCGAAGCAAACAGGAAATAAACCTTCCTCTTTAAGACTCTTGATTGCCACAAGTCCGCTGATACCAGCTCCAACCACAGCCACTCGTTTTGAAGCGTTCATGTTCTGAAAAAGTAAGTTTAATTTTAGAAATAAATTTCTATCAAATGTTATAAACATCGAAATTAATAATATGAAGTAGTATTTTACCATTGAAATAAACTTTTCTTTTCCATTTCAATTTTTATACAAGAACAAATAGTTATAGAAACTAAATGAATTATTACTCTTTTCAAATTTAAATATGTACCGTAAAATCCGGCGTATAACGCGCACTTTTAACGCAAAAAATAACATCGAAATTTACGGGAGAGCGTTATACACCGGATATTAAAATTATACTTTTAAAAGTAAAGAAAGAGACGAGCATAAAAAAATAGATTTCTGCATATATTTAAATGCTGTTTATTTAATGAAAATGAAAAACCGTATGAACTTTAATGATTGAATGGCATGTAAAATGGATGAAAAGTTCGTCTTGTGAGAGCTTTCTGAGAATGAATTGGATGGTGGTGTATTGACTTGTTCTCTCTAATTTAGATTCCGATGAAGACATAAGATTGAGTGAAAGTGACTGCAATGAGAATCTGAAGAAAGTGCAGATGAAATGGATAGTAATTTATTGACTCCTGATATATATATCGTAAAGGAAGACACAAAATGGAAACCGCAAAATAGTTATGTTTTTGGCGGATTTGTGACAAAGCAGTGGTTTAACAAACTTCGCGGAACATAATGTCAATGTCAAATTTTTGTGATATAAATGTCATAATACAGATGAACCTGTTTTTGTGCGGTAGATAAGGACCGCATAAAAATAAACGCACAAAAATTATTCGAAAATTTTATAAATTCTTACACACATATAACAAATTCTAATTCGTCGAAATGCAACAAAAAAATTTTTTATGCGGTGGATAGGGACTTCATTAAAAAAAGTCGTATTTATAAAATATGTCAATTATTTATGAAATTTATGTAAGAGTACTTCCATAACAAAATAAATAATTAAATATTACACATGTAAACATTTTAAAAACATACAGTTTCTCATTGTATACACGGATAAGTTTTCAAAATGCACATTCATAATTCATTGCTACCCATCGTAATCCAAAAAAAAGCACACATCTCCCTGAGATGAATTAGCTCAAAATCGCTTTCGCCACTTAAAGATATAATTTCAATTGATTTTTTTTGGCAAAATAAAATAAGCAATAAGTTTTTGTGACGAGATATACATGATTGAAGCCCTTTTTGGAATTTTATACTTCTTTCTTTATTGGTATATATTTTAAGAAAATGCTTTTTCAATTTGTTCGAAGGCAGGATCCCTGCACATTTTTATCCGCTTTTAAAGAATCCGGTTCTTCATGTCCGTCTTCATAATCTAACAAATTATTAATAATGTTACTGTCTTTGAAAGTTTCGTTTTCAATCAAGTGCGTGCCGCTATTGCGTTACGAGAAAGCAATGTAACGTGCATTGTAGAGAGAATGTTTCTAACCAATGAGCAGAGCGTCTTGAAGTGTATATATGTAAACTGATAGAAAACATAACAGTGACACCAAAACCGTTGAAATTCATACACTGTATAAAAAAAGGACCGCACAAAAAAATCATACAAAAATAAAATCGCACAAAAACAAAGTCGCATAAAAAAGGACCGCATAAAAACAGGTTCTAATATATATGATAATTACATAAAATATTATTAAAAAGTCTTAACACTAAACTCTACTTAACAGTAGTCCTTCATTAGATGAAAGTTATTTAGTTATTACAATTATTTTATATATCTTACATCGCGGTATCGAAAAGACACCAGTGGATATTTAAGGGTAATCGAGAGAGAGAGAGAGAGAGAAATGCCGGACAATTTAGTGTTAAATAGGTAAAAGGTGATCTGTTACACAAAAAAGTTGATCACACCATATATAGTTTTAACTTGGTATTACATCACCTAGAATATTACGACGCACATAATTCTTTACATTTCAAAATACATTTGAATAAACATTGCAGCAGCCTGAATGCGTGATATACTTAGTTTGAAAGGAATTAAATTACATGAAATTTTATTATCGCATAACTTTAGCGTGATCAAAATAAAAAGTAGAAATTAAAAGAACATATAATTGTAAACCAACAATATAAAATTTTAAAAAAATAAACACACAAACGCTGGAGCCCGAAAAGTTTTTTTAAGTCAGAGTACTGGAATTTTCAGGACATTTTTTTTTGTACAAAACTGGTACCTTGTACAGACGTAATTAGCCAAAATGATGTATGCAATTGTATATTTTTATCATACAAAATTTTTAAATTAAGTAAAATGTGATTTAACTTCTTAAATGGCCATTTACTGAAAGTAATGATATATTAAAATATATTTGTTATTCAAATTGATTTCAGATAAGAAATTCATTTAGTTTAGATAAAAACTAAATTGATATTTAACACCATTTTTGGCGATAAGTATGCTTATCACCACTAATTGGAGCTATGGAATAGTAGGACTTACAATTTGAATCTATGAAAAAATAAATCCTTCTTTGTTCGGGTAAGTGTAAGCTAGAGTTCCCAATTCCTTCGCTATCCATATAAAGATCAAAAGGATCGAAGTACCTTGCATCATTGGATAAATTCATCTCCTCCACTTCTTCACACACACACACACACACACACAACTTCACAATAATATTCAGTATCCCTAGAATCATTTTGTTCCTGAATAATCCTCAACACTGGAGCAATTCTTTGGCATACACCCGTACTTTTACTAGCATTTAGTTAACCTTTTAAAAGTCATGCCCAAGATTATCTCGAGTTCGGTACTAGTGCTCTAAAATATTGTTAGAAATTTTGTGTAAAATAGTGTAAATAATTTGTATTTGGGTGTGTAATACGTTTATATTACTCTATGTTGCATTTATTTAATGTTAAAAATTGTAATATTCGCAAGCAGCGCCGTTCATTACGTTATAATGGCGGTTCAATGGGAACTTGGCGAAATCTAGGCAACAGAGCGAAATTGGCATCATTTTTGGCGAGTTCGGAATCTTATGGATTCTTCTGGAAATTAATGGAGAAATACATTAATTTCACGATCTATGACGCAAGCGGATCTTTCTCGAAAGAACGGCGAGGGCTATAAATAGGGAGACGCTCGCCGAAACTGAGTTAGTCTGGTTTTGACTTGTGATTAGTAGTCTTGCCTTGACTGTGAAGAGTCATCTTGAGATTCGCTCGGCTGTTGACTAGGAAGAGCGGTGCTTGTGAATAATCGTTTACATGCATGCATTTTAGACACTGATAGTTATGTCTGCGTGCTGTAGGAGGTGTAAAGACCTTCTGAGATTTATTTTGCGAATTTTGCTGCTGAATCCTGTAATTCAATGGTTGTTTTCTTGACAATATATTTACATCGGTCCTAAAGAACTGTTTTGTTCTTTGTGACTAATCTGCATAAAATTCTCGAACCTCGATCAACATAATAATATCTTGCGCAAGTATTATTCTAATTTTTTTTAGTGCATCTTATTGTTTTTTATTGGAATACATATCGGAAGAAGTTTATTTCGGTTTCTTCTCTTTAACAAACCCTAATCTATATCGGGAAAAGTTAATTTTTGGCTCAATTCAATTGCTGGTGTTTGATGAGCAGCATTAATGATACTCCCATGATCTAACTTAGAAATAAAAAAAAATGTTTAACCAAAGGTTGTTTTTGACTACAATCTAACTATGGGTGATGTAGATCGCTAAGGTCAGGAAATAAACTTTCATCCGAAAATGCCAGAAAAAATATTAGGTTGGGAAAAAGAAATCCATTATTTTTGCATTAAATTCAAGATCTTATTTAACATGTTTCTGATTGTCCGATTTGGGTCAATTATGCACCATTTTGTTGTATAATTTGTTGCCATTTTAAAGATAGCTTCGTAATGCCTCTCTCATAAGTCTTGGTCCTTATTGGTGAAAACCTCTAGTAGTCGATTTTCACAATCTTCTCTTGATCCCAATTTCTTATCACTCAGGAAATTTTGAAATGCGAGAAAAAGGTGATAATCGCTTGGTGCCATGTACGGACTATACGGTAGATGCATTAAAACTTCCAAATCAAGCTTCCAGAATTTCTGGCGAGTCACTACAGATGTGTGTGGCCAGGCGTTGTCCTGATGGAGAGCAACACCTCTTCTGTTGGCCAATTCTGGCCGTTTCTGGTCAATCACTAGTTTTAAACGGTCCAGTTCTTGACAGTAGAGATCTGAATTTAGTGTTTGGTCATACGGTAGCAACTCATAACAAATTATTCCTTTCCAGTCCCGCCAAATGCACAGTAGAACCTTCCAGGATGTTAGTCCTGGTTTGGCCACCGTTTGAGCCGCTTCACCGCGTTTTGACAGCAGTCGGTTTCGCACAATATTGTCGTATGTGACCCATTTCTCATCCCCAGTCAACATCCGCTTAAGAAATGGATCGATTTCATTCCGTTTGGCTAAGGCTTTTCAGATGGAAATTTGATTCATCATGTTTTTTGGTGTTAATTGGTGTGACACCAAAACATTGAGCTTCTTTTTGAATCCAAATTTTTGCAAATGGTCAAAACTGTTTTATGGCCTTTATGATGATACTACAACTAGTAACATGCCGGTCAACTTCGATTATTTCTGTGATTTCATGGACATTTTCGATGACGGGCCTGCCTGTGCCTTAATATCAAAAATGTCTGAACGGAATCTTTGAAACCAAAATTGCACGTACAGTATCAGCACCATAAACACCATTTACAATTTCAACCGCCTGGCTTGCATTTTTGCCTTTATCAAAGAAAAAGTGTAAAATGTTCTGAATTTTCTCTTTATTGACTTCCATTTTTAACACCCTGTAATTCACAACTGAATGGACCGAACAAAAAAAAGCAAAATAGTTTTTTAAGTGTGAAATGTCATCTTGACAACGAGCATAAATTTGAAATTGTTTGATCGATACTTCACGAGATATCAACACTACAGCCATCTACCGAAAAAATAACGGATTTCTTTTTCTCCAACCTAATATTAAAAAAAAAGGTATTTTTTACATTTTCTAGACAAGCTACTCTGGAACTCATTTTTGCTCTATAAAAATGTAGTTTGGAAATGTGTTGTATTTGTAGAATTTTGAATCCAAGTTGCAGAAGAGTTTTTTTTTTAATAAATATGATAATGCAGCTTCTGGTCACACACATACAAAAGAATCCTGGGAGATCCTTCAGTAGATAACCCTGCTCGTCTGAGTGAGCATTTTACATCACATACTCCTCCGAAACGTGAGCCTACAAGACGGTGCAAAGTTTGTTGTCCAAATGGAGAAAAGAAAAGGAAAGAAAAACAATTCAAGTGTAATGATTGTGAAGTTGGTTTGTGTTTAGAAAAGTGTTTCCAGTTGTACCACACAAAATTAAATTATTGGACTACTATAATACATATTCATTATTATTTTCTTTTAAGAAAATATTGTTCCACTAGAAACGAACTTTACCACTGCTACTCTGTTTGGCAGCCACCTCAAGCGAATATGCAGTTGCTACAAAACCTTAAAAATTTTTAAGCATGTAATTCAAAATATAAATTTCTAGCTACTAAGTATATTTTATTTTGTATTAAACATTAGAATTTTGCAATAAAAGACAGACAATTTGTGTACACAAATCTTCACAAATAATTTGACATTTAACAGTTTAAATCAACACTTCTACTTTGAATTGAAAATTCTTTTTAATTTTATCATATATGGCTCTTTTTTTCCTCTGAATCTTCAGGAACACTTGGGAGAATGGGGAAGGGGAGAGGAATAATACGAGAGGCTCCTCCCCTGCACACATTTAAGTTTATTCTTATTATATATAAGTTTTCCCAATGTAACAGTAAAAAAAAATGTTTGAACTTAAGCGAATTATAATTTTTGAAGCGAAAGTGAAATAGTAAAACCTGCCAAATATAATTCGAGAATTTTCTCGCCATAAAATATATTTGAAGTTCTTTGTTTACAAATTATATGCAGTGTTATGAACTCTAAGTTATATATAAACACAAACACATGGAGTTACATGGAAAAAGAAAAGAAATGAAGGAAGGGTTGTTAGCTGGAACAAGTGACTTCTGGATATTGACATTTCTTCTTAATCCAAGTTTAAAGCCTCGTTATGTGGTTAAGGGGTTTATTATTATTGATTTAACGAAATTATTAATTGAAAGCAGCACAAATGAAAAGTTCTAAGTATACTTACAACTGGTCATTTAAAATATTGATGATAAGTATACTTACCATGTCTTTAGAAAAAAAAGATCGCATTTTTTATGTATAATTCTCTGATAAGTTGTCCAGTAAAATTAAAGAACAAGAAAAAATTAAGATAGGGCCCAGATATGGCTACTGAACATTATATATATATATGTACTTAAAATTATAATTCCACCAGGGAAAATTTCGGATTACAAGATCTACGAAGTATTTTTTCATTTCTATAACTAGTACTTTATTTCTTCGAAATGTATGGCTGTGAACGATTTTTTGACACAAAAGAATTTAACTCTTTTCAAATGTAGATGGGATTATAATATGATTGTGCTGATATTTTTTTCAGATGTTTAAAAATCGTATCAATTCTGAAACGTGCATTACATATTTTAATTAAATTTATATGGACAACTTGCTATTGAATAGATTATATTACTATACAAGCTTACAAAAGATAAAAAAGTAAGAAATTAGCTTTAACTAGTAACAATTTTGAAATCATAGTCTTATTTTAAGCAAAATTCTAACTATAGAGCATTATTAAGTAAAACTTTCATAAACGTTTGTCAATGCAAGTAACCTTTTTAGGTTAGAAATTTTTTAAGCAGTTACATATACTATACAAAAAACATATACAACTATTGTTTCTTGTTTGTTTGACATACTACTATTGTCAAACAAACAAGAAAGTTCTGTCATTTTTACACAGAAAAAAATTCCACTTACGCTTTTTATGTAAAATAATTTTATTTGTCAAAATATCTATCCTTGCAATGAGCAAAATTTTTTTCATCTACAAAAAGTTGCTCTCCCTTTTATGGACACGATTTGTGGTAATTCATTTTCTCGTTTGGATTTTGACATGAAACTTTGGTAAATTCAGAATAATCGTACGCTAATGTTTTCTTTTGATTTTGGAATGTAAAATAAAAGATTTATTTTAAGAATGGCTTCTAAAATTGATAGATGACTCCAAAGTTAAGTACCTGCGCTTTCATAGAAGAATATTTATATCAACAAATTATAATACGGTGTAAAAATCTCGGTTAGTGCACTTCAACGAAAGGTATTTATAACTTATTAAATTTTTAATTGAAAAAATGTCTAGATGAAAGAGTAAAATTGAAAACATGACCACGAAACTTCATCCTAAGACTGTTCTAACGCAGGCAACTATCAAGGAGAAAAAAGTGTTTCTTATCTCAAAAGAAAATCCCCTTACTCGAAGATTCATTGCATCGAAACTAGGAATATTTTCCGGAACTGTAATTAAATAATAATTTTCATAATAAGGCATTAGTCCTTAAAGTTATAAAGTATTAGTCCATCCTTAAGGTATCCGACTACGTTCGGAACCGTAATTTTGCAAAAGCGTATAAATGGATATTATTTATGATATTTATTGTTACTTAGATTAGAAAGCGTATATAAAGTTGTTTAGGGACATTTTGACAAAAAAAAAATTATTTAAGTACAATATTTTGGCAAAAATTTAGCTTAGAATAATCTTTTTTTTTTCAAAATGTTCTCCTGTTGTGAAAAATGCGTATTATTTTAATGTTTTGCCTGTATATAGCTCAGACCTCTTTACACAGGCTTCAACTAGAATTTTTTGAAAAATTCACATTATTTTCAGAGTTACCACCCATTGAAATAATTATCGGCATTTTTTTCTTAAAATTACTTCCCTCTGTTGTCGTAAAATATGGATAAACCCACTTCTAAGTTATATATTTCAAGAATTCTAGTTGAGCCTCTGTAGAGAGGTCTCAGCTATATACAAGCAAACAATATTATAATAGAAGCATTTTTCACAAAAGGAGAACATTTTAAAAAAGGGTTATTCTAAGTTAATTTTTTGCCAAAATATTATATTTTAATAATTTTTTGTCAAAATGTTCTTAAAACAGTTTTATACATGTGTTCTAATCTAAGTGACACTAAATATCATGAACATTATCCAATTATGCGCTTTTGCAAAATCACGATTCCGAGCGTAGCCTTAAGGCAGGGGAGGGCAGACTTTTCCAGGGTGCGGACTACTTCTAAGTGTTTCAAGCTCTTGAGGTCCACACAATGCCAGTGTTGCACACAAGGAGGGGGTCCACTGGTCCGGACCCTCCTCCATAGCCTTTTATTTTTTTCCCATTGATTATAAGCCCATGTATACAGTAAGTAAAATTTAATTTTGTATTTGTTATTAATATTTATTTTATTGTTTAATTCTGGTTATTTATTCTGTAATTTATTTTTTACTTTGTTTTGTTCCCGACAATCTACAAAATTAAAAAACATGTTTGAATGCGTATTGGAGTATAATACGAGGGTTGCAGGATATTTGCCGACGCGTGACATTTCGTGGTTTGAGCGGAAACATTTTCCTCTCATCTTAGAACAGATAAAAGGTGCAGATAAATAAGGAAATAAATACTTTTTAGATATCACAAATATAATTTGGAACATCGAACAATTTAGAAAAATGTCTAAAATCTTTATGTTTTGAAAACCAGGTGAGACTAAATCAAATGGAAAATGACCTTTTTGCCTTTTTAATAAAGGTTAGTTAGTATTTACTTACTTGCATTCATTTTTCTTTTATTTAACTTGTATCCATTTTATTTACTTTACGTCTAGTATTTATCTTTACTTACAATAATGAAATTAGTTAATTTTTTGGCAATTGCACCTAATCTAATAATTATTTGACTCTAAAATACAAATGCCGAAATTTGTCCATACCGTTCATTATACTTTTACTTAATGTTAATTTTTAAACATTTCTCTGAAAGTTATTATTTTTATTACATTTTACTATGTTTAAAATGCATTCTCACTATAATATATTAACACAATTCAATATAAGTAATTAAATTCGATTGGCAAAAATGTATTTATCCTTAAAAATAAAAAGCGTAATCTCCATGAAAGAGAGATTTGCGACTTAAAATATTGTTTTATATAATAATTGTGATAGGTTGGAAAAGGTCTACAATATTTATAATAAAATAATAAATATGGAATATGTACTTATATGTACAGAACTAAAAAAGCACTAAAAAAACTTTACAGAACTAAAAAACACTTTTAAAGCCGCGTTTAAAGCAAAACGCCAAATACAAACATAATAGCCAAAAATATAATATCAAATGATGCATTTATTATCAAACAATTCAAAATATGTAAGAAATAAAACGTTTTCATCTAAAGTAAGTTTACTTTGTTATAGTCAATAGAAGACTTAGTCTGCATTCTTCAGTCAATCTTGAATATTTCCGTATATAATTACTAGCCGCTAAAATCTTCATTCGGTCACCACAAAATGCCTTGGCGGTCCACCGGTCGATCGCGATCGACGTAATGCCCACACCAGCCTTAAGATATCCGACTACGTTCGGAACCGTGATTTTTCAAAAGCGGATAATATTGCAAAATGGATAATATTTATGATATTTAGTGTCACTTAGATTAGAAAATATATATAAAATTCGTTTAAGAATATTATTACAATAAAAAATTATTTAAGTACAATATTTTGACAAAAAATGAACATAGAAAGACCCATTTTTAAAATATTCTCCTTTTGTGAAAAATACTTCTATTATAATATTTTGCCTGTAAATAGCTGAGACCTCTGTGCAGAGGCTCAACTAGAATTTTTGAAATATATAACTTAGAAGTGGGTTTATACATGTTTTACGTCAATAGAGGGGAGAAATTTTAAGAAAAAAAAAGCCAATAAATATTTAAATGGGTTGTAACTCTGCAAATAATGTGAATTTTTCAAAAAAATATTTCAGACTCTCTGGAGATGTCTTTACTTTATATAAGGAGGATATTATTATTTTAGAAGCATTTCTTATAAAAGGAGAACATTTTGTGAATAAACGTTATTCTAAGTTAATTTTTTGCCAAAATATTGTATTTAAATAATTTTTTTTGTCAAAATGTTCTTAAAACTATTTTATACATGTATTCTAATCTAAGTGATACTAAATATCAGGAAAATTATCAATTTATGTGCTTTTTTAAAATCACGGTTCCGAATGTAGTCGGATAAGTATTAGTTCTCTGAGTCCTTACTTACTGATTATTAAGAAAGTAAGAGGACGAGTTTATGGAATTTAAATCTAAAAGTCTACATGAGTGATAACATAAGAATAAACACCCACTAAAAATGTTGAAAACCTAATCAAACAAAAGGATATTTTTGGGGGGTTTAATTTATCGTAGTTAGAAAAAAATATTCCGAGAGTAAACTTCATGACTACTTGAAACATGAATTCTACTTTGACATGTGTTACAATTGCAGAAATGCGAATGAGGAGTTATGAGAGTTGAAAGGAAGTCACTATCACGTTACATCATTAAAATGGAGTAATGATGTCCCTATAATGTAAATAAAGAATTATCACTAAATGTAATACTTACGAACTATTTCAGTCTATAGAACTTATGGATTGTTGGAAAATATTAATAAATATTTCTGCAAATTCCATTTCGTACTGCTGTTAAAAGCAAAAAAAAAAAAATCTTCATGAATTTTTCTCTCATACTTAGGAAAATTGTCATGCGACGTATTAAGTGGACTGGTGTGTGATACTGGTAAGTTTTCTATTTATATAAAAGTACACTTATACATATTATTAAAAGAACATTCTAGCATAAGTATGTTGAATATGAAAGAGACAAACGATACACACGCCTTGAATGTTTAATATGTTAATGTTTATTCGAATTGTTTGTTAATGACCCTTCTTGTTTTCATTCTGCAACCCTTTCTTTGAATTGTGTAAGAATTAAATTAAAACACTTAGTACATATTAATAAGGCATAAGTATGCAGACAATAATGGTCATCAACTGGTTTGAACAAATTTATTCTCACTTGTTTTGAATTGTAGCCCTGATAGTTTAAGGTATAGGCTTCATAAATATTCCAGTGTTGCAAAATATTGTTATAGCTTCGAATATATACGATCTATAGGATTTCTTGCAAACAAATTAATACGATTAATAAAGTTCTTTAAAATTAATAATTAACTAATATATAATGCTATAAATTAATTCACCAAATATTCAAAAAATACTAATAAACCTTTATCAGAAGAATATAATGGCTTTTTCGACCATAAAATGTGCAATTAATCTAAAAGTCTTTAATTATCTCTGGATAATTTTGATACATTTCTTGTATCTCAAAACATGAAAAGGTTATCTAAAAAATAGACTACCTTGCATGAAGATGCGTATATCTGTGAGCCAAAACGTTCGGCTTCTAATTATATGCTCATTTTTAAACCACAAACAAATTGCTCTAGAATCTCTTGCTGCAAACAATCTATGTCAGCTTTTAGACGAATACAAAGGCAGTTAGGGGGTTCATGGTTCAGATTGGGACGACGTTGTATACAGTTCATTGGTTTTCTTTCGATTAGCGAACCGCGAATGACAAGTGTTAAGTAGTGGTTCACTTCGTGGTTAGTTTGTCCCCCCCCCCATGGGATCATTGGAAACACAATGGGAAAATAAATTCAGCAAACGGGTTCATTTTTGGCCGTGGATTTTTTTCTAAATCCTTTTCGTCTCACTGAAAGATATTTTATAAAAATGTACCCAGCTATTGGCAAAAGTAACGTAAATTTATGTGTTCTATCTCTGAATTATGGTGGGAAAAGGATCTTTAAAGGAATATTTTATTACTTCCTAGAATGTGATATTGGGCTGTCTTACATCTTGCTTCAAATTATATAATACAAAAAAAAAAACTGACCTTCTACATGTAAAAAAAATCGCACTGAAATATAAAACTTAATATAATTATGTTCATCTAAAATTTTTGTATTTATGTAAAATATTTTGACTTGGCTTACGGCATTTTCGTGTTAAGATGATATTTTTTTTTCTGAACAATTCCCAATTGAAGAGAAAATATCTTGTTACTTAAAAATCCACAGTTATTGACGATCCCAAACATACAAAGTCGCTACACAAAAATCACAACACAAACAAACATGCCACGAAAGCATTATTTGTTCGCTCCGGAGATCTCAGCATTTATAGGTTTTGTCAACCGGAAGCTTTTACAATTATATGATTTCCGGTAAAGACTTTTCTAATTGATCCGATTACGTGGATGATGCAAGATTGCATCATCCTGTTTTAAAGAAATTGGAGCATACAGTTGTGCTTATTTCCCGTTAGGCGCTTAAACTAAAAATTAATTATCACGCGAAGTGTTGGGAGACACAACACCGTTTTTTTTTTTATGAATTAAAACTATCACACACACACACACACATAGTCATAAGGTTATGAACAAAATATTAATGTTATGCAATAAAATATTTTAAACACCTTATAAAAGTCATTCTAAATGCTTAAATTTAAAGTTTGAAAGTATTTACACTAAAATTAATCTGTACTGAAGCAAAAATTTAAATGAAACTTCAATATAAAATCTGCCATTTTTTGGAGTTCAAATTAATTATATCTTTATATATATAATTAATAAAGTGAAGAAATATTTTCATATGGATTAATGTTTTCGAATATGTGTGTATAGATTTTCAGTCTAAGTATTTAAGTTTGAAATCTGAGCTGTGAATTTTGCTAATTACATCATTGAATAACTACAAATGTTTTTTTAAATGAAAGAGAGTAAATCTATCTCTTATTTACAAATAATTTTCTCATTCTTAAAAATAAATATGTAATTGCAATGCATCTGTATGCATAAATGATTGTTTGAATGAATAAAAAAGTTTGATTACCTTTCAGTTTTCGAATTAAATGTTTTTGTGAAAAGATATCGCACTTTTTAGTGGTATGTATTACACATATCCTGGATGAAAGCATATTTTTTATGACATTCTCCTCCGAATTAATCTAATTTTCTCAAGAAATAAGCTGGAGACTAAGAAATAGAATTCAATAAATAATACCGAATCACGTAAGACTTATTTCCTTATTCATCTGTCATTACAAAGTGCTGTGATTTCATTCTACTCATATGAAATGACGCAGCAAAGAGGGCTATTGATGACATTCTTATTACCTCGAATTAAGGATAATTTACAAGGTCAAAATCTGATTTACTGATGGATTTTCCTATTATTAATTCAAGTAATAATCTTAAAGCCTAGTTGAATTAATCGTGCATTAATCATAAGTAATTCACTCAACTGTGTTTAGCCGAATCGAGCCTAGAATTGAGAATATCGTCAGTTAAGCAAAAAATATTTTTTTTAAATAAATCTATTTTTGGCGAAATACATTGTTCTTCAAACATATATATATTTTTTAAAAAAATGAACGAATTTGAATAATAAATATTAGGGAAAAATTTACTAATTCAGCACAAATTGCAGTGTATTACGTTCTATCTGTCAACTATTTCTCATTAACTTGAATCTTTTCCTATTTGTTAACGAAAATTGTATTCATAATTATTTACAAATATTTTAAGATAAATATAAATTTGGCGAAATCCTTTCCGAAGTAAAATCTACGAAATAACTGTATTGCTTTAGAAAAGGGAACGGAAATATATAAATGAACCACTGATACAAAAGCAAAATTATTCAGAAATCTTAGCATCTCATAAGTGCAGAAAGTTTCTAACAGAAATAAGCTTCTCTATTTAAAAAAGAAAACTTTAATTTTTTGGATGAACTAAAAGTGATCTTACACACACGCTCACACACACACACACACACACACACACACACACACACACACACACACACACACACACATATATATATATATATATATATATATATATATATATATATATATATATATATATATATATATATATATATATATATATATATATATGTGTGTATATAAGTATATACTATGTGTGCGTTTGTAATAAAAGGTATGAAATTGCCTGAAAATTTCAAAATTATCAAATTGTTGCCAAAATTATCAATTTTTCTTGTTCATTTCTTAGGAATTATTGCTCATCTATATGACATTACAATATATCTATCAATTTATAAGAATTGTGAATTAAAAATTGCATTCTTCTAAAATGAAATTTCTTCAACTTTTAGATTTTAAGCACTTCAAGAAATCTACCAGGACCGCATTAAATGTTGTTCAAACTTTTATAAAATGATCTTTTTAAAGATTGAAAGTGCTATTTATTTTATTTTAGTATTATTAAAAATTTTCTGGAAGTTCTTAAAGTTATTTAAGAAAACAGCTACAAAGAGCATCCTTTATTTATATCTGATCAGAACATAAAATAATAAAGGACGGGGGGAAGGAGCTGAAAGTCATGGAGCCATATACGAATCCTCTCAAATCAAAAGAATCAGAAAATATCATTTGTAGTTGTAAAAAATAATAGTCCAACACCATATATAAAAAGGAAAATCACTCGTTGTGTCCTTGTAGCGAAATGGATATCGCGTTGCACTTCTAATCCAAAGGTCATCGGTTCGGGTCCTACCTGGGATGTCCTAATTTTTGAAAACGTAAATTATGAATAAATAAATAGTGACAAAAACAAAAATAATAGTCCAACACCATGCATAAAATAGAAAATCTCTCTCTATTTTGCCACTTAATATTGCGATTCTGTTATATGTATATACATATTTACATGAAATGTAATTATTTAATAAACATAACTAAAAATTTTTCTTTGCTGACCAAAGTAGAAATTGACTAAATTTTTTTTATGTCATTTGTTAATAATTAACATGTTAAATATTTTAAAAGCTATGTATGTAACTATTTATTATAGTTACCCGAATAAGGTAAATTTCTTTTGAATACAAATTCATATCCGGTAACACATATTTATATTTGAAATCAGTGTTTTAATGCAGGCTTTCTCCAGAAATTTAGGGGAACTGAAGTCTTAATAAAGTACGAATAAGTATCAAAAATTAAAAAAATATTTACAGATATTGTTTTTACACTAACTTTTTCAGAGCAGACAGTCTCTAATCACGCTCATGAAACTAGAAGCAACACTTTTATAAATGTACAAGTTCTCAACGACAGTTGGAAATTTTCTAGAAAGAGGAATATAATAAACTTAATAAGGAATTTGAAATATATAGGAGATCTCTCGTCAAACTAAATTGTATTATATATTTATACCGGAGTTCTTATTCGTGTTTTATTTTTTGCATTGTTTTCTTCACAGATAGATAATAGGAATATTCTCTGGATAGTTGAATAAGGATTTTTGACTATTATACGAATCGTTACTATTTTTTAATGGTGGTGTTTTTAATAAGGTATAAAAAAATAAAAAGTGAGTCAAAGTCTTCATTCAGTATACTAGTAAAAATCCGTTGCAGCGTAGATTATATTATATCTCCTTAAAATATTATCATATATGTATACATATATATTGATTATATAAATTGTTTTATATATAAAAGCTGTCCTAAGTCAGCAATGTTTTATACTGTAGCATCCATATTTTTATATTTTAAACTCTATTATTTTTAATTTCTTGTATATCCTTTCTAAAAATTTATGTCTGGTTATGTTGTAATTTCAATTTCTTTCAGTTTTGATTAATGATTATTCATCTCTCTTTAGTAGAAAATTTTGACTCTTTATATATATATAGATATATATAACTGCAAAATTACATCCAAAATAAAATGTAGAAATTTCATGAAACTTTCAGTTAAAATTTTATTTTTTGATTTCTTTACCATCAGTTATTTTTTAATCGAGTCAATTATAAGTTACTTGTATTGAGATGAGTTTCTTTATCTTGTGATTTTTTTTCTTATAATATTCTTTAAATTGATCAGACAAATGAAGTTAACCAAAGCCAAGATTTTAAAAAATGCTACTTGTACTTTATTAAAAGAATGAACTGATACTTTTTTTTAATAGCAAAATTATTCTGCAAAAATTTAAACAAAAAATATATATAAATGAATATATGTAACTTACCAGCTGAATAAACACAAGACCTCGCTGTTATTTTTTTCGAAAACTTATTTTCTCAATAATTAATTTAAGTCACAGTAATCGTAGAAATTTTTAAGCAATACAATAAAAAAATGTTCAAAGTAGATGAGATACTAAACATATCCGAGGAAAGGACTGCATATCGCTTGTTTCTAGATTTGACACTGCTCTGAATTACTTAAACTGTATCAAAACACACATTTGCTCACAAAAAAAGAAACTTGTTCTACTTCAGTCTTTTCCTAAATTAAATAACGTTCAAGGAAAACAACGATCGCGCGAATGAAATCTAGATGAAATACTTGAAAACAGCCAGATAATCACGAAATCAAAATACTATCAAAAATACTCTAATTGACTCACAATTCTCGCGCTTGACAGTTACAAGTGAAATAGAAGCATCTTGATGACAAACATATAAACTATAGTAATATGATATTTTGCAACCAAGTCTTGCATTGCAACAGTCACTGTTGTAGCAGTTCAAGGACATAGTTTGGAAGTCTTGGTTGCGAGGTCATCACAAATGTTATAAGGGTTTTGAGCAAGGATTAACATGTGAAGCAAAAAAAAAAGCTGTAAACAAAGTCACACCAATTAAAAATATTAAATCTAAATATTGTTGTTAAATGAGAGTTTACACACTCAAGTATATATAATCATATCAAACAATATTGTTATATAGATTTCTGAGCAATAATACATAGTATATAAATATATATGTTTTCGTTAAAGGGTGAAATGTATTGTTGCTGCCGTGTGTTTATGACTGAGATACATACGAAAGATGTGAGATAGATTAAAAGAAACATACACTCTGTCGCAAAAAAATATATGCACCCAGAAGAAATTGAGCTACATTCACGAAATTTGGTATGCATGTAGTGTATATGAAAATAAACAAATGATTAAAAATTCAGAACAAAATATAATTTTATTAAGCGGTTACAGCTTGCAAAAAGGTTAAAAATCAGTAAGTAGTAAAAGCCACCTCTTGCAGCTATACAAGCCGAATTTCGGCTTGGCATCGATTCAATTAGATCACTTATGACCCCCTGTGGAAGATCCTGCCATAGTCTTTGCATCTGCGCAGTTAATTCTCCTGTATCTCGGGACGGCTGCAGTTGCCTTCCCAGCGCGTCCCAGACATGCTCTATTGGCGAAAGATCTGGTGACCTGGCAGGCCATGGTAGGACGTCATATCCTTGAAGACATTGTTGGGAGAGTCGCGCAGTATGTGGACGAGCATTATCCTGTTGATAAATGGCACCTGGGCGACTTGATAGCATGGGTAGCACAATCGGCGTTAAAATATCGTCCACGTATCTGCGAGCTGTCAAAGTGCCTTGAAGGACCACTAAAGATGATCGTGTGTCCCAAGAAATTGCTCCCCACACTGTCACACCTTGTGAAATTGCTGTATGCCGCTCGACAATAAATGCCGGATCGGACCGCTGGCCGGTGCGCCTCCAGACACGTGTGCGGTGGTCATCAGCACTGAGACTGAATCGGGATTCATCACTGAAGATGACACGTCTCCAGTCTGTCACACTCCAAGTTGCCCGAGGTCGGCAAAAATCCAGTCGACACTGCCTATGATGTGGGGTCAGTGGTAAGCGTCTTAGCGGACGTCGGCTCCTCAAGCCAACTTCGGTCAGTCGTCTCCTTATGGTTTCTCTTGATGGCACTGGATGTCTGGAAGGAGGTAAGTGGCGTTGAATCGATGCTAGCGACGTTGTTGGTGCCGAAGTGGCCACTCTTCTGATTGCACGATCCTCGCGATCATTTGTGTTCCTGGGACGTCCTGACCCTCCGTGACGGTACACTCTACCTTCTGTGATCCACTGTTGCCAACACCGAGCAACTACCATATCGCTCCGACCGAGGTGGCGGCCGATACGTCTATTCGACCAACCTGCTTCTCTGAGGCCTATTTTACGGCCCCTATCAAAGTCCGTCAGCTGCTCGTACTGCAGCCGGTTACGTCTTAGAGGCATCCTAAGTCTCAATATCGTCTATCAAAGTCATCAGATTCGTTTGGAGAGCCGTACGGCGCTCGTACTCATGCTTTTAAACTCTCCCAGTTGCGCAACTAATATGCGCATAGCACACACTAGCCTTGTCTCATTGGCTTCGAAATTTTAATCATTTGCATATCTCTTACCAGACTACATTCTTGCCGAGTTTCGTGATTGTAGCTTGATTTCTTTTGGGTGCATATATTTTTTGCGACAGAGTGTATTATAATACAATCAAAGAAGAATACAGATTTTATTACAAACGATGATCCCAGCAAAGAACAGAAGCGGTACGCTGCTTTCTTTTCGAGACGGAAATCCACATCAGGCTAAAGTTTTTTAGTTTTTTTTTTTAACTATCATTTATTCATTGTTGAATTTATCCTTGAGTTTGACATTTGGAATCGGAATTACGTAGCTGCTAGAATTAGTCTTGCTGTTCAATGAATATTAATTAACGGGTCTGAAGGGTATTTATTCTCTCCGTTTACGGGGCTCAGATGAGTCCGGTATTGTTATACGTATTTCAAAGATTCTGTCTCTATAGATATAGGTCAAACTAATGAAAGTATGTTAAGAAGAAATATTAAATGTCAATCATTTTATCACCTTTTAAACGTATGTTATACTGTTAATTCGTATCATCATTTCTGATAATATTGCTTTATAAAAATAAAAAATATTTAGAGGTTACAACATATTTTTTTTACATGCACGAGTCTTTTATTTTTTATTTCCATTTTCAGAAAAACTTTACAATGCTTATATTATGGTAAGAAATTGCTGACACACCCACCCTCCCCTTTCTCACATAAAAAAACACTTTTTTTGTTTGTTTTATGTGTAGTAACCACAAGCCTACTCGCTTTTAAGGTTGCACCTTAATCTTTTAGTAGCTAAATCTGAAATTAGTTTCCAAATCTGGAAGTGGCATATCGTCGGACTAATTATCAGACTGCGTAACTCCACCGGTGTAACTGATTTGATATAGGATTGCGAGGCGCCAAGCTCTTTTTGGCGCGATTTCTTAATCCTTTTGTTTTGTCTACACCATTCCTCAGTGCACGCTCCGCTTTTAATTCATTCCTCGATCAGTGTAATCACTACTTCTTTTTATTTCATAATAAAACTAGATTTCGAAGGAAGAGGTGGTGGCAAGATTTTAACATAAAATAAATACAGCAGAAAGTAATATTAATGTATTACACTTCCAGATATAAATTATTTACACTATTTTAAGAGTTCATTACACGAAATTTGTAACAAGGTGTTACTTAAGCTGAGCAGAGATCTCGCGAGAAAAAAAACAAAAAAATAACACTGATATACGTTTTTCCCATGGCAACCACATTATCGCACGATAAAAACATCAAAGTAAACCATATTGTACCACATGCCAACCAAGTTTCCTTCAAAAACTCTCCCTCTTGAAAAGGTTTACCATGCCCAGCAATGGCATTTGCAGCCGAGTAACTTGCCTCACTTGTGTGACAATTTTTGCTTACATATTTAAACATAGACGTCGACTTTTTATTTCTGTCTTTTATTGCAATTGCGATTAATTCTTTTTGCTCTGGTTCGTTTTTTCCACAAAAGGATTTGTGATTTGTTTCAAAATGCCGTTTTGCAGACGATATATGTTCTGCATACCACTGTTCCAGAACATAAAACACACACTGCTTTGTCGCCTTTATTGATCATGCCATATTTCTCAGCCCACCAAGTTTGAAATTATCTGCTACACTTACTATCGTGCACTTTTTGTTTTTTTGTTGAACTAGCCATGTTAAATAGCAGTTAAAAATAGTAAATTTAACACAAAACTTTAAATGTACAGTTGTGTCGATGAAATTGACTATTCTATGTGCTCTCGCTTGATTCCTGACCCCCCCCGCCCAAAAAGCCTTTTTACTGACTGCGCACGACTCCGGGCTCATGGGCAGATTTATTTGTTTTTAGGAAATAGAGTGCTTGTACAAAATTTCTGTAGTGTCTGCTCTTTCTCTTTTGTCTCAGGTCATTAAAATTTTTAAAAATTAAGCAGTGAGAGTTATTTTACCAATTAGACTTACAAGACAAGAATTAGATCACATTAATAAATTCGATGTATAGAAGCTGAACTATTAATGTAAACGTTAGAATGTTTTTTAAACAACTTGAATATATTTAGAAATAGTTACATGCACACACTATGCGTAGATAAACTTTGCATCATTAGCAATTTATAATATACGAAGTATTTGCGCAAGACATAACAAACAAGTCTGCTCCTCGACTTGTCGGCGTCGCGAAGGATCACTCGCGTTTTCATAATACTTCATAGTAAACTTAATTATTTTAAGGTAAAATGCAAATCGTTTTTGATCGATGGCGTGCCCAAAATATTCTGTCGCGTGCCATCATTGGCACGCGTGCCATTGGTTCGCCATCCCTGCACTATACAAACATCCATACCTTCTCCGGGATTTGAACCCTGTTCCCATAGCAGAGCAGTCAACGTCGCTAAGCCTAAATGTAGAGATATTTACTTTCGTAATTTCTTCAGAAGCTAAAATTACTCATCGTTAATAAAAATTGTAGCATACTCGTATAGAGTTCACATCATACATGTTAACTTTCAAGGGATAATAGTAAAAAATAGCGTACGTACAATAATTAGAAAATGAAGAATATTAGTTTTTGCTTTTGAAAGCATTATATATATATTTTTTAAATAATATCGTATACATTGATCGTATAAATAAAATCGTATACATTGATAGAACAAAAATAAATCATGAGATCCATCACCAGTGTGGTTCTTATGTAACTTCTCTTACACGAGAGCTATGGGCGTTAATAAAAAAAAAAGAAAGCGTGTATCAGTATGAACAAGCGTTAGAAGTTAACTTCTTTGGCTTACACGTATTGATTTGTATAATAAAGTCTTATTTTGAAGTAATCTTATATATAATTAACAAATTTATTATTATCATTATTATTTCAAACTGTATTTAAAAATATAATTAGGATGGAAAAGGTATAAATATAGACAAAATTTTCATTTTCAATACATAATAGTAAAAAAAAAATTATTGTATGTATTTTGAGAAAAGTATAATCGTTATTAGTCTA
Organism: Trichonephila clavipes; assembly: GCA_019973935.1. Classification (NCBI taxonomy): domain Eukaryota; kingdom Metazoa; phylum Arthropoda; class Arachnida; order Araneae; family Nephilidae; genus Trichonephila; species Trichonephila clavipes. The sequence goes on along the minus strand of BMAU01021052.1, from coordinate 65,610 downwards.
AATCAAAAATTTGCCTCGAAACAAAAATGCAAAATGTTCCATGCCTTGCACAATTTTTGTCGAATTATAACAAAACAAACTTTCCAGAAGTATTCATCTAATGTATAGTTATAAATTCATGGAAGCATTGTAATAATAGTGATAGGGGGAAAGAAGAAATTAAAGTTTTTTATGTATAGGAAATCATTAAAATTCTTGAAATTTTTATGTAAAAATTTGCGTTTACCCATATTTTGTAAATTATCATATAAAACATTACATTGCATGCATACATTTGTAAAGAATTGCTTAAATAAGTTAAATCAGGCGAAAACATGAAATTTAAAAAAAACCTAAATGCATGGAAAGTTTTTGAATTTTTAAAAATTTTAAAAACTATACTCATTTTTTTCTCACCAATTTTTTTATATGATTTTAGTTCTAAGTTACATAGAGCCAGTAAAAATTTGGGACATGTTTGTAAAAAATTTTACTGCCCACTGTATTCTTAAAATACAAATTAATGAAGCACTATATATAACACTTTCACAACAATCAGATTAATTACACCAAAGCATATATATGATTTAAAAACTCACTTCTTAAATTGGATTTAGAAATTCCATTCGATTGAAAATTTAGTAAACACAATCTTTTATTGCCAAACCATTGGAAGAAATGTTGTGTTGCCACTAAATTTTAAAACAATAGATTGTTTGTATTATTTTCTCTTAAAAGAATTTTAAAACTGTATATCCAACAAACTCACCTTAAACTTATTTTTGACAGATTTTGAACCATTTAAAGGCCTACTTTGGGTAGATTAAAGACTCACTTCCGATTTTTTTTTAATTCATAAAATGGATTATATTTTGACTTCTAGGTAACGTAAAAACAAAACAAAGTATGTATCGCAAAGCTAAATGAGGAAAGGCCTGTTAAAGCTGCTGTTGAATGAGGAGAGGGGGTGGGTTCTAGCCCAGGGCTAATAGACAAAAAACACAAACAAAATTTTAAAAGCCGTAAATTTTAATCTATGTTTTCAATCTTTGAACAGATTACGGATAATACTATTCTACATATGGAAAAAAAGTTTCATTAGATTATTTTTATAAATAATGAAATTATTAAATATTGAATTAAAATTTTGAGTATTTTTTGAAAAATCACAAAAAAAAAATCGTCATTTTTTTTTATTGTTATAACTGATGCTAAAAGAGAAAAGCATGAACTTGTTTAGAATAAAATATCAATTCATTAACTCGAAAGGAAACTTAAAGGGAATGATTTAGAAACCATTTTTATATAAAAGCGTATAAATTTCGAGTCATTTTTAAAAAAATCGTAAAAAATAGGAAACATCATTATTTTGTTAAAAAAAATATACCATATCGTGGCGAAAAAAAATGATCTTTCCGATTCTGTAAATATTTTTTTATCTGAGATAGATAGAACGAGTTAGATGGCGTTTTTTAAAACGGGGGGAGGGGATTCGGAACTTCATTCATTTCTACCTTACGTTTATCGCTAACCATAATTGGTACCGCGTCACGCGTAACAGAAATTTCTCCCTACCATGCCGTAAGAAGTTAACTTCAATAATCCATCAATAAAATAAAACGAAGTAATAGAAGATAGAAAAAGAATAAAATTATTATATTTTTTAAAAAAAAAAAAACTATTTGGAATAATTTGCATCACATTATGACTATATGAATATGTTAGTATATTTGTGCGTGATTCGTTATTTTATGTAACCACTTTTTCAGTTATGTTTGCTATTTTTATTATATAAGATTCAAAATGAAAATCATTTTTTTTAATCAAAAATGTTTTCATTTGTTGTGATTTTTTTGTACATTATATAGTTGTTTAATTGAAGATTTGGAAAAAGAGACTATATTTTGGTTAGATGATTTTAAACTTGGAATAATTATTTTTCGTCCATATAAATAACTAAAAAAGATGATTATTAATCTGTGATTAGAACAGTATAACATGTAGCAACATTTCATTATCCAGCTTTTTTCCAGTACCGTCGAATCAGTCCGATCTAAGCTTTTCTCTGTTTTTAACACGCTTTTATAAGTTTCACTTGTATGTAATTGAACATTTGGACTCGATTTTTACCCAATTTAAAAGGTCAGATTAATTCAAAGTTTTGCACACTTGTCAGGAACCTATGACAATACAATAGTTTCATAATTTTGTTTTATTGTTTTGATCAGAGTTCTTAGGAATAAGGATTCCTAGATATGGAAACTAATTCACACATTATATTATTTCCAGATTTAGCGACTAATTGCACATACCACCATTTCCAGATTTAACGACGAATTCCATATTCCATTTGCAGATTTTGCGACTAATTCCAGATTCCATTTCCATATTTGGTGACGAAAAGATTGTTACAACCCTATAATAGCGAAATCGTTTGCGTCAGCCATTTCTTACCGTAATCTAAGCACTTCTCTAGTTTTTCTGAAAATGGAAATGAAAAACAAGACTCATGCAAGTGAAAGAAAAAAATATTTATGTTAAATAAATATTTTTTCCTTAAACTGTCGGGGGCGTGAGCATTTCAAGAAGTCTAAAATAAAAGATTAAAAATAATTATTAATTTTTAACGAAAGGAGCAAACAAAATATATTTTAACATGTTAAAAAAACAAAAAAACATATCCCCACTGATATATCATGCTTATAAATGTGTAAGTGAGGCAAATACACAGTCCAGTCACATTAATGTGACCATCTGTCAAAAGCCAGAATAACCACCTTTCGCAGAGCTGACTGCTGCGAGACGTGCAGGAAGAGAGTCACGTCCCTGAAGGTGTTCTCTGGGATGTTGAGCCATGCCGACTCTAATGCCGTGGCCAGCTGCGCTAGATTACGCGGTTGAGGATCCATGGCGCGAACAACTCGATCGAGATGGTCTCACAGATGCTCGATTAGGTTTAAGTCAGGTGAGTTTGCTGGCCAGGGGAGGGCGGGAAACTCATCCTGGTGCTCTTCGAACCATGCACGTACACTGACAGCTGTATGGCACCTCGCATTGTCCTGCTGGAAGATGCCATCATCCTGAGGAAAAACAATGCGCATGTAGGGGTGGACATGGTCCGCAAGGACAGATGCGTACTTGTATTGATCCATCGTGCCTTCCACAATGATCAGTGAACCCAGAGAATGCCAGGAAAACATTCCCCAGACCATAATGCTCCCGCCTCCAGCTTGGACCGTTCCGGCAATGGTTGCAGGGTGGTTCCTTTCAGAGGTTTCACGCCTTATACGCCAACGTCCATCCGTCCGATGGAGCATAAAACGCGATTCATCTGAAAACGCTACATGTCGCCACTCAGCGGACGTCCAGCTGCTGTACTGGCGTGCAAATTCTAGCCTTCGTCGTCGATGAACAATAGTCAGCATAGATGCACGAACCAGGCGTCTGCTTCGGAGGCCCAGACGCAGCAATGTTCGCTGAATAATAGTTTGGGAGACACTTTTGGTAGCCCATTGGTTCATTTTGGTGGTCAGTTGCTCAACGGTAGCCCGTCTATCTGCCCGAACGCATCTCCGCAACCGTCGTACGCCTATGTCATCTATGGCCCGTGGTGCGCCACGTCCCTGATTTTGAACAGTCCCATTTTGCCATGCACGGTACACTTTTACCACGGCGGCATGCGAACAGTTCACAAACTCAGCCGTTTCGGAAATGCTTCCACCCTTGGCCCGAAAGCCAATGATCATGCCCTATTGGACGTCGGATAAATCGCTTCGTTTCTGCATTACGCCAATGATTGAAATGTTTTCCGAAGCCCTCAGACACCCTTTATATACGCTCAACTGCACTGTGTGGCCACCTGCCTTCTGTGACTGGTTATTTAACTCTGACGTGGAAAGTACGTGGTGGTCACATTAATGTGACTGGACTGTGTATTTAATAATTGATTTATTAATGCTAAATTAAAAGCAAGTTTAGTAATTACAATTGTGACGAATCTGTACGGCACTTTACCACTAATACTCTTGGGCGTCTTTGGCGATTGTAAATTCGCGTATATTTCCAACCAGCTCTAAAAGGAGAAAACGGGATATGCAAATGAATCAAAGTATGTAAGGAGATTGTTGTAAGTTAGCAGGGAGAAGGCTATTGAGCCAAGAGATACACTGACGGAGTTCTGAAAAGATTCAAGTTGATTGTGTGATTAGATTCTGGCTGATTATCAGCCAGCGATCTACATTCGGAATGTTTGAGCCGACTGTAAAGGAGTGAAGTAGTAAAAGTAAAGTGATATTTTAACTTCGGATAATAAGAGGGATATCGGATAATAAGAGTATCGGATAATAAGAGTAAATATATAATAGAGTTAGTGGAAAGTTAATAATTGCTAGTAATTCAAACTGCGTATATCTCTCGGTCCTCTTATTCAGGTAAACCCGTTCGATATTGAGTTTAATAGTTGATTAGTATCATATTTCCTGATTTAATTTAATAGTAAAGTTCAATCCCATTGAAGTAGACATATTGATTCATCTTTGTATTTAGAAGGTTAATAATTGATTCAAGTGAATAAATATAATTTGTTATTGTAAAAATTTCGTCTGGTAATGCTTTGCCTCAATTCAATGTTGGTGTCCAGGGTGGAACCGAGGGTGGGTTCCCACAGTGGCGCCCAACGAAATATTAACCCCGAGTTGAGAGTTGGATCTAGTTTTCGAGTAATCCCTGAGCAATTTTTTTCGGGAGTGGAAAATGTTACGGACTTTTTGGAAAACATTGATAACAATTTAATATATTATGAGATCCCCACACAACTAGCTTGTGCGGTAATCAAACTTTGACCGGTGTCAAAATTTTAATTATGAAATTGCGCTACCAGTTGGTTGATTCATTCCGATAGTATCTAGTTACCCGAACGATATCGTGACGTTAGACTTACTAGGTCCCTACCCAGCATCCCGACCCTAAAGATATAGATTTATATTAGTAATAACTGACCACTTCACTAAGTGGAGTGAGCTTATACCTTTAAGAAAAGCTTCGGCACTATCATGACACTAGAAGACCAGAGGGAATCCAACAGATTTGGAGGTCAAGGTGTTGGTGATAATCGAAGTTTCGATAGTCGACGCCTAAGTGATTAATCTGATCATAGATTCACTATCCCGGCGGTCGACGGAATGATTCGAGGAACGGTGCTTTTAGGAGCCAGAATGGTCAAAACAGGTATTTAAACTTTTAAGTCATCGGTGCGAATCTGGGGGTGATCGATCGCAAAGTACAGCAAATCCTCCGGATATAGAACGACGTACTATTAGGATTTCCTCATTAAGGATAACACCCGTGGATCTTTCTTATGTTCCCATTCTTTTGAACAAAACGTTCATCACAGCCCTGTGGGACACAGGAGCAGAAAAATCATTTATATTTAAAGAGGACTACCGCAGATACTTTTCATACCGACCAAGTTAAAAGACTAAAGACAGAGTAGTGACGGCCCAAGGTCTGTCTGTCTGTGAACCATTATATAGATTAAAGAAAAATGGGACAAAATTTAATTGGTAAACGGAATCACAGGATTCCTTTAATAAAGTTAAGCGAGGATTAACAGAGGCGCCAGTTTCACAATTGCCAAATTTTGAGGAACAATTTAACTTATTTACGGATGCTAGTGGTGTCGGAATTGGCACTGTGTTGAATCAAAATCAAAGATCTATTGCATTCACGTCTCGAACCCTGAACAAGACCGAAAGAAATTACACAGTTACGGAACGCGAGTGTTTGGCGGTGATATGGGCGTTGAATAAGTTTCGAACTTATTTTGGGGTACTGCCGGTGAAGGTCATAACGGATCATGGCGGCAACGGATCATAACGGCGTTAACAAAACTCACGAATGGGAAAAATTTATCTAGTAGAATGATTAGATGGGCACTTAAGCTATCGGAGTTTAACATTAAATGGGAGCATCGGCCTGGTACCCAGAATGTTGTCGCGGACGTACTATATAGGAATCCGGTGTACAATGTTGAAGGATCACAAATTTCGTGCGTGGCTCTTAGAGCCTTAGATTTGAACACCAGGGAACAATTAATTCAAGAACAATGGGAAAATCCTGAGTTAGGGCATATATATCGTTATTTGGTAAATCCGGACGATGGTTCAGTTAATGCAACTGTCTGCGAGGGTTGGTCCCAGAGTTTTAAGTTAATTGATGGTTTACTGTTTTGCGCGAAGTATTGTACAACCTGGGGGAACTCAGAGTATACATTCCTCAATCTCTTCGCGAAACAATAATGAACGAATTTCACGATCAACCATTAGCAGGCCATTTAGAAAAGAAAAAGACATATTTAAAATTACGTGATACGTGTTATTTTCCGTATATGGGGAAATATATATTTAAATATATATCAACCTTTGACCGGTGTCAAAAATTTAATTATGAAAAGGCCCTACCAGTTGGTTGATTAATTCCGATAGTATCTAGTTACCCGAATGAGACCGTGACGTTAGACTTACTAGGTCCCTACCCAGCATCCCGACCCGAAAGATATAGATTTATATTAGTAATAACTCATCACTTCACTAAGTGGAGGGAGCTTATACCTTTAAGAAAAGCTTCGGCCCAGGCCATATAGCAAAGGCCCTTTTTAAAAATTATATTTCACGATATGGAGCTCCTATTTCCTTGATTAGTGATAATAGTCCCCAATTCATATCCAATATCTTCGAACACTCAAGTCACATGTTGGACATAAAACATTTTAAAACTAACGTATCGGAAGCAAGCTAATTTAACGGAAAGAGTAAACCGCAATTTAGTGCAGATGATTGCTAGATTTGTAGAGGAAAATCACGATAACTGGGACCGATTCCTCCATGAGATTTCTTTCGCGTTACGCACAGCAATTACTGAAACTACTGTTAAAACTCCAGTTGAACTATTCTTAAGTAATTAGAAAATTATCACGCCTTTTCGTAAATTAGTACTGGTAACGGATGGGGCAGAATATGTGACAGGCAATATTGAAAAATTATTTCATGAGGTGAGGCAGAAAATTCAGAGACGACATAAGACGTGGGAGAAATATTATAATTGAAAAAGGACAGCGGTTAACATCAAAGTCAATGATTTAGTCTTGGTACAAACTCATTTTATTAGTGCAGCGAGCAGGAGAGTTGTAGGAAAATTTATGCCTAAATTTGAAGGGCCATACAGAATGTTGGAAGTTAAAAACAACAGTTTGACTATTTAGAAAAGAGGAAGAAATGTCACAGTAAATGTTGACCAAGTAAGGATTTATCATCCGAGAAATTAGGAAACAAGTAGTTATGACAGTATTAATGAGACAATATATGAGGGAAATGGATCGAGTAATTGGTCTAATAGGTCGAACTCGGAAAAATCCAGACGTTCTTGAAAACCCACGAGTAACGAGAATAAAAGTTGTAAATTGGGTAAGGGGAATGCCGGATTGGAGGATCTGAGAGTTAAACGTAGTAAAGGCGTAGAGTGGACAAGTACATCAGAGAGGGATGAGAGAGAGACCAAAAATATGGAAAAAGATTCTTTAAAGGGTTTGACTATGACATAATAAAAGGAAAGCGCCTGTACTGCCACAGGGGCTGAAGAGGAGGGCTCCATCATCAATATCTTCTAAATTACGTAAAAATATGAGGAAGGACACTAATACACACCATTCGCAGGAGCCTGAGGTATTTCCAGGACCATCAAATCAAGGACAGATGAGGAGGTTCAGTCCACCCAAAGAGGAGAGCAGTCGAGAAGCAAGTATGGAGTCTGACAAGGCCCGAGAGACCAGGACAGAAGATAGCGGAGGACACAGTGCAGCTGAGGGGAGACCAGTCCGGTCTAGAAAGAAAACTACAGTGAGACACACCTTGCCCGTATTATCTAAGGAGCCGCTTCAAAGAACCAGAAGGACTACCGGAGGAGCAGAGGAGTATGGGGATCGACAGCCTACCACAGAACAGCCTCGGGAGAACGAGCCTCAGTATGGAAGCGGTAGACGGAAATCGGGCGTATAGGAGCACATAAAAAAATCAAGTTGTATTGTCCTTTTTTTCATTTTCTTGCTGACAAGCAGTCGGCTACTTTTGCATTACCAAGTCAAGATTTTTTTAAATATCTTAGCTGTACAAGAGTTGACACTAAGTTGTGTGCATTTTTCAAGTCAGAAAAATGAACTCTGGTACATTAATTTTTTTCCAAAGTGTGGAAACAATTGTTTATGGACATTTGTTTGCAATTTCTGGCTTGAAGGTTCTGCGGGAATTTCTAGCATTGTTTGTTATATATATATTGTAAATTGTATGTATGTCTGTATATCATTAAGCTTCTGTATATGTATATGTTTTTTTTAATTCGCAACTGGTGGCTTGTGACGTAGCGTAGTTAGGCAATACTAACGATAACATTAACAAGCAAAGCACGCATGGAAAGGGAGTTTTTTAAAGAGACAGATGTATTGATGTTTTGTAAAATGATGTGTGAAAATGTATTTTTGCATAATTTTCAAGTTTTTTTCTTAGAAAATGTTATTAAAAGAGTTCTCATTTCAGGGTAGCTGACCCTGATCATTGTATGGAAAGCAGCGAGATGTCTGTAAAACAAAAAAGTATATTACAATATTTAAGTAGTTAAGTAAAGCACACGGCCAGGTTTTCCACACACATGGTTTTTCTCGGTCCGTAGCCGGAATTGGGTGTACTGTAGGGAATTTTAAGCATGTAAATGTCTACGCCAAACCTTAATAATAAGCAATTTAAAGCGGAGCTTGTGGTCTTCATTCTTTTCTTTCCCTTTGCGTAGGAAACACCTTAAAGTGTCAGATAGTTTGGTATATTAAATTCTTAAAGACTAAACATTCAGTTTTTAGAATAACGATACGTAATTTTTTCAGGTCATTTTAGACCTTCGAATAAATCTCGTGTTCTTCTTGGAGGGATTGTGACGAATCTGTACGGCACTTTACCACTAATACTCTTGGGCGTCTTTGGAGATTGTAAATTCGCGCATATTTCAAAATTTTATAAAAGGAGAAAACGGTATATGCAAATGAAACAAAGTATTTAAGGAGAGTGCTGTAAGTTAGCAGGGAGAAGACTATTGGGCCAAGAGATACACTGACGGAGTTCTGAGAAGATTCAAGTTGATTGTGTGATTAGTTTCTGGCTGGTTATCAGCTAGCGATTTACATTCGGAAAGTTTGAGTCGAATGGAAAGGATTGAAGTAGTAAAAGTCAGGTGATATTTAAACTTCAATTATCGGATAATAAGAATAAATATATAATAGATTTAATGAAAAGTTAATGATTGCTAGTAATTCAAATTACGTATATCTCTCGGTCCTCTTATTCCGGTAAACACGTTCGATATTGAGTTTAATAGTTGATTAGTATCATATTTCGTGATTTAAATTAATAGTAAAGTTCGATCCCATTGACGTAGACATATTGATTCATCTTTGTATTTAGAAGGTTAATAATTGATTCAAGTCAATAAATATAATTTGTTATTGTAAAAATGTCGTCTGGTAATTCTTTACCTCAATTCAATGTTGGTGTCCAGGGTGGAACCCAGAGGGATTCCCACACTATTGACTTCTATGGGATTTTCATATACAATAAAATATAATACATATATTGATAATACGTGCAGTGTATAATATTAAAGCCACATTGTAGCTTTAGCGTCAAAGTACATTATTATTGCATTCAATACATTGTTATTGTATGAGGGAGGCGATGAAAATTATGACTGAAAATTGGGTCGTAAATATGGAAAGTTTGAGAAGCGCTGTTCTTACCACTTAACTCAGACATGTCGATTTTTCTAAATTTGCTTATCGGATCTGTGGAATGAAACATCATCCATTGCTTCATTTTACCAAAACAATGATTGATTCAGAGGTCACTGGATTAAAAAAAAGATTTCTCACAAACTCTTCGATTAAAAAAAAAAAGTGTGCTTTTATTTCTAATACCAATGCAAGTTTCAGAGAGAATATTGAGTTTATTTTAGTGAAAAAAATCATTGACTTAACACCTTCTTCCGCATGAAATATTTGAAGCTTAGATTTTCACGATTTCCTTCAGTTGGCTGATCCTACATTTTGCAAACCAGGTCGTATCGACGCACTGATAGGATGCCAATGGGTATTCCAGATTCTAATAAATGACGCATTTAAAATTGATTCATCAATCAATAAATGATAGTTTAAAAAAACTAAAAATGCATGCTTTTTTTGTAGATCGAACTATAAAATGAAAAGTAAATTATCGTTTAAAAAAACTAAAAAACAAGCTTTTATGTTTTTTTAATCGAACTAAAAAGTAAAAAATAATTTTAATATAATAATAAAATGATTATCGAGAAAGATAATGTCATTGTGGTAAAAACGTGGGGTGCCCTATATCAATTGTCATAATTTCTTACTAGTTCTATTCCGAAATGCTGAGTTGGTTTAAAAATGTAGAATTAAGCATCCCACATGCTTTTACCCCAATGACATTAATTTTCTCGTTAAACAGTTTATTGCTTTATTTATTTGCTTTATCGTGCACTAAAAATTCGATAGTAATGCGATTTCTTAAAAAAATTATGATAAAAATTAAATTTAAAGCTGCTAAATATACCTGATGTTTTTTTTACCTGACCCAGTAATTATTTAAATGTGCCCCATCATCGCAATAAATATTGAAAGGTACTAAAATGCCTGGTTCATTTTAACAAGAATTATTTGGACTTTTTAATTCAGAAAAAGCTGAAATGCCCTAACTTCATTCTCCTTGTGGCAATACTTAGCATAAAAATTAATTTTTTAATTTATCTTCCCTTTATCTATGTACCATAGAACATTTTATCCGCATATGCAGGTTTCGAAATTCTGGAAAAAAAATCGATACACTCTATTGTGCAATCTGTAACTACAAACACAAAGTATATAAATGCGAGTGAAGAAGCGAGAAAGGAATAAGAGCATGTATTCAAGGTTGAAAATCATTACTATTCTGCTGATGTTGGAAGGATTTAGTCAACCGTTAATCATATGTGAAATATAGGACACTTTTCAAGCCAGTAAAAACGACACGTGCGCACGTAGTCACAAACGTTGTTCTTCAATGTCACTAGTGAAATATTGTAAACAATTTTCTAACAGTGTTAGATTAAATACTGTAAAATCTATCAGAGTCTTAAGAAAATGCATATTATATTGTAGTAAAGGGAGAAAAAAGAATATTCTTTTAGTGATTTGTTTAAAACTTTCTTTAAATTGAATGTGATTAGAAGAAAAAATTTTATATTTCTTGTCTTTTTGTAATTCTCTCTTTGGCATTACCATGTATAAAATCATTTACAAAGGTTTTGGGATTTCTACAGTTGATAGGAAATAAAATGAAAAATATTCTGATGTTATATAATAATTCAAGGTTTTCATGTTCTGATTTAAAATGTGTAACGTAATATATTAAATGTAAAACTGTTAAAGAAACATTAAAAAATCTAAAAAATTTTTAAAGAAAACAAATAATGAAGCATATGTTTATACCAAACAGCTCAAAAATATTTTAAAAGACAGAAATGGCTGTGATAAATATGCGCGTTTTTATAAGTTGTAATATCATAATCAATATTATTGTTATATTAATTAGCGTCGTCTCTCTCTATGATGCATCACTTAAAAATAATTTGTCATGAAAATCCACAGACTGAGTAATGATAAAATAACAGAGTATAAGTTACTTAATGTATAGATAATTTGATAAAGAAGCACTTGAAATTTTTTTAGAGATTCTATGATTGCATATCCCTTACATGTAAGTATTATTATAAGAAATTTTAAATAATAATGCATTTCAAATATGTAAATATAGTAACAGAAAACTAACTATTGCCTTTTTGGGCACTGAATAAAAAACATTTGTATTCCCTTCATGAAAATTAAATATCCTAAAATAATTTTAATATCTTAATTTCTTAAGATTCTAGTTTATTTCCGAAAAATAAAATTACTAATGGTTATAAAATGTATATCATAAAATTAAGAAGGGTCGTATAAATTCTTCTAAATACCATTCACAATTTTAAGAAAACATAATAAAAATTCAAAACACAGCTTACGTATTATCTAAGTCTTGAAAGGCAGAGGTAATTTTTTTTTTGTGCCCATGCTTTGTTTTTAAGTTCATTTTAACTCCATAACTATTTATGGCATAATAAGAATACTTATGCTTTTGTTTATGATAAATATAATTAATAAAACTAGACAATAACTTGGTTTTGTCAAACTTGTACTTTTAAAAGAAAGCTTTCTATAGATTATAATCTTTATAAGAGCAAGTTAGGGGATTACCTCACAGTGGCGCTGTTAGTATTTTCTTGACCAATCTATGCTAGCAGTTTTTTTAAATAGACTATGTTGGTGATGTATCTTTCTTTTTTTTACCATTACAAAGATGCTATGATTGTTTTGGTAAAAGTAGTAAAACTAAACCAAACATTACATTTTACCCTGTGTTGTGCGTTATGTGATTACCTTAACTTATTAAAAACTATTACTGAAAAATATTGAATTTTCTTATTTAGATTTACAGAGATATCTAATATTAAGATACGTAGGGCAGCGTTTCTCAAACTGTGGGGCGTGCCCCCCAGGGAGGCGTAATAATCTGGTGTTAGGGGGTGCGAGCATGCAGAAAAGTCGGAAATAATTATAAAGATTTAAAATAATTATAAATTTACTGAAAGGAAGCAAAAAAAAATAATAAATTCTGACATAATAAAAAATAAAATACACATTTACACGGATATACTTATAAGTGCATCAGTACCGCGCCCAATGTGTGTGTACTCGGTGATTAATTTATCAATACTAAATTAAAAACAAGTATAATAATCTCTATTGACTCCCATGGGCTTGTCATATACAAAATTTAATGCTTATCTGGATGAATTTTATACGGTTTATAATTAAAGTCATGCCGTACCTTTAGCACCAAAGTACATTATTCTTGCATTCAATAAATAGTTATTGTATGAGGGGGGATAGAAGGAAATTATGACTTAAAATTGGGTCACAAACATTGAAAGTTTGAGAAACACTGGCATAGGGTCATCAAAAAGCAAGCTAACAAGAGCTCTGACGCGTGTGCAAATTACACGTGTGAATAAAGATCCTTTGACGAGATATATCGAAAGAAGGAACACTTGGGAGGTCTGAATTTCAGAACCGAAGCTGAGGTTCAGCAAGCCGTCTGGACGTGGTAGCACAACTTTGACATTGATTTCTACGATGCCGGTTTTGATGGAACAAATGCCTGGATAAGTACGGTGACTATGTAGGGAAGTAACCTGTTTTGGAGCCGTAAATAGGAACAGCATAAAAGAAACCACACAAAAAATATGCGAAAATATTTCATAAATACTTACATACAACTAACAACTTTGTCGATACACTACAAAAAAAAATTATGCGGTTGAGAGGGACCGCATAAAAAAAGTCGCATTTTAAAAGTATGTCAATTATTTACAAAATTTATGAGAAAGTATTACCAAACAAAATATATAATTAAATTTCACGAAGAAACATTTTTAAAGCATTTAATTTCTCATTGTATACATTGAGAAAATTTTAAAATGCTCATACATATTTCACGGCTACTCGTTGTAATCCAAAGCGTGCATCTTACTGTGTGATGAATAAGTTCAAATTCGCTTCCGTCATTTGAAGATACAACTTCAGTTGATTTATTTTTTGTCACCATAAAGTAAGTGATAAGTTTTTGTGACGACGGTCAGTTGGTCAGTTTCTTGTGAGCGTCACGATAGCCAGATATGCATGATCAGAGCTATTTTTGGAATTTCAAACTCCTTTTCGAAATTGGTATTTATTTTAAGAAGCTGCTTTTCCAATTTGTTGAAAATCTCGATCCCTGCATGTATTTTATCCACTCTCAAAGAATCTGGTTCTTCTTGCCCGTCTTCATAATCTATCAAATTATTGATAATGTTACTCTTATTAAAAGTTGCGTCTTCAATCGAGTGCGTGCTCCTAGTGTATTGAGAGAAAGCAGTTGAACGAGCATTGTCGAGAGACTGTCTATTACCAAAGAATGAAGTGTATATATGTACATTGACAGAAAACATTACAGTAGTGCCAAAGCGTTGAAATCCATATACCGCGTAAAAAAAGATAACACAAAAATAAAATCGCATAAAAAAGGGCCGCACAAAAACAGGTTCTACTGTAATATGTATCTGTACATTCCTACACTGTACATAATTTTTTTAATTTTTAGAATAAACGTTTACTCTGAATGTGTGTGTGGGCTTGTTACATTTCTTTATGAAACACTTTCATATTTAGTAATATTCATAATAAAAGATTCATTTTAATTCCATATAATTAAAATACTTTTTGAATATAAACTAACATATCAATTTAGAAATATTATATTAATTTTTTACTTCAAAATAGCTATCTACAAGCAACACGTAAATTCAATAATATCAAAAAAAAATCATCGTCTCTGCCAACTCTGATTTATTTTCCAAATCATTTAACACAAAAATAGGATAACAGAATCAGCTTGTCAGAGGGTTAGGCTGTGTGTGAAAAAAAAAATTCCGATTATTCTCTCAGTTAACACTTTTTAACACTTTCTGGTACACAATGTGAAACATTTTATCCATTTAAAAAATAAACTTTCTTCATAATCAACCAGTACTGACAGCAAGTATTTTTTACGACCTTCTGGTATTTTTTTCTTTTTTTACAGTGCTTAAATTCTACATTTTGCATGGTCAGTGACAGCTTTAACCCAGTATACTCAGAACAGTACTTTAAAGTATCACACACTAGAACCATATAATTATATTATAAATATTATTTTAATTCATTACCAAAAAGAATGTGATAGGTGCGTTTCAGACTTATAATTCTGAATAATTCCATCTATCATATACTATATATATGGATGGTTGGCATTAGTCTAGTTCCGAGAAGTTAAAAAAATTTGGGAAGGAAAAAATTCCCGCTATGCGTGTCTCCTTTCAAATATCTTGTGTGAGTGAATGAATATTAACGTCGCACCACTAATTCAGCTACTCGAGGGCTTTTGGCGATGGACTTCGTAATTTTGTGTGTGAACGAAGGACTTTGAGCCTTGACAGGTTTAAGATGAATCGGTCTCTCTAAATGGCGGGTCTCCAGTGACACGAGGCTCGAACTCATGACACATTGGCTTAATGATATTTATAAGAATTTGTATAAATATTCAAATCTCTTTTTACAATATAATCAAAGAAAAGTTTAATGGAGATATCCCTTTTAATCATAATTTAGAGTAAAAAGGATAAACTTATTTTATGGTTGTTTTTTCTTCGATCTCTTCTCATAATCTTTTATGCATTACGAATATTTCAATACCAATCTGATACATACCAAGCTTTCATTTGCTTAACTCTTCATCCACTTATTTTGAAATTTTACTTATTGTGTACTTTTGGGTTCAAATATTTCCATATTAGCATACAAAGTCGCAAAAGTGGAAGGCTCATAGCATCAATATAGTTTATACTGGCCTATTGTGTCCTTAAGGTGGAATTTCTGTTTGATTCACTAGGCTGCATTCGTATTTGTTGTTCCCTTTGTCTTTTAAGTATTTTATTTCGCATATATTTTTTATGTATTAACTATAATTCTTTACACACACACACAATTTCCTTTCTCTCTCTATACACTGGAGAAATGTAGAATGATTAATAGTACACTAAATTACTGTAATTTTAGTTTGAGACCAAATATAATAAGTGATGGGAGGCAAGGAAATGGCTTCCTATTGACAATTCCTGGTCTCCCATCACGAACGCATAAATTTCATGCCTTGTAGATTTGCGCGGGGAGTTTGTCCAACCAGATGCGAAATTCAAGAGACGGCAAATAGTCCGGCTCCAGGATTTTGCAGTGATGGGGTGCAGAGAGGGGAGGAGTGATGGGAGGCCAGGAATTGTCCATTGTCTTAGAAATTGTCCCTTGCTTTCTAGAAAGCAAAGGACAATTTCTAAAGCAATGGACAATTCCTGGCCTCTTATCATAAACAATAAAATAGCAAGACAAAATAGGTGACGAAAAAAATAATCACAGTAGCATAACAGCAAACTCTTGGGTTTAAGGGTAAGATTTCAAGGCTGAACATCATTTTAAGGAACCAATACTCCCCCTTATTTGCTATTATAGAGCGTCATGCACTTTCTTGTCAAAAGTACCTGTACACTCAGGGCTGCGGACTCAGAGTTCTGTTAGTGCTCCTTTTACTTCAATGACAGAGTGAACACTTCTGGAGGGACTTTCCGCCAGTCTGTAATAGTTGGTCAGAGAAGCTGACTTCCAGTCGTCCACCACAGTTGTAGTGAGTGCCAGTAGTGAGGAATGGACGATTTGACCAGCTACGTAATCTATTTTCTAAATCGTCCCAAAGGTATTCTTTCAGATATAAGTCGAGTCTCTGAGAAAGCGAGCTCAGTTTTTGAACACGCATTTCGTCAAATTATCGCTTCTCAGGTCTCAATGCATGAAAATGAAGCAATTAGCCTGGTGGAGAGAGGGGGAAGAATCCCTGCTCAAAAACAATACTTTAAGGCCAGGGTGGGCATTACGTCAATCGCTATCGACCGGTGGACCTCCAAGACATTTTGGGGTGACTGCCTGAATACTTTAGTACACTGCTGGACAATTGCTAAGGACGGATAACACTATCATCCATAGCAACCACACAATGAAAGGAAGCAAAATGTGGAAAATTAGAATAAGTGCGGGATATTAGTAAGAAGAAGTATGAGTATGCAAATTTTTTTTTCCACGTCTGTTCATCGCGTGATACCGTTTATAAGAGATTTAAAGGTTTTGACGCGTGTGGACAGTTGTTGTTTCAAGTCAGAGTTTTACAGGAAAGATTTAATAGACGAACTTAAAATTTTTGGCATGTCTTCCCGACATCACATAGATGATTTTATGCGTGGCCGAATTATTGGAAAGATCGAAGAAGGGCGAAAAATAACAGATGTTGCCAGGGAGTTCGACATCGCTCACAGCGTTGCTTCACGGCTGTGGAAGTCATTTAAAACTACTGGAATGTGTAGTAGACGGCACGGGGAGGTCGTGTTAGAAGTACGACGCCTGCAGAAGACAGATATATCGTCCTATCAGCAAAAGGAACAGGCGCACCACAGCTATGCAAGTGGCAAATCAGTTTCTTGCTGCCTCAGGAAAGCAGATCTCCCGAAAAACTGTTGCGAGACGTTTGAGGGGAGGACTATACGCACGCAGACCTGTTGTGTGTGTCCCATTGACCAGACAGCACCGTACTGCCCGTTTTCAATGGTGTCGTGAGCATCACAATTGGACTGAACAGGACTGGGCATGCGTACTATTATCAGATGAGGTAGGTTCAGTCTGTCATCGGATTGTAGACACCAACTGATCTGGTGCGAGTGGTACTGCTTATCGTCCAGAAATTATCCAGGAAAAGGACCGATATCCGACATGCAGTATCATGGTGTGGGCCAGCATCATGATCAATGGCCGCACGCGCCTACATGTGGTTGCGAATGGGACTATGACGGGCCAACGATACATTGATGAAGTTCTACTTCCTCATGTTCGTCTTTTCCATGGTACTGTCGGTGATAAATTTGTTTTTATGGACGACAACGCAACATGTCATCGAACTCTCGCTGTTCAGGATTGTCTAGACAGCGAGGGTATTCAACGTCTCGTACGGCCAGCGCGTTCTCAGATCTAAACCCCATTGAAAATGTGTGGGATGCTTTGGGGAAGCAAATTGCTGGTCGAAACTATCCTCCGACAAACAAGAACACCCTCATCCGTGCACTTACAGACGAATGGGATAAATTGCCTCAACAGCTGCTGGATAATGTTGTGCAAAGTATGGTACGACATGTGGAATGTTGCATCACACTCCACGGCGGACATATCCCGTACTGATACCTTTCTTTAAGGTGCCTGCTGACTTTTAGATGCATTGTTCCCTTTCTCCGTACGCAGATCAAATGAACATTTTTTTTTCTTTCAGATGTTTCACAGCTTTTGTACTTTCCAGAACAATAAATATTCTTTATTCTAATGTCTGAACAGTGTGGCAACTATATTTTATCCTACTAGGCCTCATGTCTCGCTTAATGTTATGCTACATAGCAATTTGTGATCCGTCCTTAGCAATTGTCCAGCAGTGTAGTTAGTTATTACATACGGAAATATTCAAAATTGACTGAAATATGCCGCGTTGGGTGGTTAGGCATTCTTCACTACAACACGGTTGAATTAAATAACAATAACATTTATTAACTTTAAAGATTAAATGAGCAATTAAGAGGTAAGCTTTCAAGAACTACAACACATGGAACCAGGCACGCTACAATAATAATAGATCAATTCAGTTCAATTTTGGAGTCGTTATGTTGAGCTGTAAGGTCGCTGCATACTCCCCTTCCAGTGTCAACGATACCTAGTTGGAAGATTAACTTTGCGACCAGAACGTGTAGATGGCTGGGTAGGCGTTGAAGCTGTTGGATCAGATTCCACAGTAGCAGGTGTTGAAGCTGTTGCATTAGGTTCCACAGTAGCAGGTGTTTCATTCTTGGTTTGAGGTAGTTGCAAGTCCTCAGTGTTAAGAAAGAAGGCAGGTTTGCATCTATCAATAGATACAGATACCCGTTTACCATTGATGTGAAGGAAAAACACTTTATCCTTCCTTTGTAAGACTTTGAAAGGGCCATCATAGGGTTGTTGAAGTGGACGACGTAACATGTCTCGGCGAAGAAAAACATGTGTTGCTTCCAACAGTCCTGGATGGATAAAACTGGACGTTTGCCATGGTGTTTTGGTGGTTTAGGGTGAAGTGATTGCATGTGAGACTTAAGTTTCGAAACAAAATTCACAACATCATCGTCTGGCTTGGAAGAGTCAAACATCTCCCCTGGCAGTCGAATAGTGGTTCCAAAAACTAATTCAGCTGGTGTACACAGAATATCTTCTTTAAGAGAAGCTCGTAGACCTAGTAAGATGATAGGGAGTACTTCTGTCCAACGCTCAGTAGCATGGCATTTGATTGCACTTTTCAATGGGCGTGCAATTCTTCGATCATCCCATTAGCTTGAGGGTGGTATCCAGTTGTACGACACTTCTGAACACCGAGTAGTTTGCTAAGAGCTTTGAAGAGCGAGGACTCAAACTGCCTGCCCCTGTCGGTTGTGAGAATTGCAGGAGTTCCAAAGCGAGACACCCAAGAGGAAAAGAAGGCCTCAGCCACAGTCTCAGCAGTTATGTCTTTGAGAGGTTGGGCCTCTGGCCATTTCGAAAAACGGTCAATCATTGTCAGGCAATAGGTGTAGCCATTTGATGGAGGTAGAGGTCAATGAGATCCAGATGAACATGATCAAAACGTTGGGAAGGTTCTTGAAATGATGAAAGAGGTGATCTAGTATGACGATGAATTTTGGATTTTTGGCAAGCTAGGCAGTGTCTTGCCCACTTAGCTACATCTGATGAGATTGATGGCCAAACAAAACGCTGCTTCATCAAATGCACTGATCGACGTATGCCAGGATGGGATAAATTATGCATAGCAGAGAAAACATCTTGGCGATGCTGTTTTGGGATGTAGGGTCTGGCTGTGCCCGTTGATAGATCACACATAATTTCAGTAGACGAATTGGGAAAAGTTACCTTTTTGAGTTCAAGGAAGTTCAGATGCTATTAGGGTATGAAGCTCTGATCAGTCTGTTGTGTCTCAGCAATACAGTCATAGTCAATTTGACTTGGGAAGGTGATTGCAGAAACACGAGAGAGAACATCAGCAGCAATATTGTCAGATCCTGGAATGTGTACAATATTTGTGGTGAACTGAGAGATGAAATCCAGCTGACGGATCTGCCGTGGAGAACACTTGTCACTTTTTTGCCTAAAAGCATAAGTGAGGGCTTGTGGTCAGTAAACACTGTGAAATCTCTAGCTTCCAGCATATACCGAAAGTGTCGGATAGCCGAGTAGATAGCAAGGAGTTCACGGTCGTAGGCACTGTAAGACTTTTCAGATGAAGTAAGTTTTCTGGAAAGAAAGCCAATGGCTGTAGCTCAGAGTCCACAACTTGGTGAAGTGAACCTTCTATGGCATAATTAGAGGCGTCCACATGAAGAGCAAGCGGGGCAGAAGGTGAAGGATGAGCAAGAAGTGCAGCATCAGCAAGAGCTTGTTTACACCTCTGAAATGCTGTAATTGCCTCAGAAGACCAGTTTAAAGGCTTTGAGTCCTTCTTACCTTTAGAACCTTTTAAAAATTCACTTAAAAGATACTGTTGTTCAGCTGCTTTGGGCAAGAAACGTCTATAAAAATTTAACAGTCCTAAAAATTTTCTCAGAGAGCCAACAGTCTCTGGTTGTTTGTAATCAAGAACTGCTTGAACTTTGTCAGGCAATGGCTTAATGCCATCAGGAGTGATAAGGTGGCCAAGGAAAATGAGTTCAGTCACACCAAATACACATTTAGAGATATTTAGTTTTAAACCATATGAGCTCAGTCTTTGGAATATAGTTCTTAAGTGAGAACGATGCTCCTCAGCATTTTCTGAGTAACACAAAATATCATCCAAGTAGACAAAACAAAAGGAAGTCCTCTTAGTACTTCATGCATGAATCGCATAAAGGTTTGTGGTGCATTCACAAGGCCAAAACACAAATGGGTATATTCGTAAAGACCCCATGGAGTTGTTACAGCTGTCTTAGGAATATCACACTCAGCTATAGGGATTTGGTGGAATGCCTTAAAAATGTCTATTTTAGAAAATATCTTCTTGCCATGTAGTGCATGAGCAAAGTCATTCAAATAAGGCATGGGGTAGCTGTCGAACTCAGTAACAGAATTCAGCTGCCTGTAATCCCCAACAGGTCTAACTGTAGAGTCAGATTTGGGCCCAACATGAAGAGGAGAACTCCAGGGACTTTTGGAAGGTCTAATAATGCCTTGAGCAAGAAGAAATTCAAATTCTACCTTCACTGCATCATACAGTTTAGGGTGTAGCCTTCTAGGCCTGGCAGTGACTGGTGGGCCAGTAGTAATAATATGGTGGACTGTGCCATGTGATGCTGATTTGGAAATTAAAGAAGGGTTGCTGAGGTCTGGATATTCCGATAAGATGTTTTTAAAACTAATGTTTGCATCTACAGTGAGGATTGAGGGCTGTACAATATTTGAAAAAACACAAGAAGTGAAAAGAGAAGTTTCCACATCCACCAACCTTTTTTTCTTAAGGTCGATTAAAAGGTTGAAGTGCTTTAGAAAATCAGCACCAATTATAGGAGATGATACATCAGCAATTATGAAAGTCCAGATAAAAGGTCGCCTCAGACCCAGGTTCAGTTCTTTACGGACCATACCATAGGCTGGAATTTTGGTATTATTAGCAGCAAATAAGGAGAAGTTAGACTGAGGTGATTTATTCATAGTTGGAGAAGGTGGGATGACACAGATTTCACTTCCAGAGTCTATGAGGAATTTCTGGCCAGACTTGCGGTCTAATAAAAATAACCGGCTGGTATGTTTCGAGGGCTCTGCCATTCCAGCTATGACAGAGCTTACTCGTTTTTTTTTGCACAAATGCACAAGGTGAAACACACTTGCGGGCCTGCTCTTTATAACGGCGATGATAGTAGCAGATGCCACTTCCTCTATTGACACTCCTAGAGCGTGAATGTGATCTCCGGCGGTCAGAACTATATCGTTGGTGGCGAGAGGAATTGCGCTCTCTTGTCAGTTCAGCAACTTGTAGAGACAGCTCTTGTATCTGCCTGGCGAGAGAGTCCATGGTTGGCTGAACACTGCATGAAGATGACTGGGATGGTGGAGGAACAGTTGTGGCAGAACAGATAGTTGAGGATGAACCAACAACCTCAGAAACCTTATCAGCGATAATAGCCAGTTTATCCAAAGGCTCTGAAGATGCAGACAAAACAGTCTGGATATGTGGTGGCATTCTTTGAAGCCACAAACTTTGCAGAAAGTCATCCTGGAGTTGGCCATTAGACAGCTCTTTCATTTTTCGCAACAGGTGGCTGGGCTTCTCATCTCCTAGCTGAAGGTCAGTAAGCAGTTTCTTAATTTTTGAGTCTCCGAGTCGCTAAATTGGGTGATGAGCCGCTGCGAGAGAGTGTGATATTTGTCACTGTTCGGAGGGCTTAACACAATGTCCGACACGTAGGAGAGAGTTTCAGCATCCAGGTTCGCAACCAAAGCAGAATACTTAGTATCATCACTGGAGATACCACTGAATGTGAATGCATGGTCGCATTGCGCAATCCATAGACGAACGTTGGATTTCCAAAACGGCGGCAGTCGCAAAGCAATACGAGCGACTTCAACGGTTTCACTAGTCATATTGTTGAATAAGCAGGAAGCGAAACGAATCTCGAGCAGATGCTTCAAGTGGCCTTGAGGAGAAGGAGAAAAAAATCTTTCGCTACGTACTGATCATCCGTAGTAGAAGAATTTGTATTACATTCGCCAGTAGAACAGAATAGCTTACGTGTTTTGAATTAAATAACAATAACATTTATTAACTTTAAAGATTAAATGAGCAATTAAGAGGTAAGCTTTCAAGAACTACAACACATGGAACCAGGCACGCTACAATAATAATAGATCAATTCAGTTCAATTTTGGAGTCGTTATGTTGAGCTGTAAGGTCGCTGCAAATATGCAGACTAAGTTTTCTACTGACTAGCAACAAAAACTAACTTTAGACAAAAAGGATTTTTTTTTTTATTTTTTGTAAGTTATTTGATATAATAAATGCATCACATTTAATCTCATATTTGTGGCTGTTATTATGTTTGTATCTTACATTTTGCTTTAAACGCGTTTGAAAAGTTAGTTTTTTTTTAGTTCTGCAAGGAAGTACATATTCCTTTTTTAAAATATTATAGACCTTTTACTACCTCACCACAACTGCGACACTGGGAATTGTCGCATACAAGAATTTTCAAAAAAAGGGGGAGGGGGAGTTTACCATTCTCATATCATACCCCAATACGCAGCCAAACGTTTTTCATTTTGTAGATTGTCGGGAACAAAAAACTGTAAAAAGTAAAATACTGAATATATAATCAGCATTAATTAATAAAGAAATTATTAGTAACAAATTCTTAGTTAAGTTTTACGTATCATATACATGGGATTATAATCAATCGGTAAAAAAATCAAGGGGTATGGGGAGGGTCCGGACCCGTGACCGTCCTTCCTCTCCTTGTGTGCGCCATTAACACAGGGTGGATCGCAACACCTTGAAAAATTAGAAGTAGCCTGTACATTGGAAAATTCTGCCCACCCCTGCTTTAGAGCCTTACCTAAAGTATCATTATAGATTTGGGAGAGTACCATTGTCCAGAATATATCCCAGAGTTCATGTTTTCAATCACAAGAAAAATAAGGGACCCAAACCAAACCATGGAAAACACCCTCACACCATGATGATACTCTCACCAAATTTTACAATCGATGCAATGCAATCACTTAAAAATGACTTATTGAACATCCGCCTTACCCAGACAAATTCATTGGGCTGCCAGATTGTAAAGTGAGATTCATCTCTCCAAAGAGCACTTTTCCACCTATCCGCAGCTTAGTGAGTGTAAGCTTTGTACCATTGCAATCCAAGCATCGCCTTCTGGGGAGTGATATTTGGCTTGTAAGCGGCTACACAACAATGGAAACCCAGGTTTCTTCTCTCGACAAGCATTCCGCTGTTAGCTCAAAAACCAGATGAACTCAAAAACATCTGAGTGACTTCAAACACAATAACTTTATCTGCAGTTCCACTATTTGGATGTTTCTGCTTCACAAATGCATCACTCACAGGGAATTTCGACACATAGAATGTATGAAACGATTTTCCATAAAGATGACATGTCACTATAATGCCACAATCAAAATCACTGAGCTCATTTAACTTACTCGTTGTCTCACAAACGCATAAATACGACCTGAAACATAAACGACTCTTTTATAGCTTCCAGTTATGCATCTAGTTCCGTCACCTGTCAGACCCACTTCTTTAGGGGAGTGTCCGAATAGTTTTGACCAGAGAGTATGCATATACATAGCGGAAAACCTTTAACAGATTTTTGATATTCGTTTTGGATTTGCTGCTTTATTTTGTATTAAGTACATTAAAAACTATTTTTGTAAGCAAATGTGTTATACATTCAATATAAAAGACTACTTATAACAAGTTAATTTCTCGAACAAACAAATATGCGTTTAATCAGTTTATATACATTTAGTGTATCCCATTTGGATGACCCATAAAAAAGTATTTCCCTATTTTTGTAGCAAGAATTTATAAAAATTTAAAAGTTAATGAAGACAAAGTGTAAAATTGTAAAAGCAACAAAAATATACGCCAACTACGCAGATTACATTAATAAAAAAATTTATTTATTTATTATAAATAAAAATGAAATTTATTCTAAACATTTATGCTTTAAAAATCATTAAAACTTTTCTTAGAGTTTAAATGATTTTGAATAGCTCTTCAGGAATGATTTTGAAAAACTCCGAATACAATAACATGCCAAGCTTCAGTAACTGATGAAATATTTAAATGCCAATAGTGGATATTAGAACAAAAATAAAAATGTGAGTGATCACAATATCATATTTAAAGAAGTTATACATGTTATAACGTCACGTTATAGACCTTAACATGAAAGCAATACTAGGGCCATTAACGAAGAGTTTTAAATGTCAAAAACGACGTCCACATAATGAAGACGACATCTGGGCTATTACTTCAATTTGCTACATTTCATGCTAAACCCCACAGCTTGATGACTTATGAGATCCAGTTCTATTAACAAACAGTCATTAAACGATATAACATGAAAATCAACACAAAGGTCTAGTTAAATAAGGTCTTTTAAATCCCATGGTTAAGACCCATACATATCATCTACAAATATTGATTACTATCTCGCTATGTACATGAAAACATAAGAAGGGAAATTAATGTCAGTCAGTTAACTTAATAAGACAAATAATCTAAAACGTTGTGAATTAAATAAAATGTGTTGGCAAGATTGACATATGAGTAAAAAAGTGAAACTCTGCGTTAAAAACTAATTTTATTGTAAATGAGTTATTGATTAAGAAATACACAATATGTATTTTCTGAAGGAATTTGTTCAAGTAAAAGTTTAAAAAATGAATCATGGTATATAAAAATCAATGTTAATAAAAATATATATACATTACATGAAAAATAGAAAACATAAAGTATTTGTTCTCAATTCTTGAGATGTTGATACATCCTATTTTTGTAATTTAATATAGCCTCCCGAGCTCCATTCCATTTGTGAGAACCATTCAATCGGAATTGATAAGGAAGGAAAGGACCATGAAAAAGCAGGCCCAAAGAGTTTCGGATCCTTCACAAGCAAAGCAGCCATATTGGGTTTCACGCCAAACTCTCCAGCTAGATCATCTAAGTACTGCATCTATGGCATCTCAATAGAATGCCTTGCAGATTGAACATAATTTCGAGCTCTGAATCCTTCTGTTTTTCGTACATATGCTAGCATTTTTTCTGTTGATGGCAAATGGCATTTATTTAACATTAAAAGCAACAAAATATCTGGACTGAAGTTCAGCTACTGGAAATACCGATCCGGTTGGCTGGATCAAAGTAATAAATGCTGTAAAAGATGAAGAAAGAAATATGAGAGAATTATACCTGAAACAAAACAAAATAAAATTTAGAGATGCAAATATTTAATAATTGGATTTCATGGGGATTTTTTGATGCTCAAATAGTAATCACAGAAATAACTGATTTAAGATTTACATACTAGTTCTACTTTTTAAATATTATTTTGTGACAAAGTTTACTACATTTATTTAAAAATCCTGTGGTTTGTTAGATACACTTTCTTAAAGAAGAAAACAATGTCTAAGACTAATGATTCTTATACCATTTTTCATATAATGTGAAGATATTTTATAAACAAATTATTGGAACTTATTTAAGAGTATGAAGTTTTAATTTGATTAAAAATGATTCAGATTTTGTTCATCCAACTTTACACAAGAGCTATCTAAAGAGCTATTGACGTCGATGTTTTGAATTAAGCCAAAACAGAAGGGGGGGGATGTGTTTATAATTGATTATTTGCAATACTCCTGGTAATACGCTTATTACCAAAGGTATTTGGGTATTACCGAAAACGCACAACTTTATATAGTACTCAAGAATAGTACAGAACCGCCACACAGATTTCATTTGCAAAATTAATTTCGCAATTGAAATTGAATCAAGATACACTTAACAATTTCAGGTACACCAATCGCTCCTGATACATCATTTTTCTGATTTCCAACACATTTCCAACCATTCTGAAAACACAGATGAGTGGGGTTGGTTAGTTGGATTTTGAGCTCAAGAGCAACACACTAAGGCTGTTATTATACACATGAGACTTAAGTTCGCCAACTAGGGCTTGAGATTTCTTTAGGTCTCAAGAAAAAAAGAAATCTACTGTTGAAATATATCTTTAAACAACTGAATGAAGCCCACAAACTTAAATATTACGAAAGTTAGGATCAGAAGATCTCATCAGGAATTCACTAATTGATTTATTTTCTGCATAGTTTTTATTGCATTTTTATGTATTTTTTTCTATTGTTAATTCTGGATTTTGTATGATGGAAGCCCATGATATAGGAATAATAAAAGGCATAGTGTTTTAAATGTTGGATGATACAACAAAGACATTAGAGAGTACTTTTAACTATTACTCAATTTAAGTGCAATAAAACATCCCTGTCTGGTCAAGAAATATTTGTTTGTGACTTGCATTTTAGAATTAACAGCATGTAGGGTTGATTTAGAAAAAATGTCCAATGTCACAGTGTTCCAGCATTGTATTCCAGATATCAAGAACCTGCCCTTGGAGCATGCTTTTCAGGAAACAGAGCGGGAAGTGAGAATTTTCAGATTTTCACAGAAAGAGGCTATTTTAGTCTGCTGTTTCATTTTGTATATTGAGGCTGTGTTTCAACCCAAAACCAAAAATGTTAATAAGCTGTTATTATTATAGGATTTCTCTTTTATAATTTTTATTCTAATTACATCATTTAATACATGTCAGAATCCAGTAGCGCACACAGGAATTTTTCAAGGGGGGGAGGGGCCTGGGGTCGAAAGTTCACCATTCTTGTATCATGCTTCTTTTGAATTTGTCGATTTTCGGGAACAAAATACAGTGAAAACTAATTATTGAATAAATAATTAGCATTAATTAATATAATTAATCATTAATAACAAATACTTAATTAAATTTTTACGTACTATATACTTAGAATTATAATCTATCGGAAAAACCATGGGCTTTGGGGGTCCGGACACCCCCCCTATGTGCGCCACTGCAGGAATTCATTAGAAGACATGAAAATGAAACTTTATTCCAATTGTAATCATTACTAGCTGCTCAAGTCAACAGCTGAAATCTCTTTGCCCAAAGAGCAATGTAATAATTATTTTTTAATTAAATAACGAAGCAGGCAGCAATATACTTCTATAAATAATGCACACCAAAAATCTAACATTCTGGATCTATCAGAATATGTCTTTCAATTAGAGAGTGCCTCGGTTTTATCGAAGAAAAAACTTTTGGAAGGTTTGAGAATGCAGTTTTTGGAAGTTGGGGATCTAATGAGCTTAAGAATATGTAATCATCTAGTTTTCAAAAGACAATTGTAAAAGCGGCTAGTTATCAGTATATCTTTCCTGATTTAAAATTTTATCTATAGTTTTTTAATTATTAAATAAACTCCATCGAAATATATATACCTACAAGATTATATTTATATCTATTGATGCAGTTCCTTAAAGCCAGTGATATTTTTAATAAACATATTCTTTGAGTTGGTGTCAGGGTGTTTATTTGACCCACTGTGAATTATACATGATAGATAGATATTATAGGTGATAGAATTCTTAATTTTGAGCCCCAATTCAAAATACAACGATGACATTTTAGATAATATTTTATTATTCTAGCCCCTATTTTTCCACAAGTTGGATCTTATATTGTATTAGTTTTGATCCTTTATAAAATGCATAATCATAACTACCAATAAAATAAAAAAAACTAATTATATTATATCAAATGTAAAAGTAAGATGTTACCTAATGTATGGTACTTGAGTTGCGGAGGAAACATATTTTTATATAGTTGAACCTTATTGTTTTTCCGAACTCGTAATATATCATCTGTCAGGAATGGAAACTTGACACTGAAGCCGGTGGCAAAGACAACAACGTCTATAGGAGTCATTTCTTCATCTCCATCAAATAACACACCATTCTGGGAAAATTCTTTGACATCCTTTTTAGGAATGATGCTTCCACCTAACAGTTTATACTGAATTTCATCATTAACCGTAGGATGCTGACTTGCTACAGAGTGATAAGGCTTAATTCCAAATCGCTTATGATCCATTGTTTTATTAAGTGTTTTCTCTAATTTTTTTGCTACATACGAAGAAGGTAGTAATGTTTTATATCGCCTTGAAATAGAAATATCTAATGGTTTGCCTTTTTTCAAATAGTCTTGGATATATCCACGCCCCACGTCTAGTGCTTAAGTATACCTGAAAAGAGAAAAATTATTTTAAGATAAAATAAAATAATTCAAGAGACAGAAACTCAGCAAATATAATATCAATGCAAAATACATTGAGAAAATCTCAGCTGTATAAAAATATCGGTTACATCATTCTGTCCATATGCATATTAATAATGTATAGCCAATACTCTGTAAGTTTCATATTAACGAATAAAGAATAAGACATCACTCTTTAAGGAAATATTTTATGCTCTAATATTAAAGTATTTTTTAAAAGCACTTAAAAAATTCTCGTAAAACGTTTTTTTGTTTTTCATTACAGACTCGAATTTATCCCCCGGAGGAAGTAAAACACGTTAAAGCCAAAAATAAAAATGTAGCTGATTTTCCATGCACTTTCATGGAACAGAAACGTTTACAAAGTATTGCAACTCTTACGACTGCATTTCTTAAACGTGTACAGAAAAAATCAAAAATTAAATAATATAAAAGCGAATTGGCTGTAACTTTTATAAATTGGAAAAAGCGGCTACAAAACCTAAATGTTAATGTTATTATTGTGTTAATATAGAGCCTAGAGAAAGGGTAAGCTACACTCCCTTCCACAAAAATATAAAAATGAAGCGCCAGAAAATTGTCACAGGCACAAGTAAGCAAGTAAAAGTAGGAATTTAACGAATCATTGGTACTGTCAGCAGTGTTTAAATAAGGTTAGTTGCTACTTCAACTCCTTAGATCAGTTTCTGAGGCTACAGTAGTAATTATGATTTATGTAACTCAGAACAAGAGTAAGAGTAGTAGACGGTGAGCGTGAGATAAGTCACAGATTCCGGGATATTGGAATTTGGGTTTATGTATATGGCCATTGCAAAGGAGTTAATGTGATCAGAAAAAAAAATCAATTATTCGACAACTATGCAAGCGAGAAACGATTCTGAAGGAACGGTTTCATCGACAGCTAACAAGAATCATTTCATAAGATAGACGTGCAACACCATCTTAAGTTGCTACAGATTTCAATGTTGAGAGATCAGAAAGTGTGAATATGCCTCTAGCATAAGTTTGATGATAGCAAGGATGCTTCTCCTGGGCTATCCAGCACTTCAAATAAACTGTTAACGACTGGAAACATGTTGTTTAGTCTGAGTAGTAGTATTTTTAATTGTATCAGGTTGATGGACCTCACTGAAATTGAAACAGACAACTGTTCATGTGTTGCAGAAGCTTCTGTTATGGAATTAGAAATATGCAGTTAACACAATTTGGGAACCATAATAAGTCTACAGACAATATTGATGTGCAGACACAGGTACATAAACTTTCCTTCCAATCAATTATGCTCATTTGTGGCTCAAATGTACATTCTACAATTGACTTCTAAATCCAGAGGCATGAACATTTTTTTAGTATATTGATGCCTTAAAACATTCAATTCAGAAAACTAAGAGAAACTCAGAAACCACGACTACATTGTTAAAAATAAGTAAATTTTCATAAAAACTTTGTAGTATATATATATATATATATATATATATATATATATATGTAATGATGTATCACACTATACTAAAATAAATTAATGAACTTGCTGCCATTCAATGTTATGAACACATGGACGAAATAGGTTTCAAAAGCCGCCTGCAGGTTCATAAGTAGAAATTGTGTAGTGCAATTGAGAAAAGCTATGTTTAGGTATGCACACTCAAACAATATTTGAAGAAGTCTTATAGAAGAGTCTTTCTGTAAATAATATTAGACTTTGACTGAATGTCTAAAAACAAAATCAGCTTTTAAAAAGGTACAGCCGAGAAGGACCAAGAGCTATATAGAAAAACAACTGTTTGTTATTTGCAGCTAAGTGCAAAGAGATACAAAACTGCTATATACATCAACCTAATTCAGATCCTTTTGCAGTAGTGATTGGAAGGTTAGCATCCAAATCAACTGCGCCAGAAAGTCTTCACAAAGGAGGGTTGTATACAAAAAAGGTATAGGTGTGCAAGTATTCCCTAATACCCCACCAGGAAAATAAAAGGTTTAAGTAAGTACATACACGCACGTAAATTGGATTGTAAAATCAATGAAGGTTTACACTCTTTCCTGACGAGTTCAGAGTTTTGCAAAGGGGACTTAAGGTTGTTTGTCTGACTGTCTGAATCATTGATTATTAACGCCGCGACTATAAAAACAACACGAGGACTGTTGGTGACGGTCATCGTAATTTTTCACCATGGTCAAGAAGTGAGGTGACCGACAAAAAGCATGGTCCTCGCCAACAAAAGGGCTTTGAGTCTTGACAAAGCGCTCTATACGACCACTCTTAACGGTAACGAAACCTGAACCCCCGATTCAATAGAAGGAACACCCGCTGATGAGTTCACGACAATGACTACTCTTTACCGTGTCCACTAGGTTTCACAGAAGCCAGAGGGGTGCTATTATCTCAGTCATATCCACGAAAGAGACGACTTAGCGAATCCTGAGCCTGGGTCCTGCAACTCTTTCAATGATATCACTAATCTGTATATCGCACAAAGTGTCATCTTCTTAAGTGTTAAGTTATATAGAGAACATTCTCTTTCTCTCTTTGACCATTGTTCGTTTTACGCAGTGAACGATTCCTTAATTCCACAAGACAATAATACTACATCATACACAGTTTGGTTGGTACAGAATTACTGTCACAAATAGAATATTATGCATACAGATTGGAGAACACATTCTGACTACGAATGTTGTGAGGTTCCAATGAGACATATTACTACATATAGAACTTCCTTTCAGGGTCTTCGAAAATGCCTTGAAAACAAGGGCTTTTTGCTGCCAATGGAGTCAATAAACGCTATCCTTTTGAGCATGGAAGTATCACTGTTGTACTTATATAGCTGTTAGTGATATTCCCATTCCATATTTGAAACTGGTCACACATTAGACTCAGATTTTCATGTTTTTAGTATGCTTCCATATTTTTCCCCAAGATACAGTTTATTTTTTATGCTTAATTTGTAAAACATTAACTAATATTTTTTTTGCCAAATTTCATTAAATTCAACAAATAGAATTTCACAATGTTTTCCCTTTACTTTTGGAAACATGTGCATATAAAATGTAATTTAAAAATTTTAAAACCATTTTACACAAATCCTAAGGTTTAATTATATTGCCTAAAGTCAAATGTGTACAAGAAAGCACGTTTATCTTCACTAATACAATTGTCAACGAATAGAAAATATAATATTCATTTGGCTATCAAACACATTATTGAAAGTTTTTCAATTGGAATACACAATAAAGGGACAAAAAATGAATTTAAGTATAATGGATAGTTAAGAATATTCCAAGGTGACGCATACACATATAATAAAAAGAAATGTAATATCTTACAAAATAAAACGTGCAAAAATTAAAGCTACAAAAACAGAAATCTTTTTGCATGAAAAGTTAGAAACAAGCAATTTTCCAAATATTAACTGAAGTTCTGTAACTGTAAGGTCATGATAATAATTTATGTTTTTGGTTACTTAATATTAGCCTCCACTTTTAACAAAAATTATAAAGGTGTTTGGTATTCTACTAATATTACTATAAGAAGAGTGTTAATAAAAGTTTAAAGGAAATCAGTTCAAAATGTATTGTATTCGTCTATAAAAGCATTTTTTAAAGCATTAAAAATAAATGCATTTGTTTTTTGTTCCATTAAGACTAAAGTTTTAAATAACATTCATTGTAAGTACTGATGTGTTTTAACATATATTAAAATACACCATAATTTCTCAATTAGACATCAGAAATTACAAATAATGGGGATGATTATTCTAACGTAATGTTTATTGTTTAAGTTTTATTATTAACGAAAAATAAATAGGATACAGCCTGCACACTTGGTGACAAGAGCTAGAGTAAAAAATACACGAGAAAAACCACAAAATACAAATGACAGATACAGGCGCCATCTATTAGCATAAGAACAAAATCCTGTTAGCATTAGATATTAAGTCACAATCTTTAACACTTTCCCTTGTTAACTGGATTTTGTCAAAACAGTCCCATATGATTACACAATGTCAATAGTCTGGACTGCATCAAGGGTTTTGTCAGAATGTCAGAGACTTGTTTCTCAGTTGATACTTGTTTCACATTTAATTTTCCCTCTAAGACTTTCTTGCGCACAAAGAAGTATTTTATTTCTATGTGCTTTGTCCTTCGATGATATTCAGGGTTGTGTGACAACTTTACTGCTGCCCTGTTGCCACTTGAAGTGTGGGAATTTCCCTCAAGTTCACTATGCCCTGAATCAGTCTGCAGAGCCAAATTACTTCTTTGGCTGCCTCTGATGCTGCTATAACTTCAGCTTCAGTTGTTGAAGTGGCAACAATTGCTTGCCTTTGGCTGCGCCTGAGATAGCTCCTCCAGCATATATCATAACATATCCCGAGGTTGATCGATTTACTTCAGTACATCCACCAAAATCTGAATCTTCTTTCAACAAAGAAGCACACCTTTTTGTCTTTCTGTAGCATGATATGTTATTCCCCATATCCAACTGTGCCAGCTATATAGCGGAATATCTCTTCACCTTGACTATATCTTCTGCAGATGGGTTTCAAGTGATCTCGAAGAAATCCTACATATGTGCAAGGTCTGGCCTGGTTCCCACCATCAGATACATAAGGGAACCAACAGCTTGCCTATATGGAAATCGAGTTTTTGGTTTCAGATTCTTTGCAATCTGCAATCCTTTAACATGGGCGATGTCACAGGTTTGCATTCTCAAATCAAAACATTTAAGTATTTTTCTGGCATATCACTTTTGATTGATAGTTATTGGAGTTGTCTTTATGATGCTCAATTCAGACCTGAAAACAGGAACTTTTTCCTACTGATATCTTGAATTTTTGTTTTCAGCTTGATGAACATTTCAGAATCTTGTTGGTCAGTTGCAGCAATTAATCCATCATCAAACATACAAACACTATCAATAATTTTCACCGTTTCTTTGAATGTATAGGCATGGATCAGTTTCAAAACTTGCTTTAAAGCCAAGATGTGTTAAAAAATTGACCAAAACACTTGTTCCAACAGCGTGGTGATTGTTTTAAACCATACAGGCTGCGCCTGAGTTTACATACTCTTCCCGAGCCATCTTTGAAACCTTCTGGTTGTTTCAAAATATGGTTTCCTCCAGATCTCCATAAAGGAATGCTGTTGATACATCAAATTGAGTCAAGTGCATCCTTTCTTCAGCTGCAATGCTTAAACTGTCCGTATTGTTCCCAATTTGGCTACTGGGCTGTATGTTTCACTGTAATCATTAGCCTGAAGACTACCAAGAAAACATCCTTTCCACAAGTCTTTGCTTTATATTTATTGATGATGCCATCTGGATTTGTTTTGAGTCTATAAACCCACATACAGGGGTATTGCTTTTAGCTCCAACTGGCAGGTCTGATAGCTCCAAGTATGATTTTCACTTAATGAAATTCATTTCACTCTCCATGGCTTTCTTCCAGTTTGTGCTGTCCTTGAGTTTTATTAAAACCTTCATATGTTTCAGGATTACTAGTCATCTGGTAAATATGACTCTGCTTCCATAATATGATCCTCAAACCGTTTTGGTTTCTGCAGAAGTGAGGGTTCCTCAGCTGTTCTATCTGATGTAGGTTCAGCATCTTCTTCCTATCTCAGTCTCAGAATCATTTAAGTCTTCTTGGTTTATTGTCTTTTTCTGGATTGTCCTCAATTTTTTTTATCAATGCTTCTTCATAGCTTTCCCTGATTTATCTCCTCTTATCCTGTCTTCTAATTTTAATTTGTACTAGCTTCACTAACTTTCGCTTTCCTCTTGAAAGATTACATCTCTAGATAAAATTACTCTGTGTTCTTTCTTTAGCCAGATTCTGTATCGTTCATCTCCATCATATCCACAGGTACCCTTGGATGGCCTTCTTGTCATTTTCCTTCTCTTCTGAAATGGAACATGAGCATAGCATGGAGATCCTATTATGCGCAGGTGTTTTAACCGGGGGTTTCTTTTTTGAGCCAAAGCTCATATGAACTTTGTATTTTCTATTGACGACTTTCCTGTTCTGTTTAGTATATATATGGCAGGTTAACTGGTTCAGCCCCAGATGGCTGCGGGAAACTGACCTCGGGATTTTGAATATTTGAGGTGTTCTGGCCATTTCAATGGTGGTTCGCATTTTCACTCGTTCACTGGCTCCATTTTGTTCTGTGGTGTAAGGTGCTGTGAGCCTTTGGCGGTATTTCATTTGAATGCAAAATTTCATGAACCTCTTTGTTATCAAATTCTCCCCCATTGCTCGCCGATCGGAATTCTTTCACAAAGGAGGCGATATCCCAGTGTCCTTGTATGTGCAAGCATGTTAACTCTAACACCTTTTTTACTTCTGACTTCTCTTTTATTAGGTAACCATAGCGAAACTTTGCAAAGCTGTCTTTGAATACAACCAAGTACTTTTCTTCTGAAATGACTCATCAAATAGTCCACAAACATCTGCAGAAATCAGTTCACCGAAACAGAGGCTTTCTCTCTGGTGCAAATGATAGTCTGTGTGCTTTGCCCGTAAATACATGGCTCACATAATTTCCTTATCTAGCTTGATGTGGATGCCTAATTCCTTTTTCAAGCATTTTTCGGATGTGACGTTTATCTTGGTGGCCCCATCTTTCATGATACAACTGCAGCAAAAAGAGCTGTCTCTATAACAGTATGAACTTCTATCATTTCTTTCCCCGGGCAAAGTGGTTCAAAAATTTGCTTTGAATAAAGGAACCATTTACATTGCGGCGAGAAGCGAAAAAGGCCACCACATCATCATTGACTTTTTAACCATCAGCAGGAGCTTCCACACAAATTCTACTTGTTTGGTTTCATATGCTGAGCGGCAAGTACGAGAGAGATAAATTTCTATTAATCATTGGAACATACACCAAACATCTTTAGAACTCCATGGCATTTTTTCCATTAATGGTCGATTTTATTGTGCCTTTTTCAAGGGCAGCTATGTTTCATTTCCTGCAGCTTTAATGCCACAAGGACTATCAAATTTTATGAAGTCAACAAAATATGTGACAGTTCGTAACATGCCCTAGTAGCTCAACATTGTCAATCCAATATGATGTCAGGCTAGTCCTGGATGTACAGACTACCTCAGATATAGACATCAATGCTATGTTCGCTGATACTGTATTTGATTGTGTATCACTCAATTTATTCTTTGATGGTCTTCCATCTGAAATCCACTTTCTACAGTCTTTTACCCAATGTCCTTTTCTTTTACAGTAATTGCAGCTATCTTCTTTTCTTGACTTGGACTTATATTTGCCTTCTTGTGTGGGCCTTTCTTTCTGATTTTGTAGCTATTAAGGCTTCTTGGGGCTTTTTTGCTACTGTCTTCAACTTTTAGTAAAATTTCTTTCAAACATACACAGCTGCACTGTCAATTCTTCAAATGACTGTGTCATCTTTAGCCAACAACATCCAACTGGATTTAAAGGTTTCAAACTTGACAAGGGCAAATGTGTAAAACTTACAGACTAGCATCAAATCTGGCAATTTATTTCCTCTCAGCCTCAAGTCCGTTATTCAATTCATTCAAAGACTTCTTAGCAGTAATGTGTGTGCGGAGATATCCTCTCCTGGAACCCAGCTGAATGCAAAAAACTCTGTGCAAATTTTAAACAACTGATCTTTTGAAGTTGCTTCAAACTGCTTCCTCAATGATTCCAAGCTTAAAGGCTGTCTCCTTGTCCATAATCTTGGATACACAGCATCAGTGACAGTACTTGCGATCATTGATTTCGCATAACTATTTGCTTTTCTGTACAAATCGCAGCGTTCTTTATGCTGTTTTCTTACAGATTCTTGAGCATCAGCATCTATGGATTCTGGCTTTTTCAGCTTGCCATCTATGACCTCCATCGCTCCTTAAGTGGTAGTCAAGTAGGTCGCGGATCTTCCTTTTCCACATCAGCCAATCTATTTCTCCGGTCAAAGGCTTAATATGATGGTTGAAATCCATACTTATTTCCTTTCTAGAAAATTTAGACTTGCAAGTTTCTTAAATAATCTGTATCAGTATCTCTAGGCTAAACAACAACCTCTTCTGTTTCTTCCTCAATCGCTCAAAATAGAGGCACGATCACGCTACCTTCCCGCCAAACTACCGATTCGGGCGAAAACTTTGCCGTGACATTGCTTCCAAGAAATATTTCTGCCTTTTCTATCATAACAGACTCATAGCTTTGATACTTCAAGCATGGTTTAAGCTTGTGCTAGTACCCATAACCAGTTTAAGTTTTATTATTAACGAAAAATAAATAGGATACAACCTGCACACTTGGTGACAAGAGCTAGAGTAAAAGAGAAGAAAACCACAAATATAAATGAGAGATACAGGCGCCATCTGTACCATAAGAACAAAAACTTCGTTAGTATTAGATATTAAGTCATAATCTTTAACATTTATTACATCAGCAAACATATATCCTCTGGAGAATAGGATCAAAACATTTTTTCCAGATATTACAAAAATTTAATGAAACTATATCAAAAAAATGCAAGAAAAATACAAAAGGAAAGAAAAACAGCTAAAGCTGTAACATGTATGTTGGTATGTGACAGATTTCTTTGACAAAAGGCAGAAAAACATGCATACAATGTATCAAGCAGGAAAATTTTTAAAAGTACGTAAATAATTTGTTTTAAAGTAGATACTTTAGTTACTGTACTTTATACAGATATTTCAATGAAACAAGATATACAAAATGAGGGTAATTTAATAAATGTATCTAAAATTTCAGAAGTTCTCTATTATCAGGGATTTATATGTTTAAGAAATCGAACAGATTGCAAAAAATAATTTCATCACGGGTGTCAATTTTATCCATGTGCGAATTAATTTTAATAAGGGTATTCATAAAAGTTTAATAATTTTTATGAACAGTAAATATATTTTGAAAGTTAATGCATGCTTACATAAGCTCTACGAACTTCGTATTTTAATTAATATTTTAAACTTTTTGAATTAATACTTTAATAATAATTAATGCTTTGAATTAAAACAACTACTTTATGACTGTCTTCTAATAAAAAGTATTATCTATTTTAATATTCATGAAATATCAGTGAAAATATATGAAGAGGGGGAAAAATATCACTAAAATGAATAGGTTCTAAATATAAGCCATGAATTTAGGACTTTGCAATGTTTTGCCCATGAAATTAAAAAAATAAATTTTTTTTCAACCAATACGCTAGAACAATTAGATGAAAAACACAATTAAACTATTCAAAAATTTATTATTTTTATTTCTCGTAAATTTGTGAAAAATTGTACATTTAGTGTTTTTTTACAATAACTCATGTAAAGACAAGAAAAATTACCTATGAGTACAAAGTAATGAATTATACACTGTTATTATACATATATATATATATATATATATATAAAGATAAATAATGAAAGAGATAAAAGAAAAAAAACATGCATTGCACAAAATTATATCAAAAACTTATATTCTTAATGATTCCAGTTGGCTTCAATTGGTCTGAAAAATTCGCAAAAATATAATTTTATTAAATTAATGATAACATAAACCTATATCTAAATTACTGCAAATTCCAGCTTGCTAAATAGAAGGCTTCCCAGTGAATAAGAGTAAAAATGAAACAAACAAAACTAATCCATAAAAAAATTCGATTTGAACATCAGAATGAAATAAAAGTCACATAAGTAAAGGAATGAATCAGGTGCCGGAAAACACATTTTTGTTTGTTAAATCAAAAAATTATACACATGTGTGAAAAATATAAAAGATTGTTTTTCAAACAAGTCAATAAACTATCGTAATTTCATTTTCAATATAAAAAAATGTAAAAACTGAATTTTTTTTAAAAAATTATGATGTGTAATTTATTTAAACTCGTTTCAATTATATGTAATTCAACACAATAGTTTATTGGTTTGTTAACGTCACATTAAACAAGGACTTTGATAACGGACGAGAAATTTTGAACCATGGTAATTTTTTTAAAAAAATTTTAATGGGGCTCTTGATTGGTGTTTTTACCATTAAAGATCTTGCTCATTTTCCAGGAGCTGGTATCACTTTTTAGAGCGGCATCATGTACGTAGGTACCAATTGCTACAATGTAATTTTGACGCCCAGTTTAATCCCAGAGGGGAGGCACCTGAGCTCTGGTGATGAGAAATTATACTAGGAGTTTAATTTTGCGAAGAACACTAAGTCAAACTGGTACTCTAAGGATCTTTAACATGTCGCATAATCCCACGATATGGAGCTGTCGATTTTCTGCATCATGAAAATCACCAACTTGAACCGGGGCCTAACTTGCAAACCTGGACGAACAAGGTCAGGGCCTAAAGACCACGTCACCAAAGACAAACCGGGAGCTGACACTCAACTTTTCACACTCTAAGTCAGTCAACAAGGAAAAATTTTGAACCACTTCATATTTAACGTGAATCTCAGCTTAGACACACTACGGCAGTGATACCAACCGAACCTTTTCTGAAAGTAAACCGTTGCACTACCGGAATTGACATTTGTTAAAGAGCAAAGCATTAAAAATTTATCGAGAAATTCCTTCAATAATGCACTCAAATATAAATAGTTTTACTATCGATGTCATACTGGTGCGAATTAAAAGTTGAGATAACTTTATTTCTTTTTTATTTGTAATGGTTAGTGATAACAAATAACAGAAGAGTAGCGACCATTTTATGGGCGAAGCATTTTTTAATTAACTTTCATGTTTTCCAAACGAAAAATATCTAAAGAATACTTGTTTACTCAAGACAATGAGATCTTTAAGAAAATTTCAGAGACAAAAATAAACAGGATGAACAACCTATTTGATTTGTCAGGAAAATGTTACATATTATAATGTTAATATATATTTTTGCTCGTCACTATACCTCTATATAAACCTTTTAGAATGGCTCTTTTTCTGAGGATCCTTTCAAGACGAGATAAATTGGCTTCTTTAAAACATTTACAACAGCAACAAAATACAAAAAAATACCAACAAAACTATACTACAAAATGTCGGTAGTAATGTTACAAAATGCAGAGGTAACAAAAGTATCAATAAAATTTATTGCATTACAAACATTGGATAAACATATGAAATAATTAAAATAAACATATGAATTGATACAGAAATTGTTAGTGTTTCATAAATGCGTCGATGTACTCTTTGATAAATTCAATCATTTGTTCAGATATTTTTTTAGTAATATCAAAATGTACTTGAATAAACTTTGGAACAAAATTACAAGCGCCTGAACTAATTTTAACCAATACTGATTATCATCCTGTGCTTATAAATTAATATTTGAAATAAAATAAAGTAAGGCTTTGTCTGAAGAAAAAATCAAATTATTAAAGTACATGGCAGCTTTTCTTTTCATGACAGATGAACGCAAAACAAGGGGCTTAGGATCATTGATAAAGGAAATAGAAATTACGCCTTAATTGGGTAAAAAATATATGTAACCTATTTTTATGAGAAGATTTGATAGAGGATTTAATATAGCTTTAAAAATTAAAACCAAAATTATGAATTTTTAATACTTGGATGAATTTTCCGCACTTAAATGACTTCGATATATAACGCCCCCCGCCCCAATAATCCCCATGTTGCGGCCAGCGTGTGAATAGCTGCCACATGTATATGCCTCGACGGAAAAAAAGGTTGAGCATCCTTGTTCTACGTTTTTAATAATACGAGACAGTAACGGACTATGTATCGGTTACGAGACTGTTACTATATTAACTATGTTAATAAATTATCAATATAAAAGGAAGAAGAGACCATATGCATATTTATACTGAAAAAACATCGAATGTCTTTTTATTTTATTCAAATATTACATATTTATTTTAATGTATAGATTTATAGTTTTGATATGTACATAATTCACATATTATTGAATGTATGAAAAAGAATTAGGAAGCAATTTCACATTCAATACAAAAATCGAGAGAATTAAATTCACCTTATTTCTTAAACTTAGCGTTTAGACTTCAATGATGAAAACAATTGTTGAATTAAAATGAAAGAAGAGAGTGTCAATCTAAAACTAAAATTGTGCTTCTTAATATTTATTTGCTAAAAAAAAAATTTAATAACTAATTGTTACATGCCTTAATTAATATAATATGTTGTCGTTATTTAATAGACAAAGATTATATGAATATGAAAATATAGAGCAAAGGTGACTAAATACAAGTAATATAATATTTGTAAGTTTTTTAAAGAGAAT
Source organism: Trichonephila clavipes (assembly GCA_019973935.1). Taxonomy (NCBI): domain Eukaryota; kingdom Metazoa; phylum Arthropoda; class Arachnida; order Araneae; family Nephilidae; genus Trichonephila; species Trichonephila clavipes. The sequence goes on along the minus strand of BMAU01021052.1, from coordinate 24,601 downwards.
TTTCATCAAAATATTAAATCATACTCACTCAAATTTATAATATCTTATAATATAATACAGTTTATCTATCCTATTCAGTTTTATGTCTTATTCATTGAGAAATGTTAGGAGGAAAATAATTATTTAAGATTGAAAATGTGTGTCCTGATTATTGCACTAAAGAGCCAATTTAACGCATGAAAAATTTAGTGAAATTGTGTGACTTTACACCGTGGGGGTGTGCACGAGCAAAATATCATTAAAATACTTGCAAATAAATATGTTTAATTAAAATTAAGGATATTCTTATTGTTATGTAAACAAAAAGGGCTTTTTTATCCCCCTCCCAAAAAAATAAATAAAGAGTGGCCAAGGATACAGAATATAACAGCCACTTAGAAAAAAAATAAGTTTTGTCTGTCATACAACTGTACTAATAAACCAAACCAATATTTATGAGCTAAAGTAATAAAAATTGAGTAATACATGGGTAAAAAACAGTTTATAGCATTCCTAGTTCAAAACTAAAGAAAAATATCGTGGAATTCGTTTGTGAAACAATTTACATAATATTTACCATATTTTACGACAAGTAATTTCGTTACATTAAGAAATAAATAGAATACCCCAACTATACTAATTACTCATTGCTTCAAAATCTGATTAGCGCTTTAGGCTCTTCACTGATACGTTCTCAAGAATTTCTAAACCTGTCAAGAAATATAATTATTATAAATTGGTTACCTTAAAAAAAAACCCATATGCTCAAGATCTAAAAGTAATGCTTACGTTACAAAACCGGAACAAAAATTAATTTCAATAAAATAATACTTTAGAATATCCAAAAAGATTTGGAAACTACAATTTACCTTTTGGGCCACAGTCGAGAGTTCTGTTGTGATGTCACAACCAGAATTGCCAGCTCCCATAACAAGAACTCTTTGATTCTCCATTCCGGTACTTGATTTGTATTCAACACTATGAAGAGTTTTTCCATTGAATAAATCCAAATTAGGGTAAGTAGGAATGAAAGGATATCTATGATGACCAACACACACCCCATGACACCATCAAATATTTCTTCCGCAGTTTCATCTGAATGTATATTTCGGACCTTAACCAGCCATCTTCCAGTTGTTCCATAGTCTTCCGATGGAATAACCTCCACAACCTGTCAAAAAATACATAATGTTATTGAATTTAAAATAACACAAAAAAATAATTCTTTAGAAATAAATGTTTAAAAAAACTATACGTGTTAAAGAGAAATGAAGGTAGTGATTGTAAGCACACACCAGTTTAAATGCTTACAAAATACACAGCACAATAAACGACGACTGAAGGACCAACTCGTAGAGAACCTAATGTTTTAATGTTCCACGGATGATTTCCTTCTATTAAGGCAAAAGAAGCTTGTTGACAATATGACTAAAGCTGTTTATTTTGGGTTTTTGTGAAGGACCAAGTTTTTTATATTCCCCACTAACGCAAAATATGGATGATCAATACAATTTCATATTATCCAATGAAGTATGTGGATTGATTACCCGTGCAGTTTCGTAAATTATATCGAACATGCTCGGCCGCGTAATGCAGGAACTGCAATATTGAGTTTACGTTTGAACCAAAACAAATGGTGCCCCATGCGGGGAATTCATGCAAGTATCACAAACATTGGGATAAAACTATTTAGTCATCAACTATTATTCCCATTCAGAAATATAAAATATTGACTTTACAGAACAGTTTTTAATATTACGAAAAACACAAGTAATATATATATAAAAAAAATTAAGTTAATTTCTACTTAGGTCAACAAAGAAAAAATTTTTATTTTAGTTACTTTTATTAAATAGTTACAAATTAATATAAAATATGTGTATAGATACGATCAGGAATCACAATATTAAATGACAAAATAGAAAGCGATTTTCCTTGCAATTTTCTATTTTCCTCTCTATATATGGTGTTGGATTAATTTTTTTTTTGTTTGTTACTATGTATTCATTAATTCAATTTTATTATTCTAATAAAATAGTAGAGTAAAAAAAAATCAGTCTTAGAAATTAAACAGTCCGAGGTGAGATTCGAACCCATGACCTCTGGATTAAAAGTCCAACATGCTATCCATTGCGCCTGCAGGGACACAAAATGATAATTTTCTTTTATATGCTGTTGGACTATTACTATTTATTCATTTTTTAATTCTACTAATGAATTAATATTTGAAAAAAGAGTATTAACATCCAGTGTGAACTAATAGTAAAACTAATAGTAGAAATTAAATTACAAAATAAATTTGTATGAACAGTACCTCATTAAAAGGCCATTTTTCTTGGAAAATTTTATTTTGATATTCTAAAGGAAATCAGTATTATTTTTAGAGTAATAAAACTTTTATCACAAATAACTTCAATCCCTCATAAGTAATACCGTTTGTAAATTTCTAAAGTAATTTTTGTTGTATTTCATTTTGCTCGATATTGCAAAAATTGAAGCTCTCGTAAAACATATTGTTAATAATAATTCAGACATTTCTGGATTCAATGATTCTCTTTTATTATTTAATTTACTTAAATGTTACGAACCTAATTTTTTAACAATTTTAAATAATACAAGATTTTATTATTATTATTGATTGCGTCTATAATGTTATATTAAGAAAAGTCGGTTCCCCTTTATTCTCTTTTAATATTATGGATTTTATATTTCCTTCAATTTATATCTACACTTTCTCCTGGAGCTTTAGATGTAGACAACTACCTAGTTAACTTTTTAAGGGGGTCACTTCATGCAGCATTTTCCCTATCTCCGTAACGTTAAAAATGACCAAGTTTAAGGAACATTTTTTAAAAATTGGCTGGTTGTACAGTCATGAATTTTTTTGTGTGTATTCATTGTATTGTTTTTATTATTTTAATGGGAGCATTTTTCAAAATTTTGATTAGTTTGTTTTAAAAAAATTTATATGTGGAGTAACACGTCAAAAATTTTAAAACGATGAAAATTCTTGTACATTTTAATCCATAAAAATTGTTTGAATAATTTTTTTGACAAAATCTCTCATTAAAATATTTATTTGTATAGTGTTAACATATGTGCAAAGTTTCAAGGCTGTAAAATAAGTAGTTTTTTCAAAAATGTTCCTTTTGTGTTGAAATTTACACTTTTGAGAAATAGTGATTTAAAGTTACAAACTTACTATTAACTAATGCATACCAGAACTAATAACTTTGGGGATTGCTAGTGTCATCTGCAAGATCATCTTCTTTGCCTACATTTTAATTGTTTGTTTTTAATTCTGGCTTCTTTGGTTCATTGTAAAACTGACTATTCTTGCTTTCCTAATACACGGATGGTGATCTCACTTTTTGCAATGCTCGACATTGGTAAAATTCAGGTGTTGAATGTTTAATCACATCTAAAACTTTCAATTTGGTAATGAAGCTTTGATTATATAAGTATATATAGCTTCATGTACTATAGTTTTTGAAGTTCCCAATTGCACAAATACAGTTTTTGGAATTATACATCAAAAACTATTTCACGCTTTCACTAATATTTTGAGTTTTATCAAGCAAGCATCCAGATACAATGTTCAAGATTAGTGACCTCTAAATACTTTGTTTATGTAATTCCTAATTACAATAGGTAAGTCATAAGTTTATGCTTGTATGTGTAACCTTTCAGTATGTGTGGACATATTAAATCTACACTACAAGTCACATCCCATGGGGCATAAACCGTGTCGTAGATTCAAACCTGTGAACATTTTATCAAAAATTATAGCCCATATAGCTTGCCTTATGGCTGACAAATTTTCCCAGGAGTTGTTTTGAACAGCCAAAACATAGCAACTTTGCAATTTGTTTATTTCAGCATCTGTCAAGCCATTACGGCATTCTAGAGGATTTTTGTCTTTAAGCTTTCTGTCTTTTTAATTTTAATTTTAAGGCCCTTAGTCATGTCCCCATCATTTTCTCAACATGATTAACACATTCTAATTGTTCAATATATTGACATATCATTTAGATTCTAAAACTGATTTGTATGCTTTAGAGTTCCCATATAGTCCAAATATTGTGTATATCGTAAATTTGTGTAATGTCTAGCAGTGATGAGAGATACAAAAAAAAAAAAAGTGCACCTCTTCAGCTTCCATTCCCCATACTATTTTCAATGTAACTTGCTCGAACACTCATTGCTATGTACATCGCTGTTAAAATATTACACAAACATTTCTCATAGCGATAATATTTATAGCATCAACAACTTTCCGATGTGTCCAAAACTAACTGCCGTAACAACAACGCATTTAGAAATATATAGCTTATTTTTAGCCAGTGTATCATTGATAGCCACTGGTACATATTGGTAATTCTATTATTAAATATTGTTTCGGCAGCAGCTAAAGCCATAGACACTTTGGTTACTTTCTCTGTCACATTATTTAATGTATGCATGGAACTCACAAACCACTATGGTGTAAGTGACAATGCATAACTCCGCAAAATCATTTTTTGCAACTGCTCTACTTTTAAATTATACCTCATAGCATATGAAATTGTATTGGTGTCCACTTCACTATAATTTTGTACTCTTTTTTTGATTAACTACTGTTTCAGAAAACCTGGTAATAAGAAATGTTTGAATAAGACCACAAAAGTTACAACATATTAACAATTTTGTAGCCAAACCCTAGATTTGGTGAACTAAAAATTAGTGTGAATACTATACTTGGTTTTTAGCATTAATTTTTATGTAATTAATGTTGTTTCAAAGCACAAAGAACAGTATAATGTCAGGAATTTCACAGAAACATTCAAATGAATCTAAAAAAAGAAACATACTCTCTTTATTAAACTTACCTAACTGATTTTAAAGCTGATTTCATTTATGTTGAAAATTGTCTGACTTATCAACATTTAAAATCCATAAAAGTTTGGAATACATTTTTTCCAAACTCTTTCGTTTTTTAAACATTTTATTACTTAACAGAGTTTAAAAAAACGTTTTGTAAACGTTTTTATTAATGTTTTTGATAGAAAACGCTATTGAAAACGATCGCAGAAATCCGTTGCATTTATGAGGTAAAAAAATAGGCTGTAAGTAAACAAACATCTATAACTATTCATTTCACTTCTTTCCTGGATAAGCTGCTGATCAAAATAAATTCTTTTTAATCAATTTAAACCATTTGATAAGGCTGAAAAAGTAGCATGTGTCTTTTGTTTTGATTTGAGAGGGCGTGGCAATCAGCGGTTTTGGGGTGACAGATGTAAACAACTTTTAAAAAAAATATTAAAAATACTTCTAATTAAGCTAGAGCAAAAATTTAAAACTGCATTAGAAAGAAAAAGAATGGTATTTTTCATGTTTCAATCAAAATTGAAAAATCGATTATTTCATAGGATTTTCGTTGAAGTGACCCCTTAAACTAATTTATAGAATTTTTTCTTGAGAAATTTTCGTCTTTTTGTTAATATTATACGCATCTTAATATATATTATAAATGTAAAAGTTTGTGAGGATGTTTGTGGATCTTTCACGCAAAAACAACTGAATGGATTTTTAATGAAACTTTACAGTAATATAGCTCATACATCAGAATAACACATAGACTATAATTTATACAAATTTGTAAAAGTGTCCAAAATAGTTCGATATTTGTCAAGTAAGTAGGAAAAATTCTGGCATCTGCAAGCAAATCTGGCTTGTGCTGCAAAAAGCCACCACCACAGCATATATCTATATTTTGTTTGTGAAAAAACTCTTTTTGTTTTGGCTACGCAAGGGGCCTCGCTTCTAATTAATTCAAAACTAAGTTTTGAAGTGAGAGGTTGTTATAAATCTCTCTTTATTTTTTAATGTTTTTTTTATGATTTTATTATGCCACATTTAGTTGTAAGAAATTGATCTTTTTCAAAATAAATGCTTTATCGGTTCTGGTACTTAAAGTAAATAAACTTTCTCTCTTTCACACTGCATCATTTGGACAAATTTTCAAAATTAATTTGTGGTTAGTAGTTAATTATAACGCTATAATTTTAATTGAATAGGCAGATATTGCGTTTTTAGTATAAAAATAATTATAACTACTGTACTGTATTTTTTGCAGTGTGTGAATATTAACATCGCACTGTTCAGCACACGGGGAGCTTTTGGCAACGTATCACGTAACTTTGAACCATGGTCAAGTGACGCATGGACGACACCTGAGCTGGCACTCCCCTTCTCTAACTACCACACCACACCAACTTAGAAGGAATATTCTACCAATACTTAGCAGGAATATTATTTCAAATCCCTCTTCCAAGATATATAGCAGCACGGGTTATATGATGATTATTTTAGCGGGAAAGTCGAATAGTTTTGTAGCAGATATTGCGTTTTCATCTGACGGCGTTTCAGCGGATTGCCATAAGATTATTATTTTTGTCCGGAAAAATAGTTTATGTCAAAATTGCAAGTATCTTATGTTTTTGTATGTTAGTGAAGACTTTGGAAGAATGATTTGACTACTTATTTTAAGTGAACGGTGTATATAATTAATTTTACAGTAGAATATCTTTAATTAATTTATTGCCCAGCTCTAACGGATTAAATTTTCCAAAGTGGAGTATTTTGCCCATGATATATCCCTTAATTTGTAAATGTAGTGATCCAAAAAAATATTGTATGAAAAAAATGCAGCAAATCATAATGCGTTGGATAAAGTATTCAAAGTGCATTTCTCCCCTACACGGCGGGTCTTACAAAGCTCTAATAAAGCTCGAGGCTACGAAAGTAGCTAGGCATTTGCCAACTTGACTCTATCATAATGACTTCGCTTCATGTGTATTTCAATTTTGAATCGCTATTATAATTTAAGAAACGGCGTTGCTTGCGAATATAACAATTTTAACATAAAATGAGATACAACAGAGAAGTAATACTAATGTATTACACTTTCAGATATAAATTATTTACACTACTTTAAGCGTTCATTACACGAAAGACGTTTAACAATGTGTTTACTTTTGCTGAGCAGAGATCAAGCTTAGGGAGGTATTTTTAAAAATCGACCCTCCAAAGAGTGTTACGAGGAATTATAAATAAAAAAAAACCTTTTTATCAGCTATTCAGATCTACATACTTAAAATTTAACTAAAGGTGTTTTTTTTTTCTGTCTTTCTTTTGTTTAAGGCTGAGACATGCAAAAATCATTTGTGTTTAATTTGCAATTCACGTAAAATTAACTCATTAACAACTTCTTTATCCTTCAAACTGTGTGTTTGTTTAATTTTTTCCAGTTCACCCGTGCGAAGAACGGGTATATATATATATATATATATATATATATATATATATATATATATATATATATAAATCATATTACTTTTATTTATCAAACATTTACTGTAAAGCTTCAAAAAATATATTGAATGAGTCAATGGCGCACACAGGAATTTTTCAAGGGCGGGGAGGGGTCCGGGGTCGAAAGTTCCACCATTCTTGTATCATGCTCATTTTGATTTTGTCGATTTTCGGGAACGAAAACACAGTCAAAAACTTATTATTGAATAAATAGTTAGCATTAATTAATAAAAATTAATCATTAATAACAAAATACTTAATGAAATTTTACTTACTATGTACGCATAAACAAATAATGTCAAGATTGGTTTAAATAATATCATTACAAATACAAATGATTCAAAACTTGAGAAACTAATCAGTACATTGCCCCGTTAATGATATGATTCATAATGATGTTCTATAAATAGCTGTTTTGTCCGATTTATATGTAAAATATGGCGATGAAAATTATGATTAAATATTGGGTCGCAAAAGTTGAAAGTTTGAGAAGCACTGAGCTAAGTGGATAAGATTATATGAAATTACTCTTCAATTAGAGATGGGGATTACATATAAGCGGGCAGATCTATGTGCGAGTGAAAATCGTTTAACACGAAACTGAGGGTACTGAAATATTTTTCGTGTTAAAGGATGTTGCAAAAAAAAAAAAACTGCACACATTATCAGCATGTACTGCAATGAATTCTTCTGATAATACAGAAAACTAATGCAAAATCATCTCTTTTTCATTTCACACCCATCTGAAATTTCTGGTATTTTCCGTATTTTGTTCATTCCCAGAAGGGAAATCTTTTTGTGTTAAGATGGAAAAAAATGCATGACAATATATAGTAGTTTGTTCGGACCGTTGTATTTCCTGTTATCCGATCTTTCGTTTTAAGCATTTTCGCGTTAAGCATATTGCCCTGTAGATCATGATTAGCTTTTAATAAGTTTTCTTTTATTATTGTTTCTATTGCTGTGAAAATTATTTAGTCAAAATGAGCTGTAAGATTTTTCTCAAATATTTTTATACCAAATATAATTACAAGAAACTACCTTTTTTTAATAAAAGTATAACAATTTTTACTAAAATGAAAAAGTGGGCGTTGTAAATGAACGTTGTAAAAACATAAGCAAAAAATCACTTCTGTCTTCTTCTGTGTTTTCTAAATTGCAAGGCTCTTATTAAATTGAAAACTTTTAATTTCTCCAAATGCATATTGTGTTTAATCGCTACTATGTCTTAGATAATACTAACCATATTAGGTATTTTCGTAAAGCAGCTTTCACAAAAATCAATTTTGGAGACGTCTTTGTTAAATATCAATCCACAGTGCGCTGCCAGCGTCGCTGATATAAGCAAAAACAAACTCTTTTCTATTGCGGTATAGACAGCTCGGTCACGAACTTCTGATATCAAATGAAGGATGAACGTAAAAGTAGACACTAATGGACATTGTGTGTGAACCAACACACTGTACACTAACACTTCTTAAACTATGCAATGCTCTCCGGAAATCGAGCTTATTTTGATTTTCCAATTGCTATTTAAAATTCAGCATATGTATTCGACTTAAGAGTTTTATTTTGCAGAAATTACACAAAATGAGTTGAAGTGTTATCTTAAAGGATACAAATTGCTTGTCTTAATCATTAATTTTTATCAAAATTAAGCATTGCTATATGAAATTATCTGTTCACAGGGCCGATTCTAGCAGGTGTGCACCGTACGAGTTAGGCCAAAGCAAGGAGCAGCCACATATAATTCTATCAATCAAGCAAAATTTTGTGTAATTTCTCAAAATAAAACTTTTAAATCGAATACATATGCTGAATTTTAAATAGTTATTGGAAAATCAAAATAAGTCTCGATTTCCGGGGAGCATTGCATAGTTTAAGAAGTGTTAGTGTACAGTGTGTTGGTTCACACACAATGTCCATTAGTGTCTACTTTTTACGTTCATTCTTCATTTGATATCGAAGTCCGTGACCGAGTTGGCTATACCGCAATAGAAAAGGTTTTTTGCTTATCAGCGACACTGGCAGCGCACTGTGGATTGATATTTAACAAAGGCGTCTCAAAATTGATTTTTGTGAAAGCTGCTTTACGAAAATACCTAATATGGTTAGTATTATCTAAGACATAGTAGTGATTAAACCCAGTATGCATTTGGAGAAATTAAAAGTTTTCAATTTAATAAGAGCCTTACAACTTAGAAAAACAAAAGAGGACAGAAGTGATTTTTTTGCTTATGTTTTTACAACGTTCATTAACAGCGCCCATTTTTCATTTTAGTAAAATTGTTATACTTTTATTAAAAAAAAGGTAGTTTCTTGTAATTATATTTTCTATAAAAATATTTGAGAAAAATCTTGCATCAAAATTAATCATTTTGACTAAATAATTTTCACAGCAATAAAAACAATAATAAAAGGGAACATATTAAAAGCTAATCATGATCTACAGGGCAATATGCTTAACGCGAAAATGCTTAAAACGAAAGATCGGATAACACGAAATACAACGGTCCCAAGAAACTACTATATATTTTCATACATTTTTTCCATCTTAACACAAAAAGATTTCCCTTCTGGGAATGAACAAAATACAGAAAATACCAGAAATTTCAGATGGGTGTGAAATGAAAAAGAGATGATTTTGCATTAGTTTTCTGTATTATTGAACTGATCTACTGTATGATCAGAAGAATTCATTGCAGTACATGCTGATAATGTGTGCAGTTTTTTTTTTTGCAATATCCTTTAACACGAAAAAATATTTCAGTACCCTCAGTTTCGTGCTAAACGATTTTCACTGCACATAGATCTGCCCGCTTATATGTAATCCCCATCTCTAATTGAAGAGTAATTTCATATAATCTTATCCACTTAGCTCAGTGCTTCTCAAACTTTCAACATTTGCGACCCAATATTTAATCATAATTTTCATCGCCATATTTTACATATAAATCGGACAAAATAGCTATTTATAGAACATCATTATGAATCATCATTAATGGGGCAATGTACTGATTAGTTTTTCAAGTTTTGAATCATTTGTATTTGTAATGATATTATTTAAACCAATTTTCACATCATTTGTTTATACGTTAAAAATAAATATTATGCCTAGGTAAAAATATCTAAAAATCAAACAAAAAAAATTTAATTAAAAAAAATAGCATTTTACATATATATATATATTTAACATACTACTTCGAATGCTGAAATCTTCATGAAAATAATTTAAACGAATAATGCAGATAAATAAAATGTTTCTTTAAGTAATAGTTATGTGTACAATTAAACATGTGCATAAAATATGTAGTATAATAAAATGAAGTATATATAAGGAGTACATGCGCATTGAATAATATACCAATCGAAAATTTAATATTTAAATAAATAAAACAGGGAAATATATAAAAAGCACAAGTTAATCTAATTGGCCTTAAATTTCTTTCATTTTCGATTATATCTTCAGCGTTAAGATTTCTTCATTGTGCTTTTTTGAATCATTATTTAAGCATATATTCCCGAATGTAATGAGTTTTTTTTTTAAATATGAAAATGCACAGGTGTTACAATTTACACAAGGTGAATGAAAAGAATGCGAGTCATTTCACAACACATGTAATTCCAAATGTGTTTCTATTATGCTTGTTAACAAGATAATTTGCAATCAACTTTAAGAAATCTTGATTCGAATGTTTTCGATATTACAAGTTAAAAATGAAATATTGCGTTGAAAAGACTTTCATGACAATATTTGTGGGCATTTTTAAATCTCTTCTATCCAGAAGTCTCAAATGTTTTGTCCTGAATTTTCTGAATTGAAATTGATCTCTTTATCTAAAACAATTATATATTTGCAATCGCGGAGCATTAATATATATTATGCACACAATAACCCACTTTGTACATTAAAACTTTATACTCTTCTGTTGAGATATCCTCTAATTTATTTGAAATGTTTAATATTTCGTTGTGTGTGTGAAATCCTTGACATCTACTTTAACATTAAATATCTCTCCTGAATGATTTGAAATTAAATTTTTCAGTGAAAAATAGTACATTTATCCCAGTGCAGAGATAGCACGCTTTTAACGCGCAATTTTTCCAGCTTGCAAAATTTCCTACATTACAAATTTCAATATACTTTTCTTAAAATTGAATAGTCATAACAAGATGAGGAACAGAAATAAAGAAGATTTATATACCGTATTAAGAATATTTCTCTACTCACTAAAATATATTAATCAATATGCTATCTCATTCAAATAGCATGGACAGGTGTAAAAATGTAAGGATATGTATTTTTATTAGATGAACAGTTGGGTACATAATAATAGCGAGGCATTACTATAAAACGCGTGATTTACGTTATGTTTTTAATAAAACTTTTAATATTTTTAAGATAATAGGATCTGATAGAATAAATATGTATATAAATTTAAACACTAATTTCTCATAAAATAAAATACCTTAATTTACAAATAATTAGGGATATTAGCATAAATGCATCAGTTTATTCAAAACTAAAAATAAATTCAATAATGACTCAAGAATAAAGTTATACAATAAGTTAATAAATATCCTACCTTTCTTTATGTCCAATTTCTTGTATAAAAGAATGATGTAACACGAAGCACTATGTCAGAAGCCACAAACTTTAATGGAAGACTGGTGAAGTAATGATCAAACCAGGGGACAATCTTTTGGTCACGTGAGGGTCTATCTCAGCGTGGTAAAATCAAGACGGTCTTCGTTATGCTTGGTGGAACCCCAGTGCTAGAGGTCGCATTGGCGTTGCGAGAAAGCACTCAGAAAAAAAAAAAGAGATATGGGTGGACATCCACCAATGTTTTGAGAAACAGAGTAAACAAACGCGTTTTTGCAAAAGTAAATGATACGTGCGATTGTACACACCATAGATCTTAAAAACAACCTGTGAGATCTTACCATTTTAAAAGCATTGGTCCATAAACATTCGCACACATCAGTGCATTTTTCCTACGATCCTTACGTAAACAATATGCATTTACTTCTAATTGAAAAAAATCTGTGAAAAGGTTTGCTTCTGGCGGCTGTCTTTTGTTCGAAATAGTTGAGTAGTTACGAATTCGTAATCTCAACAAACATTTCTCTGACTAACTTCACCGCCAAACACACGCAATAATTCTACTAAAGTTTGTCTTAAAAAATAATAAATTATAACAAATGATGATTTGTGTTTCAAAAAGTTTCCCGTAAGCTGTGCCCCTATGTGAAACAAAGCATTTTAATACGAAAAAAAAAACCCGGCTAGAGAAATTTATATTTATTTCCTTAGTTGAGTGTTCTCAAACTTTCAATATTTGTGATCCAATATTCAATCATAATTTTCATCGTGCCCCTCCTTCTATACAATAACAATGTTTGGAGTTCAATAATACTATACTTTGACGCTAAAGCTACAATACGACTTTACCTCTTAAGTGCCGCCGGTGTATATAAACGTCTCGCTCAAACAAAACATTAATTTCCATGGATATTATATATATATATATATATATATGTCTTCCTGAAGTACGATCTTTTCTGTGCAACGCTATCCAGAAAATTATTCCAAAGGCTTTGGAATGCAATAAAAGGACCTTGTCAGTGTTTGCGAAGGAATTATTTTATTTCAGGAATTTGCTTTATTTATTCCTTTTCTTCCAACCCCCCTCCCCCAATACATCACATACGCATGCGCATGTGAAAAAGATGGCATTGGCGAGTGAATCGCGTAACTTTTAATCGATAGTTAAGGAATTAATTATAAGCCGTACAAATTATTAAAATAAGAGTTAATTTTTGCATGTAATTTTATATGTGACAATTCCATCGAGTCGCTTGTAATTATTAAATTTGTTTTTATTTTTGTATTGTTAAATTAATTATAAAATATATATGCAGTCTTGATACATTTATAAGTGTATTATATCAGTGTAAAAATGTGTACTTTATATTATTTCAAAATGTACTTGGTTTTGTTTACTTTCAGTGAATTAAAAAAATTTTTAAATAGTCTTTTGCTTTTGAATTTTCAATATGCTCACGGCTCCCTAGGGCGGTGCGCCCCACAGTTTGAGAAATGCTGACTTAGCTCCTTACCGTGTCACCGTGTTTACTATTTTCTCTCTATTAGCAGAAGTTATTTATCCAATGGTTCTTCATAACATCTCCCTGTATGCATCACGTTTAAGACTGAATTTATGAAGCTGTGTTAAATTGTTTCCAAATATTTAGCCTGATACTCTCATTTATAAACTAAGTATCAAAATTGTCTATTGTTGTCGGTTTTGGTATGCGGCCAGATCATTCTTTTATTTTATTCATTGCTCTAAGAGTTTCAGATATATTTATTCATACAACAGGATTAAATACTTTTAAAAATAATTAAAAATTTTTTCTTCCGCATTTAGAAATTGGCTATAAATATGCAGGAAATAATAATCTGTTTATACAGTAATTTTTTTAAAAAAAAAAAATCAATTCAACATATTTTATGTATACTATTTGGTGTTTAGGTTTAAAAATTGCTTTCAGATTTAACGGTAATTTGCAACAAAAATTATTTCTAATGAAAATTATTTAAATTTTTTTCTTGATTTTTACTATTTTTACCTTTACTTGTATATTAAAAATAAAGTGACGTTTATCAAACTATGAAAATCACTTTAAATTAACGAAAAATAAGAAAAAATTTTATGTATGAATTTTAAACGGATTTTTTTTTTATCATGTAAGAATTTTTAATCTAAATATCGCCCAAACACATTCCCCTAATAATACGAGCTATAATCCATTTCAGTATTTGCCAGCAAATACAAAGTCATTAACACGAGATAAACGTTTTACTATACCAGCACCAATGATGCATTGATAAAAGAAAAAAAAAAAAAAGCTCACTTAATATTGTATGTACTATTGTATGCGGCTCACACATTGAATCGTCGTTAATGTCGCTGCCAGCTCCCTTTCGTGAAATTTCTGTTTTTTTGTATGGTACAAGAGGTATGTAATTACTTTTCTACGTTCTTAAATCGATGGTATTTAACAACAAAAACAAAAAAATACGCGTAAAAGTAACTTTAAAAACCGTTAATGGAAAAAAGGAAGGAAGGTTGTATCAATGAAAATAGACCTCTTAAACAAGACCTAAAAATATTATTACCGCATTAAATGCCTTAATTGAAGATACCATTAGATACAGGAAAAAATCCATTTAAACAATTAACCTTTTGTATTAAATTTTAATTAGGCATGATTTATCATCATGAATTAATGTATTGAGTAAAATGATTCAAAATCGTAAATTAAATATCGTGGAATACATTGAAGGCTCAGATAATCTTACACACAATATTTAGTTTCTCAAGGATCTTATGAGAACTTTAAGATATCTGTTGATTCAGTAACAACACTTACTAGAGATTTAGGTATTGATCCCGAATTTCCCATCTCAAAGCTCTGGAAAAAAGGTCTATTTTTTATGAGGGAGTGATGAACCAACTTCAAATTCCTTCCCGCAATTCGGCTGATCTCTTCAGATAATGGACGATTTACTTTATTATCTGAGTGCTATATTCGATATTCTGCTTTCTATATGTTTCTCAACATTTCTGATGATCTCATGAAAGCCTGATATGGACTTGAATATTAAGCTACAGGTACAGGAAGAAGGAAATACTGTGAAAGATATAGATGGTATACAACCCTTTAATGAAATGACTTTATTCAAAGATATTTATCCAGGCATAAACAGCCAATTGAGGTATTAAAAATTATAGTCAAGAATGATCTCCAAATTTTGCGCAAGCAATGAGATTTTTTTTTTTACTGTATCTGTTTCTCTAGCTTCAGGGGAAAGAAGTTTTAGAAAATGAAATATTATTAAAAATTACTCGAGAAATAATATGACACAAGAAAGATTTTCTGATTTAGCCATCGTCTCTATTGAATCGGAAATCTCAAAAAAAAAAAATGGATTTCACCGAAACTATTGACAAATTTGCTTCTCAGAAAGCCAGAAAAGTTATTTTATCTTTAATTATTAGGTAGTCTTTTTTTTTTATATAAAAGGACTGATTTATATACTTTTAGTTTATATGCTTTAGTACTTTTTTATTGGATTATATTTTTCTGAGTAGATACCGTTATTTAGTATTTCTTATTATAAAATCTATTTTTATTTTAAAAGTTGGATTTTTGTTTGTTTTTATTGTTTAATTAAATAATTTTGTCATTTTTATGACATATTACCTGGTAAAAAAGGTGTGGGGGTCTGCACTTAGAATTATATTTACATTTATTAATGTTTAATACAGGTAGATGAGTTTATACCGTCAACGTTAAGCATTAGTCAAAAATATGAAAAATTCTCAGAGGGGCGGCACATTAGGTCTTTGCATGCAGGCGGCTGATATCCTAGGATCGGCCCCATCTGTTAATCTTATTTATCATAACTACAATAGAGATGTATACTTTTTGACGTCCTTAATGGGGTTTTTAGCTGGTCAGAACTATGCAGCATTAGTGAAAATTTTCAATCACATCAAAATACCAATTTAACATTATGATTTCCTTTCAACTCAATCAAATCCCGTTTTTTTTTTTTGGACCGTGCGATCTAAAATATTTACATAATTTGGATAGCATACATAACCATTTTATTATAAACAATACTGAGAAACTACTTACTTAATACTATGTAGTGATGAAATATTTTTACGATTGCAGTACATTGACACAGTATTTTTTTTATGCAATGCGTAGCTTGTTCCAAAAATGCACTGTTTTTTGAAAAGAATCAAAATATGTCATGTTCTTGATTTGGCATATAAGATGTCTCCAATTTTGATTTTTTTAAATTCTAAATGATTTCTTCTTCTGTGATCTGTCTAGATATTCAAATATCTTGGATTATAGATTTCTGGAAATCTAAGAAACAACTTCTTTTGAGAAATACATCTCAAAACTGATTTATATATTGTAAATTGATGTCTGTAAATTTTATTTAATTGCAAACAGATTTTTTAAACTTAAATTGGTCTCTTCATGAATATTCAAAATATTTAATTCATTTAAAATATCAGATTCCAGGTTTGAAAATAATGTCTTCAACTTATGCAGATACCGGGGGTTATAATTAAAATTACACTATTCAGAGGGGGCCTGTAGGGCCCTTTCTGCCAATCAGATTTTGATGAAACTTTGAATATGTGCTATATGGACCACGAGGGAAAGCAAGGTTTCTGTAATAAAAAATAGTTCAAATTTTGACCACTAGGGAGGTAATATGGTGACCAGACAAGGACAAAAAATATTAGAATCGTTGAAATTTATTCAATTACAGAATATGCTCAATGTGTGCTTCATTGACATCAATAACGTGTTGAAAGCGTATTATACGTAGTGTTTTCAATGGTAGCGCGAAACAACTCACGTGGCCATTCAGCCACATGGCGTATAATGCTAGCTTTCAAAATCAGGTGAAGTCCTAATGCCTCCTTTATAAACATGGTCTTTTTAGAAATCCACATAACCAGAAATCCCAAGAATTTAAGTCGGGTGAATGAAGGCCAATTACCCGGAAAATTCGATTACCAAGAAAGTTAACACTAAGCGGTGCTTTAACTTGGCGCCCAATGTGAGGAGTTGCTCCATCTTGTATAAATGTAGTGGTTTGAAAACACTGTCGTTCCTATAAAGCAGGAATGACCTGCTGTTGAAGGGAGTTCACTGTACATGCACTCGTGTTACAGCATCTTTTAGGACCTTTTGGAGTGAGAAATTTCAAAGAAAAGGTCCGTGGATAAACTCAGCTGTAAATCCACACCAAGCAGCCACGTAATCAGAATGTAGTGGTTGTTAATGCAGGACATTAGGAGGTAAAAATACCCCATATACGGCTTCGACAACTGAATCTTCAACTCGCGTGACACTGATCGCCAACTTGCTGTTGAAAAATTGGAACCCAAGACCTTGCAGAACTATTTTTAGCTATGCATACAGAATAATTATTCATAATAAGATTATTTTATTCTTCGTAAGGACTAAATATAAAAGACTAATCCTTTTATATTAACATATATGAATAAATGTAGCTTTGATTGATTGTTTATTAGTGTCACATTTAGAAATAATAGGATGGCTACTGGCAAGGGAACTCGTAATTTGTAATCGTGGTAATCCTCGCGGACAGCACTCCGGGCTCGTGACTATGCACATATGGTTACCTCAGCCACCTAAATAAAATTGGGTTCAGTCCTTTTCAAAGATAAAACAATAATCCAGAATCGACTAGCGATTTCTCGGAAAGAATTTTTTAAACTTTCTGGACGAAAGAATTCTGCTTTAACACTCAAGATTTGGATGCCAAAAATACAGGGTGGGGAGATGTCAGACTGGCTTTCCACTGAAGAGAAATTAATTGATATTGATGTTAATAAGCCACGAGTTTTTAAACATCAAATTTTTTCGCATGCTTTTTCTAGAAGTGCAAGAGAATATTCCTTTCCCTTTGTTTCGACCAATTATTTTACACATCATTTCTTGTATCATCTGAATATTTTAAGGAAAAGGTATCAGTAGTTAAAGTATGTGTTAAGTGTTTATTGTGTCAGTATTTTTTCAAAGCTTCATCAAAAGTATTTTAATTCAAAATTCTCGAGATTCTAAAGAGGTTGATTGATTGAATATTAATGTCGCACTGTCCAGCTACACGAGGGCTTTTGGCGACGAACCACAAAATTTTTGAACCATCGTCAAGTGACGTGGACGACACCTGAGCTGGCACCCCCTCTTCTAAATACCGCACCACACCAACGGGAGGACGTTTCAGCTCTCGACAGATTTAACGTGCATTTCTGCCCTACACGGTGGGTCTTTTAGTGGTACTGGGCTCGAACTCGTGACAAGGCAAGCCACGATCCGATACCTATACCACTCGGCTACCGCGGCCACAGATTCTTAAGAGGAATAATTTCATTATTTTTTGAAAGAATTTTCTCGCAATCAGAAAAATTTTAACCATCGAATTTTTCTTAAAGATCAGTGGTTCCCAAAGTGGTCCCTACGGACCCCACAGAGTCCATGGTGGTCTGATGAGGGGTCCCTGAACAACGTCAGGGATACACAAAAAATAAAAAATTTTGACCATTTTTATTTTTATAGAAATTTAAACAATATAAAAATTCACTTGGATATTCTCGACTGGGTGTTCAACCATTTTGTGCGTAGACTAACTCAGATCCCAAACACAGATGAATCCATACTAATACAGGAGCATCTTGCTAAAATATGCACTTATGAGGGACTTAAACCAATGTTTTGAACAAGGATATCACAAATTCTAGTTAAAAATAGATCCCAATTTTATGCCCTGCATTTTCGAGTTATTGTACAGAAGTTGTTGACTACTTTGACTTTCTAATTTGGTAGAACGTGGATTCAGTGCCGTTATAAACATATATTCACACACACACAAGCAAACCGACTAAAAATTTAGTGTTCGTGGGGATTTGTGTATAATTGCTAATTTACAAACACATTAAGATTGACACTCATAACATCTCATCAATCTTTACACATTTGAGTTATTAATTTTTTAATTTTATTTTTAAGGAAAGGTTATAATTATAATAAATTACTCTTCATCAAAGTTTTTTTTAATTTTTTTTTTATTTTTATGCTATTTTGTGTAGCATTTTCATTATAGGTCCTTGGAAAGTTGGAACTTTAAAAAAGGTTCCGTAGGCGTTTTAACTAATAAAAAGGGTCAGTGGGAAAGTTTTGATTATAAAAAGGGGTACATGGGTTAAAAACGTTAGGGAAACACTGCTATAGATGATTGTACTCGAAGTCCATAAAATTTTAGCCGAACTTAACACTAATACAAACCTCATGATAGTAAGAAATGTTTCCCAGCAAGTCAAAATGCTCGGCGTACATTTCAAATATTTCAGAACCAATGTATGATGAAGGTACGTTGGGAATTCACTAGGAGGAAGGAAATCACTGAAGGCACTCATTTCTTTGCTAGTATTACTCAGAGTGTTCTTCATGACTGATGGAAATCTGTCACTGTTACTTTCGTGGTAGCGCCACAATCCTCCAAGTTCTCCACTCTTTTCATAACACACAACCTCAAAATGTTCTTCTTGCAGGCTTTAATTGCAGTTAGGCCAGACATTCCAGCTCCAATGACTAAAATGCGTTTCTTAGAACCCATGTCCTAATGTGAATAAAATAAAATAGCAATATTAAAATTGTGCACAAGTTATTGATTCAGAATATTATCTATAAGTAATGACACATAAAAATTGAAATCAAAAATAGAATCTAGATGGTTAAGAGATGCTATCATGGATTACGAAACCAGTTTAAATCTAAATACATAATTAACAAAACAAATATACAGTTATATAAGATTCTAGTAAGACCAATTGTCTTATACGAACACCGAATACTGGATAATTAATAAAAGGAAGAGAAACTGATGACTTTTCAAGAGAAAAATGTTATGAAAAATTTTGGTGTAATTTGAGAAAACGGAATATGGAGAATACAATACAATCTTGAACTTCAATCGAAATACAGAGAACACAACATATTCGAAGTGATTAAGGCTTCCCAAATAAGGGGGACGGGACATGTATTTCTATACAACGATAAAAATCCTAAGAAGTCCTATACAAACAAAATAACTCTCCAAACTCCGGATGGAGCGAGGAAAAGAAGACCAAGAACAAGGTGGATGCATAAAGTAGAAAAGTGGTTGAAGGACTTGGGAGTTAACTGATGGAAGAGCATGGCTTCAAACAGATGAAGATGGTCAAAGCTGACTGGGACAGACTTGGCTGGTAACCGGCCAGTGCTCTGAAAGAAAAGTATGCTACAAGGTCACAAAAAAGATAAATGAAAGTCATTCGAAACGTTCTTCGACTCATAGAACTAGAAAACCACCAGTTTGCATAAGGATTTCAAATATTTAGATCTATATTTTGAAAAAAATTCGAAAAATATACATAAATGTGTTACACAAATTAGGTAACCTCTCGTACAAATTCACAAAATTAAAGCATATAAGTAAATAGAAAGAATTTAACAAAGGTTTTTTTAAAAAAATACTATGTTTTCTGACAATAGATAATTAACGTAAAATTTCAGAAAATAATTAATTCCATAAATTTGATGAATATCTTTGAAAATTTTTGCAATGCTTATCCCCAGCAATATATTGAGTGCTTTACATTTTGTATCTATTATCATAATAATATTCCATGAAATTTCAACAATTATTAACAAAACGGAGAACATTAAGTAAGTTTTTGTGCAAAGTGTTTACACGAACACATTAATTTATTCAAGTTCCAAATTTCAAAGTGAGGTATTTATTCCATCACCAACACTTCGAGAAATCAACAGCAAGATTTATCAATATCAGAAGTAAGGAAATGAAGCACACATATTTATAACAAAAAAAAAATCCTAGAACAATTATGTAAGTTTATTAATATGATGGAAGTGTGACAAGCTATTAAGTCCCAATAATTGAAAATTTCATTCAAAATAACATTTCACATGTTACAATTGCAGTTTTAAAGTAGGCTGCTTGTATTATCAAATTAAGTGAAACTTAATTTACATTCCGTAATAAAAATTCTGATGTATGAAATGGTAATTATCAAATCTTTAAGCTAACAGTGAAATGAATGCTTTGAAATAAAATTTTCTCTCTCTCATTCCCTCATAAAACTACTTGTCCATTAAGTCAAAAATGCTCTTTTAAGAAAAATATTCATTTCATGCCTATATTATCAGAGATTAAACTGAATTGAAAAGAAACAATGGTAATACTTTCGGTTTTAAAATTGTTTTTGAGAAGAGTATAATATTCAGATTTCTTAAAAATCAGCTTTTATTAAATGCTAGTAAATATATTCCAGTTTCTTTGCTCTGTGTGTGTGTGTGTGTGTAACCTATGGACATTTCTCTTTTACTTTGCAGATATTTATGAGAACGATCACGCACACACACACACAATGGCATTTTACTTTCAAATAAAAATAAAAGCACTTACGGTGTAGGCTTAAAAGAATAAGGCGAATTAAAATTGTATTGATATACTAAATGTCATGTAACAGCAATACAAAAATATCTAGTTGGCACTAACAGAGTAAAAAGAAGCGTAAACAAACAGAAAACAAATGATTCACATGAAAAGAATTTCTTGCATGACTATGACCACACAATGGGAATTAACAGACTTTAAACATGAAATGTTAGATGAAGTTAGGTACATGAGACATTCTATTTTTAAAATTGTTTGAAAATTCAACATTCATCGATCCATGAAAATCTGCAAAAAATATGAGATTTTTAGATGTTTATTACTTACATCATGAGCCAACGCAATGGCCAACCGTATTTACTTAATGATAGAGACCAGCGATGTATGCATAGAGTAGTCAGCGTTGACAGACAAGCAACACTTCATCAAATAACAGGAGCAATCAATGGGGACGTTCAGCGCACGACACCCGAAAGAATGTGCATTCATATTTGATGTTGATGGTACATGCAGAAGACGTACTCGACTGCTTTACTAACAATGTACCCATCGGCTAAAATGGCCTCAGAAGGGCTCATGAACAAATTGGAGAACCTTAGATGACTGTGAAAACGTTGCTTGGTGAGATAAAACATGATAATAGTGAGAGCTCATGGTATAGTGCAGACCTTATAAGAGGCCATGGGCCCAGGTTATCAACAAGGCACTGTACAAGTTAGTCATAACTACGGGGATGCTTTTATAAGGCACGCGTCAGTGTGCTCTGGTCAGGCTGAACCAATCATTAACTAGGAAATTATGTTAAGCTATTTAAAATTATTTTAGCCATTTATATATTTCATGTACATATACGACGGAGAAATTTTCTAGGTGAACACGTTATGTTATCAAACTAAAAATAATCCTGCCCAATTCCAACGAATGATTTGGCTGATCACTAGAGATGAATCCCTAACAACATTTGATGGAAAGATTATCTAGTTCACAAAATCATGTACCGGTAGTAGTGTTGCAATTATAAAAGGTTGTGGCGGTGTGGATATCTATAAGTATAAGTTAGTACCACCTGATTGATTGATTGAATATTAACGTCGCCCCCAATTCAGCTACACGAGGGTTTCTCTTTGGCGACGAACCACGTAATTTTGAACCACGGTCAAGTGACGTGGTCGACACCTGAGCTGGCACCCCCTCTCCTAACTACCACACCAACGGGAGGACGGTTCAGCTCTCGACAGATTTAACGTGCATCGCTGCCCTACACGGCGGGTCTTTAGTGGTACTCAGCTCGAACTCGTGACAAGGCAAGCCACGAACCGATACCTATACCACTCGGCTACCGCGGTCCCATATAAGCTAGTACCAAACATCACGCTATGACGATCGTTTTGGCGTGGTCGATACAATACTTGCGTACGGAACGGAAGGTACACAGATCGCGAAACTTCCTTCCTACATTGGTGACCCTGGCCGTGCAAACGAACCGCACACATAACGCGCCGCAGTCGTGTCGCTACCTATTAACCGCAAAAAACAACTAAGCCGTCAAACATTGACGCAAATAAGCCGTCACTTCACAAAGCCGTCTCACAAATGACGCAAATAAGCTGTCACGCACGATTGACGCAACCACAAAAGTGACGCAATTGCTTACATACTCGCCACGAATATGGTATCGTTCGTTCGCCTATTCACCGGCATGGGGGTATGTGGCGGTGTGATATCTATATAAACTAGTACCAAACATCACGTGAAGACGATCGTTTTGACGTGGTCAATTAAATACTTGTGCGTATGGAACGGAAGGTACTCAGATCGAATCTTCCTTCCTTCAAGGTTATAGAGGCATCATGGCTGAATATTTCTTCAGGGGACTTACAATTATCCGTTAGGTTAATGCCATGTAGAATTTCTGTAATTTACCGGGCAAAACTTTATTACTTTCAGTTTCCAGGATGTGAATAGTCTAACATTAACAGAGATTGGTTCGAGAAATTTCGATGGAAAAAGTTTTAACCTGTGATTATTTTTGAAAGTCTACATATTTAACCCATATGAACTTTAATTATGTCCATTGTCAAATCAGCATACTATTAATGATTAATAGATTTACAGAACCATTATTTTACTAGGTTTAAAATTCCATACTTTACAATTAGAAGAATATTTTGATTTAACAATTACTTTTTGAAATGGCTTCATATTTCTTAGGTTACAAGTAGTTATTACATCAAGTGAACTACTAGAGATGCAGTAATAACATCAGTCAACATTATTTTGAAAGAGAATAAAATATATAAAGAAAAAAAATAATAAAACTGCTTACAATTTTACATAAGTGTGTGTGTATAGTTAAGGTTTCAATAGTTTTCATTACAGTTCCTAAGGTTACAACATCTTAGCAAAAAAAAAGTATTCTATCGTAACAAATAATATCGTCTAGAAACATATTGGGCTAAGTGTGCAAATGTTTCATTTTACTTCTATCTTATCTCAATATATGTATAATCTTTTACTTTTGTTTACTGATTATTAAAGAATGTACATCCTTTTCTCCTAAGTACCTCATCTTATCAAAGAATTCTAGAATAAAGATTGTAGACCCACTTTTTGTTTTAAGCCATTGTAGACTGAAACTTTTGAATTTGCAAGAAACTTCTTTATTTACACCAACAAAGTATGCAATAATCTTAACCTTACAAAATTTAGTATATCTGAAAGTTTATATATCAAAATCAAAAGGCAATTGTAACATATTTTTAATTTGTTCCAAAAACAAGCAGCCATTAACCACTATTATACATAATCACTAATCTGCTTTAATTTTTTCTTTTACTTCTGTAGTGATTTTAAATTTGTTCGACAAACTTTAGGTCTCAGAGAGAGAACTAAAATACTTTTTGTACCATACTAACCCGTTTCAGTTAAAGCTCAAGAAATGCCACGAAAATATATTTCTAAAGAAACAAATCTGAAGATGCTTTTCTTATATATCTCGCTATTGTGAACCCTGAATATAATTACCTCTTCATTATAGAGAACTTTTTTACTGGTCTTTAATGAACTCATGTTTAGTGTTATTTTAACTGCTTTTAGTAAATTCCTGAGAAAGAAAAGGAGTCTGCTTCTAATACAATGAAATTTATCTTCTGCAGAGTTTTTATCAATTATTTAAAAATA
>BMAU01021051.1:277500-515078 GCA_019973935.1 Trichonephila clavipes | reverse complement strand
GAGAAGAAGAATATCCGGTTTTAAAGGCTTTGAGAAGATGGACAGGTTTTATATTGCACCAGACACGAATTTTAGCTGACTTCTTTTATTTGTAGTTATTTTTCGCTAAAGAAAAGCACCGGCTGCTATTTTTATAAATTTCTTTTTCCTTATCTAATAAAATTTATCCCTTGAAGGTTTAAAAGACGTTGAAGAGTTACTTGGACAATGAACCAAGCGAAAATACATCACAGGAGGTATTGATTTCAAGGGGCGTTAGGCGTTTATTGCATTCTCTGATATGCAGATCATGGGAGCTTAGTGATTATTTATATGACATGTATTTTTTTCACACTTCATCACTCTTTAAGGCAGATTTTGGGCGCCAAATGACTAAAAATAAAAGAAAATAATAGGGTCTCTTGAGAGGAAATCATAAGCATAAATTATGAGTCACTTGCCAGTATTTGTCTTTATTGAAAATAATTTCCTGGCAATGAATCAGGAGGATTAGCAATCTTGTCATGTTAGGTGATTTACAGAGGCTTAATAAATTTTCCTAAGTGCAAATTATTACGAATTTTTATTTATTTACTTTTTTGTCTTGTAATAATGCATTAGAATGCTCTTGGATTATTAGAACAGTTCACTTTTTTTTTTGCCCCTATATATTATTAAGCTTAACGCAGTATTTCTCAAACTGTGGGCTGCGTCTCTTAGGGGGCGTCACAACCCTACAATGGAGGCAAGAACCTCCTGAAAAGTTGGAAAAAAATTCTTTTAAAAATTATTAACTTACTGAAAGTAAACAAACAAATACATTCTGACATAATAAAAAATAAAATACTCATTTACAATATAATACACTTAGTATCAGTAGTGAAAATCTATTTTATAATTAAATTAAGAATACTAAGTTAACGACAAGTTTAATAGTTACTAGTGACCCTATGGATTTGTCATATATAAAATTATATGCCAACATTAACATTTATCTAGATAAAATGTGTGCGGTTTATAATTAATCTCTTAAATAACGATTAAATATCATGCGATTCGATTTCCCCGTTTATCGCGTAGGTAAGTGTATGTGGTGTACTAAGGGGGTGGGTGGCAGAAAAGAAATAAATAATCAAATCCTCTGAAATAAGTGAATCCTTTACAAACACTGTCAATGCCATTTTATTGCTTTCTCAAGCCTTCGGAGTAATTTTATGGATAGCAGTACACAGAAAAGATATAACTTCGGAAAGACGTATATATACGTCTAAGGGTAATAAACACAGTGGTTGAGTGGGACGTTCATATACGTTGGGGGCTTAAGATGTTTAAGTCGTATTGTAAAGGGTGTTTTTAGAGGTATAGAACTCACATTTGATAAAACAACGATGAATTATTCGATTGACGTGATTTTTTTTTTATTCGAAAGATAATCTTGTGGCATTACATTTTAAATATGATCAAGCAAGGCGTAGATTCGTCGGATGAGCCCAAAACGAGATTGCCGTTGTTCCCGATTTTCATAAGCGAATTTTGTTTAGCGATGAAGCGCACTTCTGGTTGAATGGCTACGTCAACAAACAAAACTTCCGCATTTGGGTGAAGCTAATCCACAAGTGTATGTCGAAACACCGTTACATCCAGAAAAACGGACTGCTTGGTGCGCTTTATGGGCTGGTGGAATCCTTCTTCAAAACGATGAAGGCCACAACGTTACAGTCAATGGT
The DNA here is from genome assembly GCA_019973935.1 of Trichonephila clavipes. Lineage (NCBI taxonomy): Eukaryota > Metazoa > Arthropoda > Arachnida > Araneae > Nephilidae > Trichonephila > Trichonephila clavipes. Next base: position 513,372 of record BMAU01021051.1, on the reverse strand, counting down.
GATCGGTATAGAGCCATGAGTACTAACTTTTTCATTCCTGAATTGAGCAATCATGATGTTCAGAGCTGTGGTTCGGCAACAAGACGGCGCAACATGTCACACAGCTCGTGCCACAATCGATTTATTGAAAGACACGTTTGGTGACTGCCTAATTTCACGTTTTGGACCTGTAATTGGTCTCCAAGATCTTGTGATTTAACACCGCTAGACTATTTTCTGTGGGTCTATGTAAAGTAATTGGTCTATGCGGATAAGCCACAAACGCTTGACCATTTGGAAGACAACATTCGCCGTGTTAATGCCGATATACGGCCACAAATGTTGGGAAAAAGTCATCGAAAATTGGACGTCCAGATTGACTACATCCGAGCCAGCCGTGGCAGTCCTATACCAGAAATCCTATTTAAATGTAATGCCACAAGATTATCTTTCGAATAAAAAGAAATTCATGTCAATCGAATAATACATCGTTGTTTTATTGCAATTTAAAAGTTCTATATCTCTAAAAAACACCCTTTATGTTTAACGTCATAGTATTATTCAATTTAATACATCGCTATTGTATGGAGAGGGGCAGGATGCAAACATTTGAATATTTGAGAAGTTTAAGTACTGGCTTAACGTATAAATTATGTTTGTATGAAATCAGTTACAAACGTACTTTAAACAAAATTGTTTCTTTTTTTCAAATTTTAATAAAATAATATTTTTTGGTTCTTTTCTCTAGTTTTACAAAATTTTACAAAAAAAAAACACTTGATTGATCTCCTGATTATAATTTTTTTTTTTATTCTACTACCCCAGCCTTAAAACTAATACTATAAAACAGCGTTTCTTAAAATGGGGAGCGCACCCCCCTAGAGGGAGATGGTGACTCTAGCAGGGAGGCGCGAGCATATTGAAAAGTCGAAAACAAAAGATTATTTTTAAAAAAAAATATTAATTTATTAAAAGTAAGCAAACAAAATACATTCTGACATAATATAAAAAAAACATTTACACTGATATAATACACTTATAAATGTATCACTAGTGCACAATATATTTTATAATAAATTTAACAGTACAAAGTTAAGAATAATTTATTGATAATTTATTGATAATTGTTTATTATTAATACCTTAGCTGCCGATTCAAATTTACGCGATCCACTCCCTAGCGCCACTGTTTTGTGGTGTATTGGAGGAACGATAAAGGGAATAAATAAGCAAATCCTCTGGAATAAGTAAATCCTTCGCAAACACTGTCAAGGTCATTTTATTGCATTCCAAAGCATTTGGAATAATTTGGTGAATAGCAGTGAGCTTAAAAGATCGTATTCAGGAAAGACGTATGTATACGTACGGGGCAATTTACGCATTGACTGAGCGAGACGTTTATATGCTACTAAAAATATTACAGTCATATTGTAGCTTTAGCATCTAGTTGTCGCATTTTCGAAATCAATGTATTGTTATTGAATGGAGGGGAAAATCTCACTTTGGCGTGATGTGGAGGAGTAGAAGGTCTCCGCAAAGGCATCGTCCTCGTCACTTGACTGAGGTACAAAGTTGCTATATCCGTCGCCAATAGCCCTAGTGTTTCTTAAGGGATCCAACTAGGTTCGGAACCTTAACATGATATTTAGTGTCACTTAGATTAGAATAAATGTATCAAATTGCTTTTAGGACATTATGACAAAAACAACTATTTGAATACAATATTTTGGCAAAAAATTAACTTAGGATAATTTTCTTTCAAAACGTACTCCTTTTATAAAAAATGCTTCTATAATAATAATATTTTGCTTATATAAATTAAAGACTTCTCCAGAGAGTCTGACCTAGTAATTTTTTTAAAAAAAATCATACAATTTTCAGAGTTTCTACAAAGTGAAATAATTACCGGTATTTTTTTCTAATAATTTATCCCCTCTGCTTTAATATGGATGAATCCATTTCAAAGTTATATATATTTCAAAAATTTTAGTTCAGCCTCTGTAAAGAGGTATGAGCTATATAAAAGCAAAATATTGTTATAAAAGAAGCATTTTTCATAAAAGGAGAACGCTTAGAAAATTGGTCATTCTAGGTTCATTTTTTGTCAAAATATTGTACTTAACCCTTTATCTACCGACGGTACTTATAAGTACCACTCACTTTCAAATTACATACAAAAACCATTTTTATGAATATTTTTACGATACTTAGATGGAATATTCTTTTAAATCTACTCTTCTAAGATATATGTCAGCATAAATTCTATGAGGAGTATTTTAGGGGGAAGGCGAATAGTTTTATAGCAGAAATTGCGTTCTCAGCGGATTGCAAAGATCATCATTTTTGTTCCGAAAAAATAGTTAATGTCAAAATTTAAGTGTCTTATGTTTTTTGTATGTTAATGAAGACCTTAGAAAACGATTTGATAATTTATTTAAATGAGCTGTGAATGTAATTAATTTTACAGTCGAATATCTTTAATTAAAGGGACTTGGCACCCTTTGAGCAAACTTCTTTATTTACGTATTTAAAAAATATATTTTAACATTTTATACAATGTTTCTATTCAAGAAAATGTTACCAGATGAAAATTTTCATATATTTTTCACACAATTTTAAAAATTTAAATTTTTTGAAGAAAATTGGGAAAATTTTAAAATCCTACTCCTTTTGTAAAAATTAATTTTTGACCTGAACTTTTTTTATAATATTCTTATGGATGTTCTAAACAACTTTAGAGGTCGATTTTACAATAGCTTCATTCGTTTTCGAGAAAAAAATAAAATGTTGATATACAGGCTAAAAAATCAACGAAAAAGCCAACATGTCTTACATTTGATTATTTTTTTAAAAAGTATTCAGTTTATAGCAAAACGGATCTCTAATTTTATTACATGCTTTATTTTTAACACGCAGTAAAAAATTGAAGTGATTGGTAAATAATTGTCGAAGGAGTAGCATTTTGAATGCACTAAGGTTTCGAAAACACAAACTGAGAAAAACAACTTTAAAGTTTATAATTCTGAAAAATAATTATCATAAGTTTAATTAAACTTAAAATACCACTTTAAGATATTACTTATACGTTTTTCTTTAAAATAATTGCATTTTCATATGTTTTCAACCCACACATTTTATATAAATGATCAACTTTTTAGAGAGTACTAATTGCACAAGAAAACTCAAGAAAAGTTTAAAAAAAAAAATTTCTGGCACGACAGAAATTTTAGCTGTTTTTCTTCCTATAATATTAAAGTATTACATTTGTATGAAAAATATATCAGGAATAAGAACTGAAATTATAAAATTATTAATATAAATTGCCTTAATTTAAAAATTTTACATGCACACATTTAAAGGAAGAAAAAATTACATTATTGTATTGCCTCGGAAATATTCTGCTTTTAATACTACACATTCTTTTTTATAGTTATTATTTCTATTTATAAAATAGATTTTTTTATCATAACGCATTTTTTAGCCTTTTTTTTTTCTAAAAGGGTGTGTGGCAGAATTGCCTAATTTATTTTCAAATGAAGTTTTATTCAACTTCTAACTTTTCGACATGCACAAGTGATATATCAATCGAAAGATAATAATGCAAAGAATAAGATTAAATGAAAATAAAAAAACGATAGGTTTGTGATTTTTAGGGTACCAAGTCCTCTTAATTAATTAGCTGTAACAAATAAAATTTCCCAAAGTTCAGTATTTTGTTTATGTATATTCTTTAATTTTCAAGGTATTTATCCAAAAAACATTGCATGAAAAAAACTGCAGTAAATCATAATGTGGTAGATAAAGGGTTAAATATTTTTTTATTGTAATAACATCTTAAAAAATGTTTTACATACGTTTTCTATTCTAAGTGACTTTGATGTCATAAATATTATCTTTTTATACGCTTTTTGGAAAATCACGATTCCGAACGTAGTAGAATACCTTAAGAGCCATACGTTAATGTAACTCTCCCTACACATTTTTTGCATCAAAACTAATACTATGATGTAATATGAAAAAAATTTTACTAAGAATCTAGGAAAATAGTTTATTTAATTAGTAAATGTCATTAAAAGAATTAAACAAATTCCATTTACTTTTGAATTTTCAAATCTACAAGCAAGAATGAATTTTAATTTAAAAATTTAATAAAACTTTATATATATATATATATATATATATATATATATATATATATATATATATATATATATATATATATATATATATATATATATATATATAAATATAAATGCTATTATATTTTATTGAAATTATCTATACATTAATGTACTAGTTCACACAATCTAAATGTTTATTTTAATAAAGAATAATTTTGAATAAACAATGATTAATTTATGGAAATGGTTTCAATTTTAATCATATTATTCGCACTCAAATTAACAGTGATGGGCTATAATAAAAACAAAAGTTAAACAAATGTATTCGTTTTACCCAATACTTACTCTTTTTATAATCCAATAAAGTGTGAAATTGAATTATGTCATAGATATCTTATATGTGCTGCCCTTTCTTCGATTGGATAAGGGTTTTGTGATATAAAGGAGTTATTTAATATATTCCTATCCTTCCACATTTTGAAATTATTAGAAATAGACGAAGCTTTTTCTCTTCTAGTTCTTTATATTCATTTGCCAACAATCTTGCAAATAACAATCTGTATCCACATGTATGAAAAATATTTGACGGTTAGCATTCTTATGTGTAACGGATGCATATATGTTTTGCTATTCGTCCTCATAATTATAAATGAAATTCCTAGAATGAAAGTGATTACTTATCATCTAAAAATTGCACACATAATGCATAGAATTATGCTAATGTAAGGAACTTATCTTTTTAAAATTTAATGAAGTAATTATTAGTGATTTTGCATAATAATTCTGTAATTAATAGCATTTTTTAAAGTAGAATTATGGAACTTATTATAAACTTAGAAATATTTCACGATCAAAAAAGACTTTTAAATTCCCTCATATATCTTTATGGAACATATTTTTAAATTACCTTTTCTTAATATGTCAAACAAATTAAAAGATATTTTTAATCAATTTTGCTATGCTCAGTGCTTTTTATGAAAAAATATTTTTTTTTTTTAAAAAAAAGCTAAAAATTTTGTTTTAATTTCAGAAAATCCTCTCATGAAACAATTCTCAGAATTAGTAAGGTCCATGTTTAATTTTTTTAAGAAATAGCAAGATACTATTTCCTGGTTTTTCTTTAGTTTAGAATTGACTGTTAACTGCATTTATTATCATATCAGTGGCTTTGAATAACATTGGTTATTTTAGTAAATATTTTAGAGTTTCAATCAAATTAAGGTATTCGACAACTTGGGCATTTTTTTTTTAAAAGAAAAAGAGAAATATTGAGGGTTTTTTTGTAGTTTTTAAATTTATTTAGTGAATTTTAAGAAAGAAAGACTAAAATTAAGAAGAGAAAAATAAATGATTACTACTAAAATAGGAAAAAATGGGTAAAAAGGCACTAAAAATTACATAAACGGTGCAAATAGTATGAAAGGGAACAAATTCTCAAATTTTTAATTTTGATGTATTACTTCGCTATTTCTTATTGAAATGACCTTCAGGATAAGAAATATTTTATTTTTTACAAACACTAGAGCATCTTTGTGATTATTTGAAATTGTTTAAAAAAGCTGTGATTATATTCACATAAAGAACTGTAAATTTTGTTATAAAACAGTGATTGATAAATCTGAAGGTTACGACACTTCCACTGTTTTACAGAACGTACATAAAAAAATCAGCTAATTATTTAAAAAAATCTTTTTGAGCAATCACTGTCCCCGTTTCAGCTTTTCGAAAAAAACGCATTTCAAGTAAAACACATTTTAAAGTTTGACATCTTATGTAATTTTTTTGGCATCTGGTTTTACTAAAACACTTGTAGTTTTTGTTCTAGTAAATGGAAAAGGAAACATTTGGTATTTGTATGAAGCTAAGAAGAGGGTCTACAAAAAAACAATAAAAAATTGTCAATTTTGAAGAAAATTATGGTTTTAGAGTAGTCGGATACCTTAAATTAAAGAGTCAAAATATTTGTAAAGCATTATTTGGTGTGAGTATTTTGAGACAATTTTTAATAATTACAAGAAGCAAACGAAAATAAGCAAAGACTGATAAAGTCATAGCAAAATATTTGTTACGTTGAAATCAATACAAATTTAATAATGCATTCCAAAGAGTTTGTCGGTTTTCGTTTTAACACGGTGAAAGGATCTGAAAGGCCTCCAGATACATTTTAATTTCCCACAATACGATATTTCTGCAAGCACGCTTCAAAGTTTCCCATCCACTAAGTTAAGACGTGGTTTTCCAATATTATCTCTCTCCACAACCTAAGAAATCGACAATTCTAGAAGGAATAATCCTCTACCAAACGATATAAGACCCAAAGCCAACACTGTAACGCTCGATAATACTCTTCCCTCCGCACAATCGTTAGAACCAGCCCCGATCGGATATACGCTCTGTCGCCTTTCAGCCTCTAATGATGTCGAGTGACGCTTGCCGTCGCAAGGCGTGTGAGATGACGCGTCACGACGCTCACTCGGCGTAAATATTTGCTACGAGGATTGTGGACAGTGGACACTCGTGGGTCATCATATTTTGGTCCAGTTCTCCTCTTTGGGGTCATTGGAGCGTGAAAATAAAAATCCTGTTACGACAGCGACCACATTAGATTCCTGTCAGAAGCTGGGTTGGAATGACCTTCTCCAGAGTTTTTGATTTCTTTGGGCTCGTTTTACTTAGAGGTCTGCTTATCAGAGATGCAACACTCTGGAGCTTGTTGCCTGGAAAATAGGGATAAATAATAGAGGAAAGCTGATGCTAATATGGGAGTGGAAGTTAAGGTTTATACGTAAAAAAGACTGAGCTTAGGCTGCGAGTATAAAAGTATCATAGTTATACGAAGCTAATTTACAAAAAAATAAGATAGTAAGTACAACTGTATAAAAAACCAATGAGCTAACCTTGTTGTTTAGCATTCTGTTTTTTTTCAATTCCTACAATTAGTTCGCAATATCTCTATATCTTGGTCAAGTTTTCAATCGTTAATAAAATGCATTTTAAATAATTCAATTGAGCTGAAATTTTATATATACGATTATTTTGGATGGCAATAAGGTAATTAAATTATATTTAATAAATATTGATTGATTAAAACTAATTATTCAAATAATTACAAACTCAGCCACATTGACATCATTTTTGGCGATTTGGGTCAAAACTTGAAAAGGTTTTTTTTCACATTTTAAAAGCACTCATTTGAGCGGAAATTTTCTACGCACTATTATTTTGGGTGAGAATTTGACACTATAATGATAATTAATCAAACATAATTCACTTAATCTAATTAATTAAAGAATTACAGATACAAGCCACGTTGGTTTCATTTTTAGCGACTTGGGTCAAAACTTTAAAAAAAAATTCTCTCGTTTTAAAGCCTTCAGTTGAACTGAAATTTTATATACACGATTGTTTTGGATTGCAATACGATACTCTTTAATGATAATTAATAAGAATTAATTTCCACTTAATGTTGCGATTTTGTCATATGTATATACATATTAATATTACTTGAGTTGTTATTGTTACTAATGCCACCAGATCGGCAAAGACCAGATCAAGGCCCACGAAATTCATCATGGCAAAGGGCTAAATAACGCCTGTCGTTAGCCGCAGCTTTAAGCACCATACAGGTGACTGAACGATATTTCTCGATTCCACTCCAATTTTGAGAGATAACACCCTGAGGTTGGTCAGGAACCTCCCACCTCTCTTCCCCTTCCACCAACCTCTTGAGAGGACTTGCGGCTCGACGGCTATTTAAAGTACCCCCTTGCTACGAAGGCACTATACATTTTCAAAAATCAATGTCTTCTCCGGGATTCGAACCCAGAGCCAACGGTACAGCAGTCAGCGTCGCTAGCCCCTATACCGGATGGGTGACAATATTAATTGTAGATTTTTTTTGTAAAAAAAATAACTAAAATAAATTTTTGTTGTTGACCTAAGTAGAAATTGACTTTAAATAACATTTTTTATATACTTGTTTTGAAAATTTTTAAAGTGTTTTTTTTACGTAGCAAAATGCAAAAAATACATTAATAACTTAGTTTATTGCAGTTGATTGGATTGCTGATTGCTATAATTGTAGCTATATGTATAAAAATAAAGTTTCGGATATTATGAGTTAAAAACTTCGACGTAATCTCTTTTATGGCTTATATATATAAAGTCATCACAATGATATGATTAACTACGTTGATGTTTTAAACAGTATTCATTTTTCTGTGTCAGCAAGAATTATGGTTGACTATTCCTTGTTTAAAGATAGGTTATATATTCAAATGCAACTATGTAGACAATTTCTTATTGTATAAGTTTTTTAAAATTTGTAATAGGTTTTCTAAAGAATTTGTTTTTTAATGCTTTTAAATGTCTTTAACCGCAAAGTTTTTTTTCTAATTTAGAGCTTATATTATGCATTATTTTTTACCCTCGTGTTTTTTTATATTTTCTGTGTTGTTTTCATGTTTTGTTTATAGTGTTTTTTACTTAATACATGTTTTTTTATATCTCTAATTGTGTTAGGTGAAATTTTGTTATTCTTGCTGTTAGTGTGCCTGGCATGCACATAGTAAGTAGAGTTTTTTTCTGTAGGTAGCATTTCTAATATTTTTTTTAAATTATAAAATGCTTTTTGTTAAAGATGACGTAAATATGAGAATTTCATTTTCAAAGTTCCTGCTAAGTTGTAGTTGACTTTTCGTGATTAACTATACTCTTTATATATATTCTCTTTAAACAAAATCTAACATTTAATTATTATTTTTGTAATCCTGTTGAACTTTTCATTAATATTCTAAAACTCAAATGCTTTAAATTTTATGTGACGTATTATCAAATATTTTAAGTTATTAAAGTAAAATATTCTATGCAAAGCAGTTTCCTGAATGCATTTACTTTTTAAAGTTTTGCGTGAAATGAATACATTTATTTCAGAAATACACATTCAACCTTTCGGACAAAATAATTATAATATCCCTCCAGACACTGTCAGAAAATATACAGAAATAAAATAGCAATAAAATCTCATATTTGCGACTCTGTTTCACATGCATTCATTAAATTAGAATTATAGGCGTAAGCACACCAAAAGGAAAAGGTTACAAAAATATAATTGAAATTAATATTAACTTTATTCAAAATTCTAGTTATAATTCCATAAACAGACTATCATACACTCTTTCACGATATGCTTAACATTTCCTCCGCTTTTAATGAAAAAAAAAGTTAATTTGATCTTATAAATATATTTAAAAATTTAATTGGAAACTTTTCAAATGGAAATATAAAGTGTAAAGCTCATTTGCACTCCAATTTTAAAATATTTTATCATTTATTCTCCACCATGCTATTTTCATTGAAATTTCTGAAGCATTCATCTGTGATTTATGTATTTTATTTTATAGCAAAAGAATTCTTTTGCAAATTTATGAGTGTTAACTGAAGCAAAATTTATAAAAATAGCTTAAGCAATTGAGAACAATTCGGGTATTGAAGTGATTAAACTTATACTATTAAATAACAGACAGTATATAGACCATAAAAGTCATGGAGAACATGTAAATAAAAATTTCACACATGTTATTAAATTCATCTCATAATCAATTTTTAGAAATATTTACCCTTGTACTTCTGTAATTAAATAAATTACTTAATCTCAATTGGTTAAATAAGACTTTGGTGATCAACATTCTTATTTTAAAATTTTGCTTTACAGAATATTACTGAAGATTTTTCTTTTTCTTTCGTAGATTTATAAAGCTTTGCCAATCAAAAACCGTTTGTCGGACAACACGATTGCAGTTTCAAATCTTCAGTAAAATACACTGTTAACATTTTTATAACTACACGTTCTTAAATTTTTGAAATAGTTTTAAATAATTATACATGCCATTGCCTGGATGTGTGCGTGCGTGCGTGTCCGTGCGTGCGTGCATGAGAGCGTGCGACCGAGTATTCATGTTACAGCTATAGTGTATCTTAGTTGGTTTCTCTCATTCTAATAAAACAAAATAATAATGTTTTTATTCTTCTACATATAACAAATATGAACTACTAAATGTCATTGACAATTATTAATATTTTAAGCATTTTAACGAAACATATTTTTATTTCTGATCTACATAATAGGAACACAAATATTTGAAGTGATAGTTTTAATTGTAGGAGAAAAGATCAGTAAAAATGTTTGAATAATTATCTCACTAAACTAATAATTCATTTTAATTAATTTAGTTAACAAAGGCTAAAACTTATTTTATGCAGAGAAATATGTTGAAATATTAAAACAAATAATTTAAAAGCTTATGGATTGTGTGTTTATTAATATTGATCTATAAAGTAACATGAATACCATTAAAAGCCTATATAAAACAACGTATTACGAGGCATGTCCGGAAACTAAGTAACGTTTTGGAAACACTTGCATTTAAAAAAAAAACTTTTTTTTCAAAACAAAATTTATTTTTACACGTAGAAAACTATTTCTCTACACATTTACTATGATTATTTAGACATTTTTCACATCGAGCAACCAACTTGTTTATACCATCTTTAAAGAATGAGGATGTCTGTGGACAGTCTTTAAAATTTGGGGATTACTGAACGCACTTCACACAGTCGACACTTTCTAATATTAAACTTTCCCTTAAAAAAACATTGCTTTACTTACCCTATTAATTGAACGTAACAATATAAAATTTAGTACTTATCTTGATAATTTGTAATGTTTACAATTGAAGTCGTATTGTAGCTTATATAAGCGTCAAAGTACATTATCATTGCATTCAATACATTAATTATTATTTTATGGGGGCGATGGAAATTATAACTGAAAATTAGGTCACAAATATTGAAAGTTTGAAAATCACTGCTCTGGACACACCTCATACAATCATTTTCAAAAACATAATTGTAGACAAATAATGCTGTATTTAAAACAAATAGCTCTTGCATTTAGTTTTTGCCATTTTGAATGAAAATATACAAAAAGCATTATCCTTACAATCTCATCTTCTTTAAAATTATATTTCCAGACAATACTTTGTGTAACAAAAACTATTGTATTGTAATTTCTCTTTTAAAACAACTGATTTTTAAATTAGGTATTTAAAAAAACATGTTTTGGTGTAATTTAATTTATCTGTTCGCCAAATGATATCTTGTAGCAAAGATTAAAATTTAAATACATATATCGTCTCTTTATTTGAGAGTTAAATATGGCATCCTCTCGCCTAATTTCCATCCTGCTTTCACACTTTTTCCCTTAGAAACCCAATGTATTCAAGTATGATCATCATCCCCTCAGCATAAAAGCTATCCCCTTCTCGCTTATTCCGTAGAATCTTCCAAACCAGCAATAAAATGACAAATAGCTCCTTCCCTCTTTATACATGAGTACATTTTACTTTGTCATCCCCATTCTTTTCTTACTCCACGGAGCCCCCTACAGCGAATTTGGATAAGAATGTTTTTCGGAGAAAGACTCTGAAAGTGTAAAGCATCGCTTAATGTGAGGGCATTTTTGCTTTGGAATTCACCAGGAAAAGGAAATTATCTTGGAGGCGATGCGTTATAACAGGATTCATGGCCAAACATTATTCCCCTATTTTTTTTATTATTATTGTTATTTACATTGTATTTGCTTGTATATTAGTGAGGGATTTATATCGTTGATCTATAAAAGTGTTACAAAAATAGAAGTATGTGAAATATACTTTAGATATAAAGAGCAAGTATTGTACATTTTTTGATAAATTTAAATTTTTGAAAGGAAGTAAGTTTAGTAATGTATGATAGTGAACTCAACATACAACTGGTGTGTATGTACGTGAGCTGTCTTCTATTCTATGCTTTTTATTTGTATTTATTTGTGAGAAATATGCATCGCTTTTTTTTTATAGAAACAGTGAAAAAGGATAAAATGTTATACATTTGAAATAATGTACTAAAAGTCTGATTAATATGTTCTGTATTTTTTTCTGAGAGTTTTGGCTAGAATAATTTTTTTTTGTTTCGTTTTGCTAAAATTCTTTTTTTTATTATTTTTATTCATATTTTTAACTCTAACTAAAAATGTCAATAAAAATCTTGTATCGTTTTTATTTCTTAATCATAAATAGGCAAGAATAATGACATATGGTAGAATCTGTACAAGTACAGTGTGTAGATTGTAGGGTAAATTTTAATTTGGTTCATATGAGGTGTGCTAGATTTTCTTTACATGTGAATGTTAGTTAATCTGTTTTCTTTAGACTTTTGCTTTTTCCATAACCTCGTTCATAGTTGTATTGTCAGTTATCAAATTCACATTTTAACAAAGAAGATTTTAGTAGAAGTGTTTCTTTTTGTTATTTGTTTTGATCATCTTAAGGATAGGAATTCAATCGATATTCGAGTAATTTTTTATGAGTATAAACTCGATGGTATAACGCAACAAAACCTGCACAGAATATAAACTAAACATTTGGAAAAATATTGCTAAACTAATTATTGTTAAAATGTGTTAATTATTATTTAAGTATTGTTAAATTGTTAAATATTAATTAATTGTTGTTAAATTGTTAAGTGTTGATTATTTGTTAAATTGTTAAGTATTAATTAATTATTGTTAATTGAAATTATCAAAAATCGTCCAGTTTGAAAATTTTCAGTCTGGTGATATTTCTCTACAAAATAAACTGCATAGTGGACCCAAATGATCTGTGAAAAATTTCAGTCTGGTGATACTTTTCTACAAAATGAACCACATCGTATACCCAAAACATCTATGAAAAATGATGCTCTGAAAGCATTGGTGGAAATCAACTCAACTGTATTTCTGATACTACCAGTGCATTGATAAAATGTATGGAAAATTGAAAATCATAAGTCATTTTGTTAATCGGTACAAGCGAATACTTTTACATACCTGATCACATACTAAATTGCAAAACTAAACTATTTTAAATATGGAATTTCGCAGCATCCAGCTTATTTACCAGATCTGTCTTCGACCGAATTTCATTTTTGAAGCACTTAGAATACGGTCTAAACAGCAAAAAAAAGGACAGCACGAAAAATTCCATGTGTTTGTTGATTCTATAGAGAAAAATTTTCTTAAATTAGGCATCTGTGCATTAAAACATCGTTGAGAGAAGTGTTTTTAAACAAATAGAGCACATTTGGATTAAATAAACAGCTTTAGAATAAATAAATACAGTTCTACATATTTGTAACGGATCTATTCGCGAGCCTCCTACTCTAATCCTCTTGGAGAAAAGCTATTTCTTTAAATATTATTCTATTGAAAACTTCCTCCCAAAGAAAAAGATGCGGTTTATGGAAATCAAAACTTATATTTAAACGTTAACTTTTAGGTTTGGAAGAGAGGGGTTAGGAGTTAGGTGATAGAATTAGTGATTAATGTAAAGTAGTAAAAAGCTAGTCAAGAGTGACTCGTTGACTACATGCTTAATATTTAAAACTGATAGATGAAGATTTGGTCAATAAGATATTTGAATGAAATAGTGTCGGCTGGAAGTAGAATAGAGCTTAAAACGGAATTTTGATTATTTAGAACGCATATTAACAAAACGTTCCAAAAGTAAGTGGTTCAATTCATACTTAAGTATTAAATATCTCGTTAAATATTAAATATCTGGGTTGTTAAAAAGTTAATTAATTACATTAAATTTGATTATGGCTGATCTTCATTCTAACTCTCTAACACTGATGGATGTGAGAGGACATCCATCACGAAGTTAGTTAAAAAAATTGGATATTTCATAAACATCAACTTAACATTACATGCAACTTTCAGATACACGTAAGTGAAATTACTGTTAACTTATGAAATAAGAGTCACGAAGGATTATTTGAGCATACGCTAAGGACAAAACCATAAAAAATGGTTTTGAAGGAGCATACGAGTGGGTGGGGAGAAAAATGACATTAATATAAATGCATAGCAGCGTTTTAGCAAAACTTAGTTCCACCTTATTTTCATTTCAATAAAATTACTACAAATACTTTAAGTACATCTTAAAATTTATCAAAAAGGATAAATAAAATAAAAGTTGCTATTTTTTTTACAAATAATTCCATAATAAACTTTATAAATAAGATGTTAGCAATACACTGATTTTATTTTTCATAAGTAACTTTAGTAAAGTAAGAAAATTTAAACAATTTGAATCTTTCGAATAAACAGTCAGATATTTCCTTATTCCAAAGTAAAATTATAAAAAAAAAGTTTTGCGGACAAGACACATGTTACTGCAGCAAGGCATTGATTTTATGGAATAAAAAAGAATATCAGAAAAGGCTTTAATTATAATGATGTGTTCCAGGATTTGTTTCAAGTATGCCACTTGGATAAAAAGAACAATAAGCAATGAATGCCTTTCAAATAATATTCTGGCTGGAGAGGAAAATATATTTTTTCATAAATATACACCTTTAGCACAAAGCAATTGTTAGAAAATTCAATACAAAATCAACATTTAGAGGTATAATAATGTTTGAGATGAATAAGAACTCATAGTCATGGCCTGGAGAATGCGTAGGAAAAATGTTATAATGTAGAACACACTGTATATTACTATTTCTTGGAGAATCAATAAAGACGCAGTGTATTACACAATAGATATGAACAAAATATTATAAAATCAGAAGCTCTGCAATAAAAGCATTATTTTGTCAAATCAAAATAAATCATTGGAAATTTTCACTATGTTTGTTTTTCAATTACTACTATTATCTCACACTCTCTATTTATTTATTTGTTGAAATTTTTAATCGTTCATAAAATACATTTTAAAGTATCCGACTACGTTCGGAACCGTGATTTTTTTTGCAAAGCGCATACATAGATAATTTTCATGATATTTAGTGTCACTTAGATTAGAATATATGCATAAAATTGTTTTAAGAGGAATTGGTACCTAAAAATCACAAACCTATCGTTTTTTTTTATTTTCATTTAATCTTATAATTTGCATTATTATCTTTCGATTGATATATCACTTGTGCATGTCGGAAAGTTAGAAGTTCACTAAAACTTCATTTGAAAACAAATTAGGCAATTCAGACACACACACCCCCCTTTTTAGAAAAAAAAGCTAAAAAATGCTTTATGATAAAAAAAAATCTATTTTAGAAATAGAAATAATAACTATAAAAAAGAATGTGTAGTATTAAAAGCAGAATATTTCCGAGGCAATACAATAATGTAATTTTTCTTCCTCGTGAAATGTGTGCATGTAAAATTTTTAAATTAAGGCATTTTATATTAATCGTTTTATAATTTCATTTCTTCTTCCTGATATATTTTTCATACAAATGTAATACTTTAATATTATAAGAAGAAAAACAGATAAAATTTCTGTCGTGACAGAAAAAAAATTTTTTTAACATTTTTCTTGAATTTTCATGGGCAATTAGTACTCTCTAAAAGTTGATCATTTATAAAAATGTGTGGGTTGAAAACATGTGAAAATGCAATTATTTTAAAGAAAAACATATAACTAATATCTTAAAGTGGAATTTTAAGTTTAATTAAGCTTATAATAATTATTTTTTCAGAATTATAAACTTTAAAGTGGTTTTTCTCAGTTTGTGTTTTTCGAAACCTTAGTGCATTCAAAATGCTACTCCTTCGACAATTATTTACCAATCACTTCCATTTTTTTCTTGCGTGTTGAAAATAAAGCATGTAATAAAATTAGGGATCCATTTTGCTATAAACTGAATACTTTTTTAAAAAAAAAATAAAATGTAAGACATGTTGGCTTTTTCGTTGATTTTTAGCCTGTATGTCAACATTTTATTTTTTTCTCGAAAACGAATGAAGTTATTCCAAAATCGATCCCTAAAGTTGTTTAGATCATCCATAAGAGTTTTATAAAAAAAGTTCAGGTCAAAAAATTAATTTTTACAAAAGGAGTAAAATTTTAAAATTTTCCCAATTTTCTTCAAAAAATTAAAGTTTTTAAAATTGTGTGAATAATATATGAAAATTTTCATCTGTGGTAACATTTTCTTGAATAGAAACATTGTATAAAATGCTAAAATATAATTTTTAAATACGTAAATAAAGAAGTTTGCTTAAAGGGTGCCAAGTCCCCTTAAAGACATTTTGACAAAAAAATTATTTAAATATAATATTTGACAAAAAGTTAACTTAGAATTATCTTTTTTCCAAATGTTCTCCTTTTGTGAAAAATTGTTCTATTATAATAATATTTTGGCAGTATATAGCTCAGACCTCTCTACACAGGCTTAACTAAAGTTGTTAAAATATATGACTTAGAAGTGGGTTTATTCATATTTTACGGCAACAGAGGGGAGCAATTTTAAGAAAAATATGCCGATAATTATTTCAATGGGTTGTAACTCTGAGAATAATGTGAATTTTTCAAAACTCTTAGTTGAACCTCTGTATAGATATCTGAGCTATATACAGACAAACTATTATTATAATAGAACCATTTTTCACAAAAGGAGAACATTTGGAAAAAAGATTATTCTAAGTTAATTTTTTGCCAAAATAATACGTTTAAATATTTTTTTGTCAAAATCTCCTTAAAACAGTTTCATGCATATATTCTAATCTAAGTGACACTAAATATGAGGGAAATTATCCATTTATGTGCTTTTTAAAAATCACGATTCCGAACGTAGCCGGATACCTTAAAGCGCTCAATTGAGGTGAACATTTATATACATGATTTTATTTTGAACGACAGTACAATAATTTAATTATAATTAATAAAAATTAATTGAATAAAATTAATTATTTAAATAATTACAAATACTGCAGCGTTGGCATGATTTTTGGCGACTTGTGTCAAAACTTGAAAATGTTTTTTTCTCACCTTTTAAAGCATTCAGTTGAACTGAAATTTTATACACATGATTATTTTGGATGACAATACAATACTTCAACGACAATTAATAAAAATTAATTACCACTTAATGCTGTGATTCTGGCATATGTACATCATACATATATGTAGTAATTGTAACTATTTAATAAAAAGTAGCTATTTTTTTCTTTGTTAATCTAAGTAGGATTATATATATATATATATATATATATATATATATATATATATATATATATATATATATATATATATATATTATATATATTATATATATTATATATATATTATATACATTATACATATTATATATTATATATTTGTATTATATATCAAAAACAAGAAATAATAGATAATGAACATAACAAGAAATAGCGTAATAAAAATATAAAAGCTAAAGATGAAAATCAGAATTATAGAAAAATAAAAAAAGAAACTACAAAAAAGAAGAACCTAGCGAGTCAGAAAGCAATTTCGGACTTAGGACCGAATAAGTGGGTTTAAACTAGTTTGAAGGCGCCAACCTTCCCCCTTTGCAACTCGGTAGGAAAAACCAAATAAAATAAAATAAAAAAAAATTCAGAGTAATATGTAAAAACTCAGAGAGTATGATAAAGCCCCTCACTACTGTTATGTAACAAACTCTTCCAAACTCTTAATGCAGAAAATCGCAAAACAATTAAGTAAGAAAAGTAGGAAAATCCTAAAACAATTACATAAGAAAAGTATTTTTCAAAAAATAATTTATCGAAGTTTCTTTACTCGCAGAGCTTTTACGAAGAGAATCAAGCGTCTTGACATCAATGAAAATCAATTATTCACCAAGTTAAAAAATTCGAAAATATACATAAACAAATCTTTTGAGCTAACTTTTAAACCAGCCAGCAAAGACAGATATCAAAGAAGACGACAATCAAATATGGTAGAATTTGAATTGGTTGATTGTCAAAAATGTAAATTTTCTAGGCTCTAATTTGATTGGTTGTCAACAATGTGTAAGATGTTCAAGATGTGTGTGGAAAAAATGTAAACTGTGATATGAGTGTTATGATATAATCTTCACAGCAAGACCACTAAATTACATATATATATATATATATATATATTATTTGGTACAACTAAGAAACTGTACTACAAAATTTTATACTCACTTCCTGTACAATAAAAATGATGGCAATATTATTTTATCGCTTCTTAAAAAGTATATCTTCCAGGGAATCATCATATAACAAGTATTACACAAATGTCTAAAGAACTGTACTCAAGATTGCACGGTACTCAAAATGTTTTCTACTTTTACAAGAGATCAGTAAAGTGCATTTAACCCTTTCACTGCGTAGTTTGTTTATCAACATACGTTCAAAAATTGCGTATTTATTATTTATTTGAAATATACATATCAAATCTACATTTTTTAGAGTTAAAATAGGAACAAAAATTTTGTAAAATAGTTTTTATTTTAAAATAAAGAATTAGATCATCAAAATAGGAACATAAAAAGTAAATGAAAAAATATACAAGAGCAGCATGAGTTGCACAGCTAAATAATCGGAAAAATGCATGATAAATCGTAAAAACCGTAGAATTCGCGGGATGCGCTGCGAGAAGGTTAATATTCTCTCTCTTAGATGCAACAATAAATAGTGCTCGTATTTCAGAACAACATAGCCTGGTAAAATATCACTTTTTCTAACCTTAAGTATTAAATTAGCAAGCTAATATAAACCTAAATCCAATATACGAGTAATTCAGTAATGCAGTCATAATTTAACCAATTCTAAAAATATGATTACCTTGTGGATAGATGTATAAAACATTGTAGACATCCATAAAGCAATTTCTTATAACATGATTTCGGTGTAATTACAGTCAGTAGATAAGAATAACTTTAGTAATTAACTTTGGAAATGCGGACGAGGGAACTCATCATTAATTACCATAATCAAATTCATCTCCAGGAATGAATATATTATTTCTGTATATCATTAAAAGAAAAGCTAGATTGGTTTCTAACATCTTTTGTTTGAAGTTGGGGCAGCTATCAGTGCTACCAGAAGGATCATCTTCAAAAGAAGGAAATGGACTGTCTCTGGTTAGGTATGATTTATCATAAAGTAAAAAAAAAAAAAGGGGAAAATTTTGTCTTAGCAATGCAGATATTCCCTGCATAATTAATAACTCAAAGCTTCTATTTTTTTTAAATATATTGCTACGAATTTGGTGCAATTAACACTTAGTTTTATATTAAATTCGTTTAAATAATTTATATCTGGATGTTTAATTTAATAGTGTTTTCTGTTTTATCTATATTATATAAACATGGTAACACTCGCATACAACCCCAATCAGTAGTGCACACACAAATTTTTCAAAGGGGGTTTACAGGGTCGAAAGTTCACCATTTTGGTATCATGCTCCAATACGCCCCCCAAATTATTCTTTTGATTTTGTCGATTTTCGGGAACAAAAATAATACCAAATTAGTTATTGAATAAATAATTAGTATTAATTAATAAAATTAATTATTAATAACAAATACATAATTAAATTTGTCGTAATATATACATAGGATTATAACCAATAAAAAAAATCTAAGTCTGTGAGGGGGGTGTCCGGACCCCTAGGACCCCCCCTTGTTTCCGCCACAGACCCCAATTGTTTCAAATGAAACCTGGCGAAATATTGGTGGTACAGTCAAATTGGCATAATTTTTGGCGACTAAATTTGGCGAATTGGTAACCACTTTGCCGGTCTGGTGACTATTATATATATATATGAAATGTGCCTCCGGAACAATTCCGTTGAGTGGTAAATATATTGTAATTGATTAAATAATGGAGAACCAATGGTTGGACGTGGCCGGTGGTGTGATTTTCTATGTTACGTGGAGCATGGTCTAATACGATAGTATCGAAGAGGAACTCATGGAAATCGAAATTCCATTTTATTCACATCCAGAAACACATAAAAATCCAGTAGGGACGGCATTACACATACAAGAAGCAAACATGGACGACACAACACAGACAGACACACACAGAACGCGCTGCAGCCGCTAAATGACTACTGAGAAAAATCGAAGAGCTAAGAGGGCGAGATGACACAAGGTTTCGGCTTTTATAGTACAATTACTTATGACGTAATAACAGCTCTGATTGGATAGAATGGGCGGGATTGGGATGTCTGATGCAATAAGAGTACTCGATTAAGATTAAAATCAGGGTGTTAGTTTCGAACTAAATAATTAAAAGATTATTTGAATACTATTAAAAGAGTTAATTAAAAGTATGCGAGGGGGAATTATTACATATATATATATATATATATATATATATATATATATATATATATATATATATATGGGCGTAAGAATTACTGATGAAAGTTTCTATCAAGTAAGCAAAGTTTATAAAACTATTGAAGCTGGTATAAGCCTAAATGATTTTTGATAAACTTGCACTTTGAGCAATGCCGACATTTTAAATTTTCTTTAATAATTCCTTTAATACAATTTTTTTTTTTTAAAAAAACATTCTTTGATTTGTTTTTATTTAAATTTCTTAAATCAGTGCTTCTCAAACTTTCAATATTTGTGACCCAATACTGAATCATAATTTTCATCGCCCCCTTCTTGCAATAATTATGTATTGAATTCAATAATACTACACTTTGACGCTTAACATGCAATATGACTCAAACATCATAAGTGCTACCAGCGTATATAAGCGCCTCACTCAGCCAGTGCGTTAATTGCTAAAATCGCATATATACGTCTTTCCGAAGTACAATCTTCTGAGTGATCTGCCATTCATAAAATTATTCCGAAGGCTTTGAAATGTAATAAAACAATAAAATGACCTTTAAGCGTTTGTGAAGAATTTACTTATTTCAAAAAAGATTTACATACTTCAGAGGATTTCTTATTTATTCCTTTTACCCCCCTCCCCCAACACACAACAAACCCTCGTCTACGTGTTAAACGGTGGCAATTGGGAGCGAAGCGAGTAATTTTTAATCAGCATTTACGAAATTATTTATAAATTGAACAAATTACTAAGTTAAATGAAAATTTTTGCATCTAATTTTATATATAACAAGCCCATGGAGTCACTGGTAATTATTAAACTTGTTCTTAACTTGTATTGTTCAACTAATTATAAAATACATTGCACAGTACTGTGCTGTATTTATAAGTGTAAACATGTACTTTATTTTTTATTACGCCAGAATATATTTTGATTTTTTACTTTCAGTAAATTAATATATTTTTAAATAATATTCGTTTCGATATTTCAATATGCTCGCGTCTTCCTCGCAGAGTTATCAAGCTACCTAGGGTGGGGGGTAGCGCCTTGCAGTTTGAAAACATCGTCTTAAATGATAAAAAACATTTTTTTATAAGTGATTGTAGTATATACATTTTTTTTTACATTAGGACTGTAATTACATTTAATGTCATGAATCTGTTACTTCAAAATTAAAACAGTTTTAAAGTGGTTATATTTACCGACGATATTTTTCCTAAGCATCTTAAAGACCTTGGGGAAAATATCATTTAAAAAGGTTAAAAATATTTGTTAAAACTACATTGTCCTTTACTGCAGTGTTTCTAAAACTGTGAGGCGAACATATCAAAAAGCGAGAATAAAATATTATTTTTTTAAAAAAAAATTATTAAATTTTACTTAAATGAAGCAAAACAAGATACATTCTGACATTATAAAAATACACGTTACACTTTTATTTTTATCTGTTCCAATTTAAAAATTAGAAAATAAAAGCAACATAATATTTTCTTATTACTTAAAAATATATATATATATATATATATATATATATATATATATATATAATTTACTTAAAGTGTCTATTACTTATAAATAACGTACTTAAAATATATAATACTTGAAAGTAACATACAAAGTTTAATACTTATCTTGATAAGTTAAGCGGTTTATAATTAAAATCGTATTGTAGTTTTAGAGTCAATGTGCATTATTATTGCATTCAATACACTGTTATTGTATGGGGGAGGCGCAATGAAAATTGTGATTGAAAATTGCTCGCAAATATTAAAAGTTTGAGAAGCTCTGCTTTACTGTTAGATACAAGTGGCTTTTTTTCTCCGATCAAACGAATACTATTGAAAATAAGCACATCGAGCACAAAACTATTAGATATTCCAGTTTGAAGTAATTTACAAGCAAATATAGTTAATGTATTATGTTTAACAACCAAGTTTAAAACACGCCATGAAAAAGTTCAGGAATCGGTAAACTTTTAAAAATAGTATTGAGTGTATTTGTAATAACCAACAGATTTGTAATACAGGGTGGTTTTTTGTTTAAAAAAATGATACTATTGAGAGCAAACTAGCTTGATAGAATAAAATAAATGGCAGCAAACTTGGTATTGAGACGAAAAATGACATGGGAAGTAAAATTATAGAGGAAAACAAGTAATATAAAAAAAATCAAGTCAATTCCTCGTTAGATTTTTTAAGAAAAATTTTATTTCAGCTACTTTTTATTAAATAGTTACAATTAATATAAATATGTAAATACATATGGCAAAATCACAACATTAAGTGGCAATTAATTTTTATAAATTATCGTTAACGTATCGTATTGTCATCCAAAACAATCGTGTCTATAAAATTTCATTTCATATTAATGCTTTAAAACGTAAAAAAAAAAAAAAAAAAAAAAAAAAAAAAAAAATTTCAAGTTTTGACACAAGTCGCAAAATATGATGCAAATATGGCTGTACTTGTAATTATTTAAATAATTAGTTTTAATCAATTACGTTTTATTAATTATAATTAAATTATTGCATTGCCATCCAAAACAATCATGTATATAAAATTTCAGCTCAATTGAGCGCTTTAAAATGTATTTTATTAAAATTCATTTGAAAATTCATCGATAATTCATCGATTGAAAATTCCAACAAGATAAATAAATAAATAGAGAGTGTGAGCTAATAGTAGGAATTGAATAAAAGTGTAAATATTGACATACAAGATAACAGTGAAATGTTAAGTTTATTTCATTACATTCCTTTCCCCAGTGAGGAATTCGACCACATTAAATATAACCACCGTTCTCAAAGATTACGCCGTGCATTCTGTACACATTTCGCATGGCTAAACACAACATGTCACAAGGAATATTTGCCTGTGACAAATGTACCAACATAAGTTCTTTGTGATCCATTGACAATTACATTTGCAACATTTGTTATCACCCCTCTTACGTCCTCTGCGATGGTGAATTGTCTGCGACAATGTTAATCTGAAATTCTTAAACATTCCTTTCAAAGCATCAAGGGATAACGCCCTCTAACATAGCTTCTATCGATTTCTATGTTCACGAGGAGATATGGATGAATAATATAATACTATTTTACCAATAATGTGCACGTTCTGATAATATGAGACGCATATTCACTTGAGTTTGCTCACTTCAGCTGAGAATACTATTCTTCGGAGCTATCTACATGTTTTATAGCATAAATTGCTGGCGCGGTTGCTGCATACGAAAGCATATATTTGCATACGAAATTATTTTTCAGATCCCTGTTTTAGCACTAGAAAATCTGTATATGTCGATTGAACACGGAAGTCTGTTTAGCGTGTTCTCCTTTCCGCCTGTTTGCAGGAAATTTGAAAATTTTTCGTGATTTTTAATAATTTTCCATAGCGATTACACAGAAAGGTTGTGTGGTTCTTGGTTAATGAGGAGAGATTTTGTAAATAAATGTACCTACAACGCCTGATGGTGTGGTTTCGACCTCAAGGCATTTTATCATTACAATTAGCTGTAATTCAGCAAAAGATAGTTTACTAATCTCCCATTTATTTGTGTTTGAATGCAGTGCAATTGGGTTCGCAGCGGGAATGAGTCAGTTATACTAAAAACGTTATATCTAAGTGTTTAGTTACATAGCATTTACTTATCTGGTGACAAAAAAAATTTAAAAAATCAATTCGATTTTCGAACATTGTGCAGAGCAAACACTCTAAAAAATGACTCGTAGAAAAGATCTAAAAAAAAAGACCTGATGAAATTTTTTTGTAGCAAGAGCTTTCTGAGAATGAACCGGATGGTGGTGATATGTCTTGCTCTAAATTAGATTCCGATGAAGACATAAGATTGAGTGAACGTGATTGCAAATAATCTGAAGGAAATGTAGAAGTTATTGATAATATTCGAGTAAATCCTGATATATATGTCACTAGGGCTTGAACAGAATGGATACTGCACAATAGTAATGTCTCTGGCAGATTTGAGTCTCGAAAGATTTTACAACAAAGTAGTGGTCCAACAAGTGTCGCAAAACAACGCCCGTTTCTTATGATATACCTAAAGGCTCATAATATATGATAATTACATGAAATAATATTAGAAAGTATTAAAGCTAAACCCTACTGAACAGAAGCCTTGCATTTACTTAGTTATTATAATTATTTTATGTACTTTATATCGCGGTGTCGAAATGACACCGGTGGACCTTTAAGGGTATTAGAGAGAGAAATCCTGGACGTTCTAGTGTTAATATAATTCTTGGTTTGATAAGCTACAACTGCGTCATTAATAACCTTGTTGACGGTTTTTAAAACTGCATTTTTTCCACCTAATTGTATTTCCCATGTCATCATTAATCGAAAAAACAAGTTTGGTGCCATTGCGACTGTTAGATTGATCTACAGGTGGCTCTGAATAGAGCCTGTGTAAAGAGAAATAATCTTGTGTAATATATATGCTATGACTATTGCGGACTGACTTAAAATATTTTTGTTATGTTAATGGCTGTAAAACAAGGGTGTCAAGCTCAAAGGATAACTTGAGCCAAACAAACAAGATTTAACTGTAGGTGGGTATCAAAAGAAAATCAATAGTTATAGAAATGTAGGTTTATTTTGAATAATATATTATAACAGCGTTTCTCAAACTGTAGGGTGTCTTCCCTAGGTGAGCGTGATAACTCTACGAGGGGGGCACGAGCCTACTGAAAAGTCGAAAACAAAAGATTACTTTTTTTATAAGAAATATTAAAGTACTGAAAAAACAAACATTTTCTGACATAATGAAGAATAAAATACTCATTGACACCGATATAGTACACTTATAAATGTATCAGTACTGCACGATGTATTTTATATTTAATTTCACAATACTATGTTAAAAACAAGTTTCCTAATTGCCAATGACCCCATGGACTTGTCATATATAAATTTGTATGTAAATATTAACACTTAACTTAATAATTTGTACTGTTTATAATTAATCCCATAACTGCTGATTAAAATGTACACAATGCGCTTCCTAACGTCACCGTTTTCCCCGTATGCGCGTTAGTGTGATGTATGGGAGGTGGGGTGAAAATGAATAAATAAGGAAAACCTTTTCTATATAAAATAAGTAAATCTCTCACAAACACCGTTAGAGTCCTTTAATTACATTCAAAAGTCTTCGGAATAATTTTATAGATAGCAGTGCACAAAGAACATGGTATTTCGCAACGACGTATATATACGACCGGGACAACTAACGTTTGGGCAGAGCTAGACGTTTATATACGGCAGTAAGACTTAAAAGGTTCAAGTCTTATTGTAGTTTTAGCGTTGAAGTAAAGTATTATTGAATTCAATACATTGTATGAAGGAGGAGGGCGATGAAAATTATGATTGAATATTGGGTCGCAAGTATTGAAAGTTTGAAAAGCACTGCATTATAATAAACATTTACGAGTGAACAAGAAACATTTACTGTTTACGTCCTGATACATGATAGATCTTCTCTGCTACTATCTTTCCTATTTGGGGCAATTTTTTTTTTAAAAAAAATGTATTACATTTTAGTATGCCAATATATTGGCCTGGCCGCAAAAATGTTTGTTGTGAGTCGCATGCAACCCGTGAGTCATGAGTTTGACACCCATCCTGTAAAGGTAGCGACCGCAGATGCGTAAACTTTCTTTTTGATCAAATGAAATGAAAAGTATAAGCTCGAATGCATTCAATCGTTACAATGAAATTAGTGTTTATGTAGCTTAGTGGATTTTAAACCGTGGTCCGCCAACCCCTGGGTGTACGTAAAGTCTGTCACGCAACTTTGATATTTCCTTCTTTTACAGATTCTGAAAAGCCTCATAGAAAAATTGAAAGATGCGCCATACTAGAATAGATCCCTAAATTGTCCCCAATCAAAAAACTTTACTAGAATTTGTATTTTAATCAAGAATATTAAATCGGGGACGGATGTTCAAAATCTTGGGGGTCTACGATGTCACGTTGATACATGAAGGGGAGGGGGTGATCGGAAGTTTAAGAACCACTACTGTAGCTGATAATAATTATGCTTAAGTAAGTAGAAAAGTGGTCATATGAGTCTGTGCTAAAAAAATGTTTTTTACATTCCATGGAATTAATTGGGGTTTTTTTTCATTAACATCACACTTTGCAAGCAATACATGGGCTATAGGCATAAGCATTCGTTATGAGACAACACTAGAGCTACATTCAAAACAAAACTGAACTATATCCAAACAGCTATTGGACATTAAAATGAACTTAATAGTCGCAGGATAACAACAAACACGTGTTTCCAGGTGATCAATCCATAAATTCATGTGACTTCACAGTCACATGATAAAGGCAGTCACATGTATAAAGTCAACCGTTCATGTGATTTGCTGATGACAGTTTTTGCTTTTTGCAGATTAATTTTAAAAGTATATATTTTTAAACAATAATAATGCACACAGGTTAATTAAACAAACTTGATTTAAGAGTATACGTATAGTAAAAGTTGTTCTTATTTTAGTTTTGAGAAACATTTTGAAGAATCTTAATATTTGATCGTTTTTGTTAAGTAATCAAATTCGAAATTTTATCTTAATTTTACAAGTAGAGTAAGTACAAGTATAATTTTGGTTTTTATTTCAACAGAAATCACATGATAGTACTTATCATGTGACCATCAAAAATTAAACTCATTGCAACATTATGAAGGAAGGGTGTTGCAAACGCAAAATGCACATAAAGAGAAGACGATTATGGGATATGAAAATTATTAGCATTTAAGTAGAATCAGGGTCATTTTTCCACTTAGGCACGCTAGGCACGTGCCTAGGGCGCAAAAAACTGGAGGGCGAGAAAAGATAAAACATTTGAATTACAGAGGAACGTACCACCACCTAGCAAATCATGAGAGAAGCACTTCTGCCTTTAAGAGAGTAAAGATTGAAATGAGATCTACAATGGAAAATGAAAAACTTAACAGTTTGAATGATATTACCGTGTTAATTGATTATAATGATATTATAAATGATTTTGATATGATCTATTTTTTGTTGTACAGATGCAATGACAATGCATCAATAAATAATAAAGATATCTAAAAGAAAAGATAGTAAAGAGATAAGATATGAAAAAGAGGATAATTAACAAGATGACAACAGTTCATTCAATAATGTGTACTTTATAACAGAGGTTTTGTCTCATAGACCCCTTGCCATGTGTTTTTCCTTTGGGGAGACCCCTTCTTGAATGATATTAAAAAACCCATGACGTTTTTAACCTTCTGAAAATCGATTTTTAAATTTTTATCTTAAAAAAAATTAATTTAATCCTGATTTAAGAAATGTGTAAAATGTATAGGCTTGAAACTTAAGACCAGATTAATTGCAGTTTTGAAATATAAACAACAGTTATTGCGATTGCAACAATTGTCTTGTACCTTGAGAAAAGTACAACTACAAATATTCCCTCAGCGAACCAGATCTTTTCAAGATTTAAAACATAATTACAAACATATACGTAATTTATAAAGCATACACTGGTGTGCAAAACTTAAGCAACAGGTGGGTTTATTGCCACAACTTCACGAAAAATCATCTGGGAGACATGAAATTCAGAAATGAGGGAGAGTATTATGTACGTAAAGGATGACGAAAGCATCGGCTCTGAAAAAGGAATACAATGCATACGGTATGGAATCGAACAAAAACAAGCTTTATTGAAAGTAAAGTATCATGACTCATGGTTGTCTATCCAACAGGAAGAACAACAAGAAAATGTACCTTAATATGGTATATGTCCTCCCCTCACTGCAATGGTTGATTCCCACCGTCTACGCATACTCAGATCCGGCTTGTGCCACATTTCTTGCGGTAGGAATGCTCATTCCACCACCAGCATATGTTTGAGTTAATAGGTGCTCTCTGGATGATGTAAGCGTGCTGTAATACGTCTCCTCCAAGCATTCTAAACATGTTCGATGAGATTTAAATCTGGGGAGTATGCTGGCCAATCCATTAGAGTGATATCTTCACTTTCCTGAAGCTCCTCAACAGCAAGAGTCCTATGTGGCCGTGCATTGGCATCCATAAAAATGAAGTCTGGACCAATGGCACCTCGGAACAGACACACATGGGGAAGAAGTACCTCATCACAATAGCTATCCGCGGTTACAGACCCTCAGTTCGCCCGTTCAGCATAATACCTCCCCAGACAGCAACTCCAGAACCACCGTAACGGTGTCTCTCCTTGGTGTTACTGCAGTGCTTCTCAAACTTTCAATACTGGCGCCCCCCCCCTTTTCGATCACAATTTTTATCGTGCCCTCCTATACATTAATATGTACTGAATGCAATAAGAATGAACTTTGATGCTAAAGCTACAATAGGCGATCTTAATTATAAACCATACAAATTAGAAACATAAGTATTAAATTCTGTATACTACTTTTAAGCAAAAATAAATAAATAAACAAAATAATAGGATAATGATTATGTTATTTTTCTTTTCTCTAATTTTTAAATTGAACATATTGAAAAATGCGGAGGCTGCTAAGAAGACAAAATATAGATATCTGCTAAATATAGAAAAAGAACTCAGAGGGTCAATTTCTAATCATAAGCATTCCTTATAAAAACTTTGCTTTGCAAGAGAAGCCAATGGAACTCGTTAATACTTATTAAACTTGTTCTTAATTTAGTATTAATTAATTAGTTATAAAATACTCTGTGCAGCACTGATACATTAAAAGTATTCCGGCTGAAGTGCCCGCTCTTTTCTCGAGTTCATTTATAAGAAAATAAAACATTATTGCTATAATAGCTGAATTCTAAGGAGATCAAGGTCAAGTGCTCGACAATCTTTACTAAAATGTAAAAGGATTTTTTAAAATGGTTGCTCAAATTACAATTAGTTTTAAGCGAATTGTAATTTTAAACCTCACAGAATTAGCATTTATAATTGATGTTAAACAACGAACAATAATATAAAATAATGTTTTAACCCGGGAGCCGGCGTGCACTCGATACGGTTGAGCGGGATTAGTCACCCCAATCCTTTTTTTTATAATTATTTTTTGTACACGATACAAATCGTGATTCCAGTGAATAATTTAATTACGAGAAAGTTAACTTACCAATTTTCAAGGAATTTCAATTTTTCTTTGGTAACAAATAAACCGTTTTGCCAGAAATAACGATTTCGTAATCTGCGTGTCCCGCGTTACGATTTCGGGGTAAAAAGTGTATTCATTATAATATTATGTGTGTCACTGTTAAAAAAATTATGTAAAACGTTTTTCGTTATGCTTTATACGTTTGTAAAAATAAGTCTTGGCCAAGTAATCCTTCAAAGTGCTCTCCGTGGTTTTCCAACTATAAAACTCTTTTGAATGAAAAAAAGCGCAACAGAGAAATACATTACTTACAACTTCCCTAAATGAGAAACAAACACATAAGAGAGGGGTCATAACTAACTGTACCAATAACTTAGAAGGTCAAACAGATTACAGCTATAATGTGCAGTATTTCAAAAATAATGGCAGTGATGAATTTTTTATGTTCCTAAATTTTTCGATTCTGCGTCTGGGATCTATTTTTTCTCTGAAAGAGTAAAATGTTAGGTTTAAAAAGAAAGCGTAGTAAAAAAAAAATCTCTCATCATGGGATTACAGCAAATCAAATAATTTTTTTTATTTGGTTATAGTATCAAAGATAGCTAATTAGGTATTGAAAAAGTTTTTACTTTTGATGACTTAATATCACCCGCGTGTGCCCATAAATTATATCAGAGTAAAAGTGCATTTTTTATTATGTCTGAAAGTATTTTGTTTTAATTCCTTCCAGTAAATTAATTTTTTTTAAATCCTTTATTTTCGATATGCTCGCGCCCTCCTCGTAAGGTTATCGCGCCCCCCAGGGGGGCGCACCCCACAGTTTGAGAAACACTGTGTTACTAGGGAAAAACCAGGTCCCGATCTCTCCCAAATCAAAACGCGTTGAGAATCACTTCTGGTACTGAACCGACTCTCATCCATGAAGAGCACACGACTCCATTGGTCAGTTGTCCAGTTTTTGTGCTCTCTGCATCACTGCATCACATCATCGGTGGTCAACTTTCAACGGGAGGCAGCATTCAGGACGGTGGGCGAATAGATCTCCTTTGTGAAGGCGTCTGGCCACAGTAAACGAAGACACTTGTCACCCGTTGTTGTACAGAGTTGCTGAGCAATGACGCTTGCTGACTGATGTCTGCCTCTTTTCGCCTGCAGGTTGATATATCGGTCATCCCATGCAGTTGTCATCCTCAAGGGGGCCACCACCACCCTTTCTAACTGCTGTACCTGTAGTTTGGAACGCTTACCAAGCGCGCGAATTGACACTTTTGTTGATTCTCAACTGTGCACCTACACTGGTGACAGTACGCCCCTCTGCCATCTTTCTGATCATTCTTCCACGTGTGAAGTCGTCCAGGTGATTTCTTCTAGCCATATTTCACGAACTGACTCACTGACACTTGCAACAAATATGTTGAATTGTGTCTCAGTCTTTCATTTTATTCTACTGTTGAGCAGCTCGCGTCGACATCACGCGTTTTGTGTACGCTTAAGTAGCTTCTGACGTTTCGTTCCTGATATTTGCATGCGCATGATGTTTCTACTGACTTACGTGTTCACTGTACTGATCTCCAGACCTCCTTTTTTGCAATTTTATGGCTATCTGCTAAATTGTTATATTGTTGCTTAAGTTTTGCACACCAGTGTATATTTAGATACTTAACTACAAAATAACTTTTACTAAAATGTTTGCGTGATTGTTCCCAGAACCCAAATGAAAGCTTCAATAACTGTGTATGGAATCAAGCTCCAAAAAGCACACTAGTGAACAAAAAATATTACAAATTGTTTTAATGGATTCAATGGTATGCTTTAATAAAGGTGCACATGCAAGAAAAATATTACGAGAGCTAAAAATACATCATGGGATTAACACTTGTGAAGGCTTTTGAAAAATTGACAAAGTTAGAATTTGTGAAACCCCGAGATGACAAATCAAAAAGCCAGCAATGTGGCCAAGACTATTGAAAGACAAAATAAAAGGAAGATGGATGCTTCAGAAGTGTTCATATAATTTGAATACAAATATGGAATTTTTGAATGTCGAATTTTAGTTCGCCATACTATTTTATTTAGTTTTTTTCATATTACTCAAAATGCGTTTTTCTAGTTTTTAGGTACATTCATAGAAAAATCTATCGATAATATTTTAGTGAAACTTTTTATAAGTTTCTGTATAGTAATGATGCATTTGATGCTACGAATTTAATTACTGAAATGTTATTATTTTTATCTCCATTGCCAATTTTCTAAAAGAAAACTACCGTTTTTATCGGAATTCCAAAAAGTCAAGACTCAAATTTTAAAAAGAAAAATTTCTAAGCAATGACATATACATAAAAAAGCACTTAGTATATGTAGGTACAGTTTTGCAACTAAAACAGTATATTTTGTGTTTTTATAAGTTATAAAAGGAAAAATACCGTTTCCTAATCAACACCATGTATACGAAAGCTTCTTTTGTAATGTACTTTTTCAAATTCTTATATTTTTATAAATATTGTGCTCATTTAAAAAAAAATATTATAGCATATCAAGAAAGATATACAGACTGTTTGACTCAATTTTGTAAATTATGGACTCTTTTAGTTTTTTAAAAATAATGTTCCTTCGAATAAGGTTCCTTCCTGGCGCTACAATCAGGAAGATAGTGCTATATAAGCCAGCGCAAATTCGAAGATTCTTAAACGTGACGATTACCCGCCGATTGTGGGAAGACTTTGGTAAGCGAAGCATGCCAGGTAAACGTGCTAGAAGACATTTCTCACAGTTAAGCGAGTTTGAGAGAGGCCTGATCATCGGGATGAAAACTGCAGGCCTGTCGACGCGCCGTGTTGCTTGCCAGGTGGATTGTTCGGAGTGTGCCGTTAAAAATTGTTGAGAGCAGTTGACACGAGAAGGTACCCATGCGCGGAAAACTGGTTCTGGAGCGACCAGGAAGACCACGAGGAGAGAGGATCGAAGGATCGTGCGGCAAGCACTTGTTGACCCCAAAGTGACTCGTTCAACGATACAAGCAGACGTAGGCGTAGCAATTGTTCCACAAACAATTTCCAGACGCCTTGCAGAAGCAAATCTTAAATCCAAGCGCCCTTTCCGTGCACTCCCTTTAACACCGGAACATCGGCAACTGCGTCTACATTGGTGCAAAGCCAGAATGTCGTGGAATGTCGCAGATTGGCAAAAGGTTGTGTTTAGTGATGAATCCCGTTTATTTTTAAGGACAGATGATAAACGTATACGGGTGTGGAGGCGCCCTGGTGAGCGGTACAACCATCCCACAATGTTCTACGTCACACTGCCCGCACAGCTGGTGTAATGGTCTGGGGAGGGCCATAGCCTATGATAACCGGTCCATTTTAATTGTGATGCGTGGAACCTTAACGGGCCAACGCTACGTTGATGATATTCTTCGACCCCATGTAGGACCTTTCCTAAATGGTCTCCCAGGGGCAATTTTCCAGCAAGATAATGCTCGTCCGCATACAGCAAGAGTTGCTCAAGAATTCCTACGTCATTTTCAGACTCTTCCATGGCCGGCCCGCTCCCCCGATTTGTTCCCTGTAGAGCACGTGCGGAATCAGCTAAAACGGCAGATGCCATCTTGTCACTCTGTACATGGCTTAGAGTTGGCTGTTCAAGATTTGTGGGCCCATCTGCCTGAGGATAATATAAGGTGTCTAATCAACACAATGCCGGACCATGTGTTGGCATGTATAGCAGCTGGGGGTGGTCCAACGCGCTATTGAATTTGCCCAGTATTTGTGTCGTTGCACACTCTGTATTCGTTTAATTGTCTTGTTTTTTTTAGATCAAGTGAATCTCGCATCTGTGTCATTATGTGTATTCAATTTCCTTTCAATCGGGTGCTTTCTTCTTGGGGGTTGCTATTTTCAATGTTCCTGAGTGTATAAAGCTATTTAATTTGAAAGATCAAAAATTTTCAACTTTTGTGAAATATATTGTTAAAATTTAAGAAACACATGCGAATTAATTTTAAATTAAAATTTAATATTTCATAAAGTAGCAGTTACATAAAACAAAAATGATTTTATTGAGAGGGATGAATCTGGTTTTTCAATAACACATTTTCACATTTAGCATCAATCTTGTCGAGTTTAACCATATTCATCGATAATCCATAATTCTGGATAAATAATAATTATATCTTTTTAAAGCCCAAATTGCTGACATCGGTTTTTAAACTTTATTTTAAATTTTTCACTAGTGCCTGTACCAATCAATTCGTCCTGAAATATAACATTTATTTTCTTCAATGTGATCATTTGATTCATTGTCTCTTATGGTATTACCAAACTCAAAGCATTCTCAAACCTATTTTCAAAATCACAATGGAACGCATTTAAATGATGAACGTGGGTCAAAGCATCATCTTCCTTTTGGATTGTCAACGACAAACTGGGAAACTGGAAAATTTGCTACGTAAAATATTATACTCTTTTAGCTTAATTTTGGCAAGAAAAACTGAATTGAGGGCTCTTGTTTTAAAAAATATATACTTGTTTTAATGAATTACAACTGCAAATTAGCCTCATTAATTTTATTAAATAAATATATTAAAAAGGTAAAACCTGGTTTTCCTCACTTGATTTTACTTTATTTTAAAATTGAAGTTACGATCTGGTTTAATGAAAGTCACTATCACGTAGACAGCCATTTATACCTCTAGGACCCCTATTTTTTAATGGCGTTGTCCCCTTTCAGGTCGTCATAGACCCCTCGGGTTCTATATACACCACTTTGGGAATCATTGGTCTATACTGTAATTGCAAACGATTTCATTAACTTATTGTGCTAATTTACAAAAGGGTGGGAAGGTGATCCATTATGACGTATAGCAGCGTTTCTCAAAGTGGGGGACGTGCCCCCTAAGGAGGCGTGATAACTCTGCAAGGGGTGCGATCACATTGAAAAATCAAAAACAAAAGAATATTTTAAAAGATTATTAATTTACTGAAATAAACAAGCAAAATACGTTCTGATATAATAAAAACTAAAATTAACATTTGCACTGATACAATACACTTATAAATGTATCAGTACTGTTCAAAGTATTTTTTTTTTATAATTATAATTTAACAATACCAAGTTAAGAAAAAGTTTAATAATTATCAGTGAACACCCCCCTCCATGGACTTGTCATATATAAAATTATATACAAATTTATCAATTATCTTGATAATGTGTACGGTTTATAATTAATCCCTTAACTGCCGATTAAAAGTTACGTGATTCGCACCCCGATTGCGCCGTTTTCCAAGTAGGCGAAAGTATGTGATGCATTAGTGGAAAAGGAATAAATAAATAAATCCTTCGTAATCACTATCAAGGTCCATTCATTGCATTCCAAAGCTTTCGAAATAATTTTATGGATTGCAGTGCACAGAAAATATCATATTTCGGAAAGTCGTATATATACGTCCGGGGCAGTTAACGGTTTGGCTGAGTGAGACACTTATATACGCCGGTGGCACTTAAGAAAAAGTTGTATTGTAGGTTTAGTGTTAAAGCATAGTATTATTGAATTAAATATATTGTTATTTGTATGGGGGGGCACGCGAAGAAAATTATGGTTAAATATTGGGTCGCAAATATTGAAAATTTAAGAAGCACTAACGTATGGCAGTGTTTCTCAAACTGAGGGGCGTGGTAAAATTGCGAGGGGGGCGTGAGCATATTGAAAATAAAAGGTTAAAAACATAGATATATTTTTAATAAAGTAAAACAAAATGCTTTCTGACATAATCAAATATACACATTTACACTGATATAATTTATTTTTATCATCTGATGATTATCAAAAATAAAAGATTCCACTAGAAACGCTCATTAATTATCTTTGATCCTGTAACCAAATAAAAGAAACATTTTGTTTGCTTTACTGTAATCTCACGATACGATATTTTTATTACGTTTCTTTTAACCTAAAATATTACTTTAGATGACCTTCGAACTTACTGGTATGGTTATCTCCGTCTTTTTTTTAGGGAAGTTGTAAATATATATAATATATTTCTGTTTCATCTTTTTTTCCATGTGAAAGAGTTTTATGATATACGGATAAGCATGAGTATTCTGAAACATATATTGCATAATGAAAAACGTTTTACAAAATTATTTTTTAGAACATGCTACACTTTCCCCATGAACAATTTTGTAGTTTTGATTGCTGTGTTGTACAACTAATTATGGTTTATAAGTGTAAATGAGCAGAATATTAAAAAATGAGCATCTGTGATCTCTATTAAAGAAGTCAGTTGAAACTGATCAAGTAATTGAAGAATCTGCTGAAATAATGCATATTAATCAAGATAGCGAAAGTAAGTATCAGGAAAGCGATAGGCATGAAACGTTTGAATTGATTTGAAATTTTCAAATGCTGCCTAAATAACTCTATGAAGAAAACTATGAAGCCATAAATATATCACTTCGCCTTTGTCAAAAAGATACAAGGAAGAAAAAGTTTAAAATTCTATTTGTAGATTATCAAACGACAACAAAACTACAATAGCGTGAACAAAATATGACAGTTTTACTGGAAAATAACGTTTCTGTGTATTGTTAGCTAAAAGTGTCTGGGATTTCTGTCGTTTATTAAAATCACGCTCATTTGGAACATTTTCTTTATTTTTATTGGATTTATTTTCAAATTATCAAAGAAAAATTGAGAAGTCCTTGAATGTAGGTAAGTGTATTTTACCTTAATTAAATTTTGCACAGGAATTGTGATTTTTACCGTGTATAGTAAAACTAATTAGAAAATAAATTATAGTTTAAAAACAAACTAAAAAAACCCACTTTTATAGTGAATCGAACTAAAAAGTTAAAAAATAATAATATGTGTTACTTAAATGTAATATATACAAAATTTAATTCTCCTCTTGTTAATTTGTATGGTTTATAATTATGATCGTATTGTAGCTTTAGCGCCAAAGTGTATTATTATTGCATTCAACACATTATTATATTTGGGGGGGGGTAATAAAAATTATGATTGAAAATTGAGTCGCCAGTATTAAAAGTTTGAGAACCACTGACGTATGGTAAGATATTAACAATAGTAGCCAGCCCATGCTACTATCTTTTCTTTACGGCTGCCGGTTGCCAGTCCAGGACACGGTGTTTCCATAGGTGGTGGTTAAAGGAAAGACTCTTTAAAGATAACAAACCAAGAAAGGGGTAAAAATAAGAGAGTTAAGGGAACAGCCCTCCCGAATGAATGAGGAAGTTCTCTGGAAATAGTGGAGGAGGGAGAGGGCGTAACAATTTAAAGTGTCTAGGGCGCCATAGAGATTAAAATGTGCTCTGAGTAGAATCAAAATATTTCCTGAGATAAACTGTCTACCCTAAGAATCTTTCCACTTTTTTTTTTTTAAACTTATGCAAAATAATTTTATTTATTTACATTGGTTAATCGAAAATAAATGTCATTTTCAGAAATGAAAAAGAATCCTTAAAGAAATGAAGCATATAAAGCAATGTATTTCTTTAGAAATGATATATTTGGAACAAACTAGAGATTAGTGGATTAATAAATATATTTATTATCAAGAAAAACACTTTTTTTCTTAAAAAAATAAAATTGAAAATGTAATTCAATCAAGAATGAATTGAGAAATAAACCTAAAATTAGTCAAAAAGAGCAAATCTAAATTATTTTTTGAAATATTTTTTCCTGAGTATCAGCGTTTCTTGTGCTTACAGTACGCCCATTACAAAAAAAAAGACAATATTTTTAAATATTATTTTACGCTTGAACACTTACAAAATATGTTAATGTTTAAGTTTAATGTATCGTAAAGTTGACTTTCGAAGAATTTCATTTTCATGGCTGATAACCAAAGATTATTTCTTGCAAAAAAACAACAACGATTTTTATCAAGAGGCTTAAAAATGCTGTTTAAACCATAATAATAAGAATCCGAATCTTGTAAAAAAAATACAGCAAATAAATTTATGAACAGAAAAATATCACAATAATGAAAGTGATAAATTTTATTTTTTAACTATTCAAGAAATATCAGAAATTATTGATGATGTTTTTTTATTACGTAATATTTTTGTTTGATATTTATCCCATCATCTTATAAGCTTTAAACCCCTCAGATAAAACAAATAATAATAATAATAAAAATGCTTTCCGGAGTATCTGGCAGCCTAAAACTTTTTCATAAAACATTGTTATTTTTCGAAGCAAAACAAGTTTATTGAAGTGTAAGTAATTTCGAACTTGTATTGTATTGTTAAATCGTGCAGAGAAATATTTGAAAGACATATTTTTGAAAAATTCTAGAGGCCCCTTTTTGAGGAAAATGTCAAGCGCAAAAAAATTTCCACAAAAGGGGCTCTCACCTTTAATAGTTACACACAAAAGAATAGTTTTTTATCTGTTTGGAACGAACAAGGACAGTCATAAAATTTCAAAGTAAATAGAAAAAAAAACTTTTAAAACTTGTACACACATATATATATATATATATATATATATATATATATATATATATATATATATATATATATATATATATATATATATATATATATATATATAACTATTTTGATATAGAAAACTTTTATCCGATGATTTTCAGCCATTTTTCTATTCTTATTTAAAAAAAATTATAATTTTTTTTTTATACTTTGAAATATATTGTGTTGAAATCAAAGAATACGGG
Source organism: Trichonephila clavipes (assembly GCA_019973935.1). Taxonomy (NCBI): domain Eukaryota; kingdom Metazoa; phylum Arthropoda; class Arachnida; order Araneae; family Nephilidae; genus Trichonephila; species Trichonephila clavipes. The sequence continues at coordinate 475,301 of BMAU01021051.1, read as the reverse complement.
AGGTAATAGTTTTTCCAATATATATCAGACCTTTGTATAAGAAGGACGGGTAATTTAACTAAAAATATTTCCATTATAATAAATGGAATTTCTCTGAGTTACATTGTTGTAAATTCTTTTTCAGATTATCAGTTCTTATTTTAACACAGTGTTCTTTATAGGCTAGGAAGTATTATCTTATATTTTATGATCATAACTGAGTAAATTTATTTTAATATTTCAACTTTTCTTTTGATTTGTATTATTAAGCTATAATTTTTCATATAATACTGTTAAATTGTTACTGTTCTCACTATAATACATTTAAAGTATTTAATTTGCATTATGTGTGCAATGAATTTAATTATTTAAGACTATATTTTCGGCTATTTTTTATTGTCTTCTATTCTTTTAATTAAACTTATACTTTTCGTTTCAAAATGAAGAATTCCTTAAAAACATACCGTAAAATCCGTCGTATAGTGCGCACCGCTGTATAACGCATACTTTTACTTTCAAGTTTCAATTTTTAATTTTTAGGTATATTCGCCGTATAACTCTCATCCTTTTTTTTACTTAGAAACATGAAATATATTTGTGCGATGCTCTAATGTTTCGAAATCTTTTATGCGAGATTTTATCCTAAGAATATGGATAAGTAATATACTCTTCTAGTACTACAACATTTTAAGATTCTTAGAAATATCATTTATTTTAAATAAACAGTTTTTCTATTTATGCAGAAGCCTAATTTTTCCCCTTAAGCTATCGTTTTTATACCCGGCGTACAACACGCACCCGTAAAATTTGATATCATTTCTTTTGCATTAGAAGTGCGCGTTATTCGCCGTATTTTACGGTATTGTATATAATTTGTGTATGTGTGTTCCAAGATAGTTGAATACATTTCATACGTAATTTTAGCATGCTTAAAAGGTTGTTTTACGTTTTTCATAAAAAAATGCGATTATGTTATGTGTGATTTTATATTATATAACATTCAAATGAATCTTATTTTCTTTTCTTTTCAGGTAAGTTATATATTCCTCCTGGTGGATTTTTATTGTCATTGCATCTCTCGTGAGTCATCTATTAGTTTTATTCTCATTATTTCTTATTTTTATACCCGGCGTATAACGCGAACCCGTTAATTTCGACCTTAATTTTTGTGTTCAAAGTTCGCGTTATAAGCCGGATTTTACAGTACTATTTTACTACCGTACACACACATATATACACCTGTATGTGAATATTTTATTTAATTTTCTTTTTCTATAGATAAATTTACTGATGAAAAGAATAATTGGATTCTTATACAAAAAGCAAACGTAACCCTACTTCAACATCCTAAGTTGATGACAGCTTTAGAAAGCATAATAGTTTTCCACTTTATATATATATATATATACATGTGTGTGTTTGTTGTCCCTGATTTTCAGTTTCTAAATTCCATCTTTCTCTACCTATTATGTAGAATATTTAAACAGTCCATTATTTCATATATTTTTTAATGTTAATAATATAAACCTTAGACAAACAGCAACAATCCGTATTTATACTTTGAAAAAATGGCACATATTCCTATTAAATTTTTTAATATTATTTTTCAAAGCGGAGGAATTTTAAATATAAACAAATATTTAACATACTAGACCAAAGCTCGGTAGACTGTCGAGAAAGAAGAGAGAAGGGAAATAAAATAACGAAAGTGTCTAAGAGCCATTTTAATGCATGCGCATGCGCATGCGTACCCATGGAAAGGGTGATTTTTGTACCATCAACTACTAAGTGCAATACCTTGTACTTTTACACCAATAATTAAAACAAACTTTGGTTGCTCTTGCACATAAAGTTTGTGAAGCTTATTTACCGAATACGTAACCTATAAAATTGCCATTGCTTATTCGTTTTATAATTTTACTCATTCTCAGCAAACTTTGTTAATCCAAAACTAATACAGAAGTTATTGTCTTAAAGTATCCGACTACTTGCGGAAACTGTTTCTTAAAATAATGGAGTTATGGGAAATTGTGTTGCTATTGTTGTTGTTTTTAGATTTATTGAGTACACATTTTATGAAAAATATGCTAAAATAAAGAAGAAAAAATAAATTATTAATACTAAAATAAGATAATTGGTAAGAAATTACAAAAATTGCATAAACGGGGCCCATTCTGTACACAAAGTATATGAACAAATTTTCAATTTTGATGTGTTACATTGCTATTCATTTTTAAATTGACCTTAACAATAAGAGGTATTTCTATTTTTACAAGAAAATAGAGCACTTTATCTTATTTACTATCTATATGAAATTGCTTAAAAAGAGAAATGGTTATATTCACATAAGGGACTGTAAATTTTGTATCAAAACAAAAATGAATAAATCTGAAGGTTAAAAAACTTCTACTATTGTGTGTGTACAAAACATACACAAAAAAGTTTAGTTAATTATTTTCAAAACTTTTTGAGCAATCATTGTCCCCGTTTCAGCATTTAAAAAGAAAAAAAATATTCCGAGTTAAACACATTTTAAAGTATGACATCTTGTTTAAAGTAGAGTGGCATCTGTTTTTACTGAAGCACTTGTAGTTTTTGTTCTGGTGAATGGAAAATAATAAACGGTATTTTTTAAAAGCCCATATAAAATCATAAAAAGGATTTGTCAATTTTTGGCAAAACTCACAATTTTAGGATAGTTGGATACATCAGCCAAATGTTTAAATGTATAAATACATGTAGATTTTTGCAACAGATAATTTTAAAGGAAAAATAGAAATGAAAATTATGATTATGAAAAAAACATAATTATTTCATTTACAATACTGTGATGCACACACACATATGTCTGAAGAGCCGCAATCGTCTATGCAAAGAGCCACATGCTGCCAGCGAGTCACGGGGTTTGCCAACCCCTGTCCTAGACTAATTTATATTTCTGCAATTTTTTGGACAATGGTCATATAGGATCCCTACTTTTTTGTTACGAATATCGAATAAATTGTTTCCAATCTCATATTTTTAATTATAATAATTTCATTCATAATTAAAAACAAATTTTTAGAATTTATTATGAATAAATCAAAAAATATATAAAAAAAGATGAATAATATAAACAGGGTAATTCGCTATTAGACCGACAAAGTTGCAGGATGTGTAGGGGTAAAGAGATAACTTGGAATCACACAGGAATGCAAGTGCCGTAGTTGTGAGCTATGGTACAAAGAAATGGCGAAAAAGAACAGAAGCAGCAACACATTAATGGACCGAAAAACTTTTTTTTGCAAGATTGTACTTTAACAGGTGTTCAAATTTACGACTAAAAGTAGTTTGACAAGCCGACCATGACTCTGTATTGAATTCCTTACGATCTGAAATTTTCCTGACATGGCATACATCCTCTCGGCAGTAACAGATATTCGAGTGTTGAGATCTTCAGCTGAAGGATCGGGCATCTTGTACGTCAAAATTTTCATATGATCCTATAAGAAAAAACCCTGGCCTGTTAGATCAGGCGTTCAGAAAGGCGAATTAATTGGGCCACAACGACCTATTCACCGCTGTCTAAAAGTGACGTTAAGGTTTTCCTGTAGCGCCGCTGTCAGGACTTCCAGACGACTTCTGATCGTAATTTCGAGCACCTGTTGTAGTGCAACCTTTCAATAAAATGTTTTCCCTGTAAGTTTGTCAGTCTGGGAACGAATCGCCCTCTAAATATAACGAGAATCCATAAATTTCTCTTTAATCTAGGTATGTATATTTAATTAACGTTCTTACACGTCAAAGGGGTATGGATCTAAAATAGATCTTTCATCCCCTATTGTATTTGTGCTCTGAAAGTGGATAGTCCTGAATGGGGAAACAGAATGCACTGAGTCAGTAGAGGCGACGATCTTATTGGCTGGTAGAGTAAGGCATGTGGATGACGTCAGAGTCTGGGAGAAGTGCTCTTGATGGCTTCAGCCGGTAAAAGACCTGAGTAATTTGGCGGGAAAACTGGGTGTTGGAGTAGAGGCAATAGCATTGGTTTATTGCAATAAGTGAGCTAGATCTGTATTGGCTGCCCTGTAGTTAGGGAAATTAAGATGTGGTAAGAAATAATTGCTTTCCTGGTGGGTGCAGCGATGAAAAAATTAAAATTATACAACAAATTTAAAATTAAAAAATTAAAAGAAAAAATTTAGAATAATTAAATTGCATTCACCACCGGTTACTGCAAAAGATTAATATTAAAGGAGATTATGTGAGTCTTGAAGTATTCACCTAGGTATCTTACTATATTCATTTAAATTATAATTTAGCAAATCAAGTAAATTTAAATTATTGGTGTTGGAGAGGTTATTAAAGAATTTAATTGCATGAGTTAGGATAAAGTTTTTAAAAGGTTGAATTTCAGGTGTTTCTAGAAATATAAGAGTTTCTGGTATATCTACCTGCTCTTGTAATGTTTCTATACTTAATTCAAAGTTCTGTTCTGGATCTATTGAAAAGAAAATGTTGAATATACTGCTGAAACCTTTGCAGTGTCTGACTACTGCTTGGCGGTAGATTTTTAAGAGTTGGTGACGTTCCCGCACCTGCGGGGAGGGGTTACTGTGTTTTCAGAGAGTAGGTGACTGGCCCTGGAGCAATAAGGCCAGGGAAGAGAGAGTCCCTTGTTTTGGAGCGTGAAGCGGTGAACTCTGCATTGAGAGTGAAGGAAAGCAAGTTAATTTGATTGAGAACCGACGCGTGGCATGCGGTATGCTGTACCAAGAATAGAGGTTCTTTGGAGTGTTTTAACACGATGGACAGTGTATGTTTGATTGTAAAGATAAACAAGATAGCTGTGTTGGAATTGATTGATTTGAGAAGTAGTTTAAAAAGTAAATGAGAGTCATTACATTCTTTAATAATAGTAATAATAATAACAAATAAATAAAATAAGCAATATTAAAAAATGCCTGGTTGTTCTGTTGCTAGATTTAAATTTCAGGCTGGTTTCAGAAAAAAATAATGTACAATATATATACAATTTACTTTGAGCACTACATATTAAATAAAAATAATTAATTTTGAAGTAATATTACTTTCCGATCACGAATTTATCATCTGTAATTTGAAAAATTTCCTCTTAATTTAAGTTATCAAGTTAAATCTCTTAAGATTTGCTGCAAAAACATGTAAGTTTGCCCTGGATGTCCATCAAAATGGAAGAATTGGAAGGAAGACTAGCCATATTCAAAATAACTTTAATTTATTCTTATAGATAAGAACAACAACACAAATTCAATTAACCAAGTTTAAGAGATGCACCCAAATGCCAAATATGGGGAACAATAACGAGGTAGTGGCAGTGCCGCACTCAAGGGGGTGTTCTAGAGGTCCGGACACCTCCCACAGCCCTTGATTTTTTTCCGAATGCTTATAATCCTATGTATATATTACGTAAATTTTAACTATGTTTTTGTTATTCATAATTTATTTTATTAATTAATGCTAATTATTTTTTGAATAATTAATTTTGTGTTGTTTTTTTTCCCGAAAATCGACTAAATCAAAAGAATATGTTGGGTGGTGTATTGGGGCATGATATCAAAATGGTGGATTTTCGACTCTGGAACCCCCTCCCCCTTTAAAAAATTTTTGAGAGCGCTACTGGGTAGGTGAGATACGAGTAGACTTTGAATAATCAGATCACTTACGTCTAGGCTATAGCTTCTAATTCTTAGCTACCTATCTACTTTAATTCCAAATTGACATTTCGTCAACTTTATTATTACAATAATCAGCTACGAAATATCCAAGCCTCACTTTCAAGTTTAATTAATCACTGCTAGCCGTTAGCAGTCAAACATCTCTCTCTTATCTAACCTGAAAGTTTAAACTTTATATACAAGCGTTAATTTGCATAATCGCATCTTCATCTTCGGGAGGAAGCTTTGCTTAAATACACAATATTTCCCAAGATGATTAGTTTCTAAAGGAACGCAGATTGACTCGTCACATACCTACTTTACGTATTAATTTAATATCAAGTTCTTAAATTGTAAGTATGTAACTTGGCTCGTTAATATTTTACGCTATTTTGCAGTTGTTTCTTTTTAAATGAACATCTACATATGCGCATATTCAATAAAGAAATCTAGAAATGCCATGCATATAAATTTCTGTCATTTGCATTGCTTTATATTCTGTTACCATGGACCAACTGAGCCCTACCCACTGCCCCACTCACAATGGGGGGTTTGTCACATTCTTAAACTTATTTCGGGCCCTGGGCGCAGAAGATCTTTGGCTCCTCTTGGCACTAGAAAGACTCATGGATCCGGCTATGTCCAGCTTATCTGGGCCCTGCCGGGCCCCTGGGTACCCACCCCAAGCGCTCAACGGATGAATCTGCTCTGGCTCAGGACCTCAAGAAGTTCTAAAATATCTCTGCCTGGTAAGCATCTAATAATTTATACTTGCAGGTTCAAATATTCTTTTAAACTGCGTACAGCTCTATTCATTATAAATAGAGTTGTTTTATTTTATTGGGTGCTGTGTTTTAGATTACTTAAATAATTCTTTTATTTAAACATTTTATAGTAAAATACTTAAATAGCAGTAATTGTTTTAGATGTAATATAATTATTATCCAAGCCCACTTACGCCATTTAAAACGTAAAAACATTTGACATGTGTAATTATATAATTCGTATCCATCTAAACAACTTTTTTTATAAAATTAAGTAATTATTTCAGTACATTGTGTAAAATAAATTATATTTCTCTTCTCCGTTTATTTGTAAATAGGAATTGAGCAGTGTTTGCTAATAAATGACTTTCTAACAAAAACATACTTATTTATTTTACGCTCAAAGGCCTTTTTTTGTAAAAAAAAAGATAAAAAAGCGCTACATTTTTTTATAAGGGTAGACAGTAGAATGTACTTTTTCATTAGCGTTAGTGTTTTGCTTCTCATGCAATCCGTTATTCCATTGTAATAATTTTTGCCACGTTTTTTTAATTTTTCTTGCTGTTTAGTTAATGGATGTTTAGATAGAGAGATGATTAAAATGATTAAACAGTCTGCTGCGATACATTTAAAAATCGAATTAAAGGGCATAGGTTACCGTTATGTGTGAGTTGTTTATCTCAGCCTATATTAAGCAACAATAAAATGTTTCAGGTACTTGCATTATAAATAGTTTTTTCCCCTGCTTTAGTTGTTGCAATGTTAATTATGAATATTGTTTCTCTTCTCTGTTATACTTTTGTTAACGAGGAAACATGTAATTTGTTAAAATTAATTTGACTTTTAATTGTTTAAAATTAAAAATTGTTATTGGAAGTAATATAGAATTATAACACATATTTTATAAAAAAAAACAAATAATTAATTTTGATCAGATGTGTTTGCAATACATGTCAGATATTAAAATTTATGATGTTTCATGAAATAATGACTTATTATTATCTAATATACAATTAGTTCTCAAATAATTACATTCAATAATAATACTTTTTTTTCTCATTTGATCAATTTGATAATACACTGCTGGACAATTTCTAAGGACGGATAACACTATCATCCATAGCAACCACAAAATGAAAGGAAGCAAAATGTGGAAAATTAGAATAAGTGCGGGGTATTAGTAAGAAGAAGTATGAGTATGCAAATTTTTTTTCCACGTCTGTTCATCACGTGATAGCATTTATAAGAGCTATTTATAAAGGTTTTGACGCGTATGGACAGTTGTGGTTTCAAGTCAAAGTTTTACAGGAAAGATTTAATAGACGAACTTAAAATTTTTGGCATGTCTTCCCGACATCACATAGATGATTTTATGCGTGGCCGAATCATTGGAAAGATCGAAGAAGGGCAAAAAATAACAGATGTTGCCAGGGAGTTCGACATCGCTCACAGCGTTGTTTCATGGCTGTGGAAGTCATTTAAAACTACTGGAATGTGTAGTAGACGGCACGGGGGAGGCCGTGTTAGAAGTACGACGCCTGCAGAAGACAGATATATCGTCCTATCAGCAAAAAGGAACAGACGCACCACAGCTCAGCAGGTGGCAAATCAGTTTCTTGCTGCCTCAGGAAAGCAGATCTCCCGAAAAACAGTTGCCAGACGTTTGAGGGGAGGAGGACTATACGCACGCAGACCTGTTGTGTGTGTCCCATTGACCAGACAGCACCGTACTGCACCGTTTGCAATGGTGTCGTGAGCATTACAATTGGACTGAACAGGACTGGCCATGCGTACTATTCTGAGATGAGAGTAGGTTCAGTCTGTCATCAGATTGTAGACGCCAACTGATCTGGCGCGAGACTGGTACTGCTTATCGTCCAGAAAATATCCAGGAAAAGGACCGATATCCGACATGCAGTATCATGGTGTGGGCCGGCATCATGATTAATGGCCGCACGCGCCTACATTGTTGTTGCGAATGGGACTATGACGGGCCAACGATACATTGATGAAGTTCTACTTCCTCATGTTCGTGTTTTCCGTGGTGCTGTCGGTGATAAATTTGTTTTTATGGACGACAACGCAACATGTCATCGAACACTCGCTGTTCAGGATTGTCTAGACAGCGAGGGTATTCAACGTCTCGTATGGCCAGCGCGTTCTCCAGATCTAAACCCCATTGAAAATGTGTGGAATGGTTTGGGGAGGCAAGTTGCTGGTCGAAACTATCCTCCGACAAACAAAAACACTCTCATCTGTGCACTCACAGAGGAATGGGATAAATTGCCTCAACAGCTGCTGGATAATGTTGTGCAAAGTATGGTACGACTTTTGGAATGTTGCATCACACTCCACGATGGACATATCCCGTACTGATACCTTTCTTTAAGGTGCCTGCTGAGTTTTAGAAGCATTGTTCCATTTATCCGTACGCAGATCAAATGAACATTTTTTTTCTTTCAGATGTTTCGCAACTTTTGTACTTTCCAGAACAATAAATATTCTAATGTCTGAACAGTGTGGCAACTATATTTTATCCTACTAGGCCTCATGTCTCGCTTAATGTTAAGCTACATAGCAATTTGTGATCCGTCCTTAGCAATTGTCCAGCAGTGTAGTATATTATCTTTTACAGAGTATTTTAGCCTATTATAATTACAAATAACTTTCTATTTACAAGATATTCTTAGTTAAATAAAAAAAAATATAAATACGACTACGAAGCCATTCATTTTTTCGGAAGTACGACTTTTGTTGTTATTGCTGTAGCTAATCCTAGATTGTTCAGTTGTCCAGATGGAACATTGTGTCTCCATAAAAGACACCGGTTGTTCTTTCATTACGCTGGGGGCTTACCATGTGTGAATTGCCTTGGAGAATGCCCTCAAAGTCGTCATTACCTTTCTTTCTTCTCGACCTACAGACGACTGTTAATCCAAACGCTTAATAGAAAGGAAGCTACGAGTTATAGACTCTTTGTGTTAAGTTCCCATCACGCATATAGTCGCAGCCAACTTGAATATTATCGGCAAAATGAGTCAAAGACGTGCACTCGGTGAAAATGTGACAGGACGAGTTATAGCCCTAGATGTTGGACACAATCCCGTTTTGGATTATAGATCAAACGTGCCGGTCAATTGTTCACACGCAACAATGGAGTGGGATTACGATCGGGAGAGCCGGGTTCAAATATGCGGCACTCGCCAATGAGAAGTGACTAGGGGGTCGTGAAAGTGACCCACCCTAGGAGCTTAAGGTGGTCGATTTTGAATGGGAGGGGATTTTCTCGCCTTCTTGATCACCATAAATTGACTGAATCTTCGCTTACCAAATTTTGAGCTACGTACGCTGCCATGCTCAAGGACTCACGGATGAATTTTGCTGGCTAATGATATTCGGCGAATGGTGGAATAAGGATTGTCGGAGTCAGAGAAGCAACGGCCGGACATACCTAAAATGAACTTTGAGCAAGAACTTTTCCACAGCGAAAGGCTGTATTATTTAATATTTTAATACTGAATCTATCGTTATTTATTATTTAATCTAGAAATAAAATGTCTTTTAGCAATTAACTGTGTGGCCCGTAACGCTAGCCACAGTCACAACATCACACTGTATATACGCGTCTACAAGTACTGTCGGGAGGGATTCGTCCCTCTCTCAAGGCCATCTAGAGATGTGGGTTGATTGATTGAATATTAACGTCGCACTGTTCAGCTACACGAGGGCTTATGGCGACGGACCACGTAACTTTGAACCATGGTCAAGTGACGTGGACGACACCTGAGCTGGCACCCCCCTCTCCTAACTACCACACCACACCAACGGGAGGACATTTCAGCTCTCGACAGATTTAACGTGCATCGCTGCCCTACACGGCGGGTCTTTTGTGGTACTGGGTTCGAACTCGTGACAAGGCAAGCCACGGTCCGATATTTATACCACTCAGCTACCGCGGCCACCTAGAGATGTGGGAGGAAGGGAAGAAACACTAGACATAATCAGAAACTATCTATTTACTGATAACATTACAAAATAACAACACTGATTCAATTCATTTCTACCTGAAGAGATGTTCTAAATATGAACAAAATGTGTATTAATAACAATTTACAAGATTTACAAGTAGACTCTATAAGTATTGTTCCCTTTATTACAGTATAACACAAATATATCATCTTACTTAGTTTAATAGTAATTCAACTGTAGGGATCAATCGTCACTTTTAAATATGCACTCACATATCGAGAGATTTACGCTTTAATGAAAATTAAGGACAAGCAAGTAAGGATGGCCGCTCCCGACCATTCCGGAATAAGTAGGAAAAGTTCATGGGGTGCTTCGGATTTTGAAGGAAACAGAAATGATCAAACGGATGTTTCCAGACTGAACAGGGGGCATTTGAAAAGCATGACCTTCGAATTTGGCCGTAAGGTTTTCCAGACTTGTTCCAAATGTCACCTATTGCTTGCTTCTTCTGAACTTATCATCGATTGTTTGGGGGTTAGCTTTGGAAAACATCCATGCGAGTCCCCTTCTGGTACTGGACTTTGCTGGGGTTAATGGTTTCCAGGGGATGGTCTTGCCGCAGCTAGATCCTGAAGATTGGACGCAATTACAACAAATCTTTCCTCTATCAATTATTTGAAATACTCTATAAAATGTTATAATACATGATCAGTAGCAATTAATTTCATCTTACAACGTTCTCTCTCCTTCTTCTTGTTAACTAGAAAACCTTGACTATATATAGGAGACTTTATTTAAATACCACGGTTTCTTCTTCGAAAGATTTGGTTGTAAATAAACGTGAATTGATAGCCCAAAGATTTTTCTAGATGATTAGAAGGTAAGCGAATAGATACGTTACACTATTCGTCATGTAATTGTAGATTTGTAATGAACTTTATGAAACCATTTATTTGTTATTGAAGCATCTAACTCAAATCGCAAAACTAATATTTTTTTAGTTTTTTCCTCCCTTTTTAAAATCGCCAATGAATTATAATGCGTCTTTTAGGAGACCCTATTAAAAGACACACCCAGTCAAAGCAATTCAGAAGAAGTAAAAAAAATGCATATCTGACGAAAAATATCTAGCAGTAAGGTAAAAAGATGAATAAAAAGTTGATATTCCTAATTAGTCCCACGTTACGCAAGTGATTTAATTAAATTCCTCCATCAGCGTAATTACAGCTATCTAAGAATGAATTTCTTTTTAAAAAAAAGTTGAGGGGTTTTTTTATTCGAGACAAAAACGTTGTTTCTAAGGAACTCTGTTAAGTTGCTTTCACTACTCTTTCTTACCCTTTTAGAAATTAGAAAGATATCGAGAAAATGTACTTCGCTATCGTTGCACTGTGATGTGTTTTAAATTTGCTGAGTGTTAAACTGCATTAGTTATTCATAAAAATAAAAATAAAAAGTGTTTTTTAGCTGGAAAAATCTAATAAGGATTAACATTTTTTTTTCGTATCATATATTGATGTAGTATAAATCTTTAATATATTATAAAATAACTACTTACTGTTTTTTCTCTCTTTTTTGATCGTCATTAATTTTAAAGGGGGAATCTTGGAAAGTATACAGATGTTTTTGTTAGAAAATCTAATTAACTACATTATATTGAAAATTTTCTTTTTTTTTCCTTATTTTTTAAATTAGGACAGTTAAAAATAAGTGAAATATTTTTTTTTCCACGAAATATTCTCATAAATTTTTACGATGGAGATGTATTTTTAACGTAAAATCTTATATTATGTATAGGGTGTTTTTTTGAGAGGTATAGAACTTTAAATTGCAATAAAACAACGATGTATTATTCGATTGACATGAATTTTTTTTTATTCGAAAGATAATCTTGTGGCATTACATTTAAAATATGATTTCTGGCATAGGACTGCCACGGCTGCCTCGGATGTAGTCCAATCTGGACGTCCAATTTCCGATGACTTTTTCCAACATTTGTGGCCGTATATCGGCAATAACCAGTGAATGTTGTCTTCCAAATGATCAAGCGTTTGTGGCTTATCCGCATAGACCAATGACTTTACATAGCCCCACAAAAAATAGCCTAGCTTTGTTAAATCACAAAATCTTGAAGGCCAATTCACAGGTCCAAAACGTGACATTAGGCGGTCACCAAACGTGTCTTTCAGTAAATCGATTGTGGCACGAGCTGTGTGACATGTTGCGCTGTCTTGTTGGAACCACAGCTCCTGGACATCATGATTGTTCAATTCAGGAATGAAAAAGTTAGTAATCATGACTCTATACCGATCACCATTGACTGTAACGTTGTGGCCTTCATCGTTTTTGAAGAAGGATTCCACCAGCCCATAAAGCGCACCAAACAGTCAGTTTTTCTGGATGTAACGGTATTTCGACATACACTTGTTAATTAGCTTTACTCCAAATGCGGCAGTTTTGTTTGTTGCCGTAGCCATTCAACCAGAAGTGTGCTTCATCGCTAAACAAAATTCGCTTATGAATATCGACCATTATTTTCGAAATAAAATTGCACAATTTGAAAGCGTTGTTCAGGCGTGAGTCTATTCATGATGAATTGCCAAACCAAACTGAGAATAAATCACTTGACAGCTGTTAAATCGGTCGCCATCTTGGAAAGTAAAGCCAACTTAAACTTCTATACCTGGAAAAAAAAAAACATTCTGTATATATATATATATATATATATATATATATATATATATATATATATATATATATATATTTATATATATATATATATATATATATATATATATATATATATATATATATATATATATATATATATATATATATATATATATATATATATATATATATATATATGTATATATATATATATATAAATATATATATATATAACTATGATACACGCGCTTACGTAAAAAGAAAATATATGTTTAATCAGTAGCATATGTACTAGGCGAGGGAGATCTACGGTTACGGACATCCCCCCTCCCTCTCCCTTGATTTTGATCATATGCATACAGTGGCACATACATAAATTTTCAAGGGGGAAGGTCCTAGAACGGAAGTCTACTATTCTAGTATCATGCGCAAATAAGCCGCCCATTATGTTCTTTTAATTTTGTCAATTTTCGGGAACCAAAAACAATAAAAATTAATATATTATTGAATAAATAACTAGCATTAATTAATAAAGATTTTTTTTACAAATTCGAAATCTTATTTTACGTACTATATACATAGGATTATAATCTATCGGGAAAAAGAAATCAAGGGCTTGGAGGAGGGATACGGACTCGGGGACCTCCTCCTTGTAAGCGCCACTGTATGTATATAATACGCAAAATTTAATTTCGAATTTATTAAAAATTTATTTTGTTAAAAATACTAATTATTTATTCAATAGTTTATTTTATTAATTAATGCTAAATATTTATTCAGTAATGTATATATTACTGTTTTTTTGTCCCCCATAATTGACAAAATCAAACGAACATACATACGGCGTTTTTGAGAATGATGCAAAAATGGTGGACTTTCGACCCTCCTGATTTTGTTGAAAAATCGCTGAGGGCGCCAATGTGTTTAATGAATTTTAAGCATATATATACCAGAAATAGAATGTCGAATTCGAATCACTATAAAGTAAATAATGTGACTTTAAAAAATCTTATATTAATTCAAACTAATAAAGCATCCAAGCACATATATGCAAAATATTAATCTCGAATACTTTTAAAAACATCAGTAACCAACGGAAAAAAATCGTGCACTATGTAAATGTGTTGTTGCTCATGCCCCCTGTCTGGCGTAGTCAGATCGAGGCCTACGAATTTCATTGTGGCAAGGGGCTAGAAGTACGCCTGTCGTTGGCCTTGGCCTTGAGCACCACACATGTGACAGTACGAATTAGCTCGGCGAAAATCCCCAATGGGACAACAGATGGAGACACCACCTATCTCCACCTCCCCAATTTAGGCATGGAACTCAATGGGAGGGAAATATCCTTCAATCCCCTGCACTCGTGATTCAGACCACATGACTTTCGGACCCACTGATTTAACAAGCCCGTACTCTGTGTGTACTCAAAGAGTATTTGGTGGCATCGGGCATCGAACCCAGGCCTTCCGGTCTGGAGTCTCCCGGCATCATAGTCTCCCGGATCACACATAAAAATATGTACCTGTATATCAGATTTGGAAATTAAAAAAAAACATTTATTTTAGTGAAAATTTGAAACAGAATGAATTATTATTATTGTGTTCATTATTTTTCATGTATACAAACATAAATAATATAATAATATTTTTATAATACAATAAAGCAAAGATCCAATAATGTTTAAAATATTACAGTTGTCACAATTTCTTGAAAATTACGGTGTTTCTTTTTGAAATGATCTTTCGTTACTCATTGTTGAAATTTGATTGCGCTGTCATTCGCAAACGATTAAGTATACATTGCCCTTTACCTTAAACGTCCTGAATATTTTTTTAAAAATTTTATAAAACATATCTGACTGCCTCTTTCTTTTTGGGCACTCCAAACAGAAAAGGAGGAGGAGTCACACATATAAAGAATCATGCACCATCCACTGTAAAGGATATGCATAATGCAATTCGGAATTTATTAAAAAAGTAATTTATTAAAAAAGTAATTTATTAAAGTAAAATCAAAAGTATTTGTTTAGTAAAATATAAATCTATTTTTATCTAAAGGACATTTCTATTATCAAAAAGGATTTATTTTAAAACAAGAACAGGTAACAGGCAAATACATCGTAGATTTATATATACGAGTATGTATAAATTTCCCCTCATATAAAATTCAAAATGAAAAAATTTTAAAAACCTGATATTTAAATTTTTCTTTGAAAAAGAGTCGGTGGGCCGCATCTTACGTACTGGCGGGCCGCGTGTTGGACACCCCTGATATAGACGTTCTTTATTCTATGTCGAAATACAGTGTACAAAAGGTGAAAGAAGTACATTTTTCCTACCCTAGAAGCAAAACAAAAAGAAAAAAAAATCGCTTTTTTCTATTGGATACTTTTTCTAGCTTTGCACTTTATTGGTTTATTATTTATAGCTCCACCCTTCGTATACTGGGACAGCGGAAGTTTTGTCCAATTAACTTTCGACTTTTTCTTGCCTTAGACACCCTTCTCACTTAGGAACCACCTAGCAATCGGTCTATTGGCTAAAAAATACTGAATGGCTTATTGCAATGAATTTAAAGGATATAAAAGAAATTTCATAGAAACTAATAAATTTTTTTTGGTTTTTCGTTTGCAGTGTTTTTGCAAGTGTGCTTCATTGGATCAATTTTACAGGTATTTGTATTTATTTATTTTTTATTTCACATTTTTTTTTTTTTTTTTTTTTTTTGCTGCTGATATTTCTATTTTTGACTTGATAGTATTTCTGCTATCACGTATTTCGTTAAAGTAGTAGTGCACAAAAAATTTTTTCAAGCGAAGGGGATCTCGGGTCGAAAGTCCACCATTCTTGTACCATACCTCAATACGACGAGCCAATAGTATTCTTTTGATTTTGGGATTAAAAAACAGTAAAAAATAAATTATTGAATTAATAATTAGCATTAATTAATATAATAAATTGTTAATTATAAATACTTAATTAAATTTTACGAATTATACGTATAAGATTATAATCGTTCGAAAAAAAATTCTATTGCTACGGGGCTAATTCACGGGCTAGCCCCAACCTACTTGTGTGCACCACTGTGTGTGTGTACATCAAAGTTTATTATTAAAAAAAATTAAAAATTCCTTATATTTTTTGCTTAAATGGCAATGGAAAAGTTTTCTTTAAATATATACCCTAACAAGAAAAAAAGAAAAAAAAGAACGACTTGTCAAACGAAGGCAAATATATCGTATAAAATGTTGTAAACGTTATATACCAACACAATATTGGGAATTCAGGCCATTAAAATTGTTTATCAGTGGAACGTCAAGAAACATTTAGGATTAAATTCAACAAACCACAATTTTACACCTATCTTGTTTATAAAAGCCTATTTATCCTATTTCTTTTTTTTTTTTTTGTTTTAAGAGCTAACTCAAATGTTATAGCTATTTTATTGCTAGCTTTTTCCTTTCTTCCATCCCGCCCCCCAAAATTTTGTTCGTAAATGATTCCTGAGAAAATAAAATGACAGACGACATGCATTTTCTAATATAAAAAAAAGAGAACATCAAATTATTTACTTTTCTATATATACCAGAATCAAGCTAAACATTTTAAAATTTTCTTTATTTTTTGCTGTTTTTATCGAATTGAATTATTTTCTGGTGGTAATTCAAAATACTCTTAGGTTTGTATTATTCTTGTTTTACTATGTGTAATTTTCAAAATGGCTTTTCGGTCTCCCTTAAAAATTGCCGTATTCTATACATGTGAGTGAGAAAGAAAGATATTGTGCGTGTAAAACCCTAAGAATACGAGTTCAGTGAAACAGCTCATTTTCAATTCCTACTATTAGTTCGCGCTCTCCCTGTTCTTATATATATATATATATATATATATATATATATATATATATATATAAAGAGTGTTTTTTTCCAGATATAGAAGTTTAAGTTGGCATTACTTTCCAAGATGGCTACCGATTTTAACAGCTGTCAAGTGATTTGTTCTCAGTTTGGTTTGGCAATTCATCAAAACGATCATCAAGCAAGGCGTAGATTCGTCGAATGGGCCCAAAACGAGATTGCCGTTGTTCCCGATTTTCATAAGCGAATTTTGTTTAGCGATGAAGCGCACTTCTGGTTGAATGGCTACGTCACCAAACAAAACTGCCGCATTTGGAGTGAAGCTAATCCAACAGTGTTTGTCGAAACACCGTTAAATCCAGAAAAACTGACTGTTTAGTGCGCTTCATGGGCTGGTGGAATCCTTCTTCAAAAACGATGAAGGCCACAACGTTATAGTCAATGGTGATCGGTATAGAGCCATGATTACTAACTTTTTCATATCTGAATTGAACAATCATGATGTCCAGGAGCTGTGGTTCCAACAAGATGGCGCAACATGTCCCACAGCTCGTGCCACAATCGATTTATTGAAAGACACGTTTGGTGAACGCCTAATTTTACGTTTTGGACCTGTGAATTGGCGTCCAAGATCTTGTGATTTAACACGGCTAGACTGCTTTCTGTGGGGCTATATAAAGTCATTGGTCTATGCGGATAAGCCACAAACGCTTGACCATTTGGAAGACAACATTCGCCGTGTTATTGCCGATATACGGCCACAAATGTTGGAAAAAGTCATCGAAAATTGAACGTCCAGATTGGACAACTTCCGAGCCAGCCGTGGCAGTCCTATGCCAGAAATCATATTTAAAATGTAATGCCACAAGATTATCTTTCGTATAAAAAAAAATCATGTCAATCGAATAATACATCGTTGTTTTATTGCAATTTAAAGTTCTATACCTCTAAAAAAAACACCCTTTATATATATTATATGTATAAATTTATATATATGTGTATGTATATGTATATGATTATATATTGAAAAAATTCTTTTATATTCGATTATATATATATATATATATATATATATATATATATATATATATATATATATATATATATATATATATATATATATATATATGTGTGTGTGTGTGTGTGTGTGTGTGTGTGTGTGTATATATACATATATATATGTATATATATACATATATATAATGGAGACAACAAGGGGGTCCAAGACATTTGTCTTTCTTCAGGTTTATTTAAGCTCAACAAAATTAATTAAAAAAGGTAGGTATTCTACAATTAGATTTCCATGATGTGATGACGGGAACGCCTGCTCGCGCACCTCAGTCTCTTTCTCTCGTTTTCTTCAATTGTCATAGTTTTTGTTTCACATTGGATCAGCTGCGCCTGCGTGTGAAGACGGCGTGCTTTTGTCTGGTGTTTGGTTGAGAGATTCAATTGGGTGACGACTCCACAACCACCGATCCCACACACACACATATATATATATACATATATATATATATATTTATATGTGTATATGTGTGTGTGTGTGTGTGTGTGCGTGCGTTTGTGTGTGTGTGTTGTTCAAATTTTTAATCGTTCGTAAAATAATTTTTTTCATTCACTCATGTTCAAATACATTTTTTAAAAGTTGAAGTGGATGACACTTTATGTTGATACAGTGTTTATCAAATATTAATTAATTAATTTAATTTAATTAATTCATGCATAGTAACAAAAATGTTAGTCCAACACCATATATAAAAAGGAAAATCTTTCGTTATGCCACTGTAGCGCAATGGATAACGCTTTGAACCTTTAATCCAAAGGTCGTCGGTTCGAATCCCACCTGGGATAACAAAAATTCTGAGAAAGTGCTTTGTTTTTACTGTGTTATTTTGTTAGAATAATATTAAATTTAATGAATGAATAAACAGTCACAAAAAATAATAGTCTAACACCATATTTATAATGGAAAACTGCAAAGAAATTGGATTCGTATTTTGTCACTTAATGCTGTGACTCTGTCATACGTATATATATATTTATATTAATTGTAATTATTCAATGCAAAGTAACTAAAATAAAAATTTTCTTTTTTGACTTAAGTAGGAATTAATTTTAATCTTTTTTTTTAAATTACTTGTTTTTTTTGTGTTGTTTTTTTAACTTTTAGGCCAATATTGATTACTTTCAAAAGTAAAGGAAATGTTTACCTTAACGGTATTTCACTAAATATAATATTAAAAGTTAAATAATTGATGAGGTAGGTGATTTCAAGTGGCTTACATTTACACTTGATACAAAATGTTACAAATTTGCTCATATCAGATGCAGACTGATTGAATCGTTCGAATAAATTATTCTAATTTGGTATGCTAAATTTAACCGATTAATTACCACCAAACAAGACAAAATAAAAAAAAATAATAAGATTGCTCACAGAACGCAATTTTAATTTAGTATTATACTTAGATTCTAATTCACACAGCTTGACTTTCTTGACAGTAAAAAAAAAAAAAAAAAAAAAAAAAACAATTCTCAATTCTATGTGATTTCCGAGTATAGAGAAGAAAGCTACACTTTTCTACATTTAAAACTAACCTTTTATCTCAGAGCACAACCCTTACAAATTAACTCAGCCATTTTGTAAAAGAAAACCATCAATATTAGATGGTACCAGCCTCTCTAAACAATTTTAAGTTGTCAAGAAATAAATGATAGTTGCAGAACTTTAAATACATGAAAGTTATGAATATCAAAGCTTCAAGGTCAGATCCCAGTGAAACTTTTGATGTATTTATTAACTCATCTGATATAAATTTATTAAATTAGACATGACGCGTTCGATTACTTCAATAAGAAAACAAGTACTATAAACATAAAATACATTCCTACTTAGGCCAACAAAGAAAATTTTTATTTTAATTACTTTTTATTAAATAGTTACAATTAATATAAATATGTGCATACATATAACAGAATCATAATATAGAGTGACAAAATAGAAAGCGATTTTAATTGCAATTTTCCATTTTCTGTTCTATAAGTATGTTGTTGGACTATTTTTATTTTTGTATGTTACTTTTTATTCATTAAATAAATTTAATTATTGAGAAAAATCATATAGTAAAAAAGAAATAACATTCTCAGAAATTAGGCCATCTCAGGTGGTATTAAGGGCGGGAAACCACTACCTTTTTGCTAGAGGTCCAACGCGCAGTCCTTTGTGCTACATGGACACAACAAACGTTTTTCCTTTCAATATATTCTGTTGGACTTTTATTTTTGATTGTTATTACTTATTTATTTTTAATTTAATAAATGAATTATTATTTGAAAAAATTGTATTAACATTAAGTGTCATCCACCACAAAATTTAAAAAAATGTTTTTGAACTTGAATGGATGAATAGTAAGTATTTTACTAACCATTGAAAATTTTAACAATATATATATATATATATATATATATATATATATATATATATATATATATATATAGGGAGAGAATGATCTAATAGTAGGAATATAGAATAACCAATCAGAAAAATGAACATGAAAACCAATATATATTAATTTCTTTAAAAGAATGCCAAAACCAATAGAATCAAGGAATTTGAAAAATCGGTACAAATATATCAAGTTGATAGCCATTTTTAAAATCGGATTTAATTTAATTGGAACAAAATAAAAATGGAATCGTCGAGCGCTTTGGTATTAAACCATATTAAGGGTGCGAAATTTCATTGTTCATTTGGAGGAATAACTTCTTTATATTACGATTTCAAATATTTTACAGAAATCGGACTCATAATTGAAATTGGTCAATAATTGTTTTAATAACTTTTATCGCCCTTTTTGCAAAAGAAAATAAAGACTAATCTTGATTTGCCTCTGGATATCAGTTGATGTTTTTAGAGCAGTGGCGCACACAAGGGGGGTCCTGGGGTGCGGACCCCCAAAGCCCTTGATTTTTTTTCCGATTAATTATAATTCTAAGTACGTAAAATTAATTAATTACTTCCTATTAATGATTAATTTTATTAATTAATGCTAATTATTTACTCAAAAACTAGTTTTCTACTGTGTTTTGTTCCCGAAAATCGACAAAATCAAACGGAGCATGATACCAGGATGGTGAACTTTCGACCCCGGATCCCCCCTTGAAAAATTCCTGTTTACGCCACTGATTTAGAGCATGTATATATCATAACAATAAATACTATCCTTATTTGTAGTTTAATTTCTTACAAGTACTATTTTGATGTGAAAATTTAAGATAAACATATTTCAATTTGTGAAGAAATTAAGAATAAAACTCTCTACAAAAGGGTTTCATTTTTTTTTCTCTCAAAACTCATTAAAGAACCTCTTAATCTGAATAAATGCACTAATCCTCGGCTTTAATATTCAGATGAGCTATTTCACTTTAAATTCAATGTGAATATTTATGAGGTATTAATTATGATTGAAACCACATGAATTAACCTCAAACATAGATTAATATATAGTTTGTAACAAATTATTAATGACTTTAATTTATGTAATATTTTATTCAAATTAAAGAGGTATTAATTCTAATATTAGATCAAAATGGAATAACAATGCTTATATCGATTAGGTGACAAACTCGATTTCAGAAACTATACGTTAACAAATTTTGCTTATTTATTAGTTATTTACTAAATTACTTTTTGTTGTTGGGGTGGTTTTTACTTAAGAACCAAGTTCTTGTTAAGGCGGCATTCCTCAAACTGCGGGGCGTGCCCCCTTAGGGGGCGTGATAAATCTATAAGGGGGCGCGAGCATATTAAAAAGTCTTAAACAAAAGATTATTTTTTTAAAAAATATTAATTTACTGAAAGCAACCAATCAAAATACATCTGACATAATAAAAAATAAAATACACATTTGCACCGACATAATAAACTTATAAATGTATCACACACACACACACAGTACTGCACAGTATATCTTATAATTAATGTAACAATGCTATAGAAACAAGTGTAATAACTACCATTGATCCCAAGGTCTTGTCATACATAAAATTATGTACACAAATTAACACTTATTTTGATAATTTGTGTGTGTGTACGGTTTATATTTAATTCATTAACTGCGGATAAAAAGTTAATGGATTCGTTACCCAATGCCACGGTTTTTTACTTAAGCACTCGTATGTCGTGTATTGAGGGGGCGGGAGAGAATACTATCAAGGCCCTTTTATTGTACAGTCAGGTCTCGTTTTATGCGGTAGATACGTTCTACCGAAAAACGCATATAAAAAAATTGCATTAAAAAAGACTTTACTTGAGTGGGAAAAGTAGGGATACGTTCCTTAGTTTTCTAAAATCGCATAAAACCAAAACAACTAGTTAAAATTAGCTTAAAACCGCATAGAAAAATTGCAGAAATGAAAAGGAATAGGCTGCATGATAAATTAATTCGAATGTCTGAAAGAAATTCATACAAAAGCTAAAAAAAAAAACTTGTATTCAAACCTTAATTCATTTTATTTTAAGGAAAAGTAATACACATAGTTTTACATTTTTAATCATTATCGCTATCTGATAATGGTTTGCACCGTTTGCGAAGTGGTTCCAAATCACCTTCATCATCAGAAGAGACTGTCTCTGCAATAGATATTTGCGGTAAAGGCCACGGATTTTCACAAACTTCATTCTCGTTCTGTGTAGCCCTTCCTTTTCTGGCAATGTAATCAGTAATTTAACTTTGCGATGAGGATTCTTTTTTTTTATATATAGTTCACGATATCCAGACATGCAGTTCTGCAGCTCACGTTGTAATTTAGAGGCTCGTTCAGAATTGGGGCCATTAATAAGAAAATGATTTTCTAATTTACTGCAAAGTTGAAGACCTTCTTGAATTAATTTTCCAGTAAGAGGAGTTGATTTTTCTTCCTCATCATTATCACCTTCTAGACCTACGACGCCGTGTACAGTTAGATCTAAAGTTAAATCAATAATATCATTGTCACTCAATGCATCATCCACAAGCAATTCATCTATATCATCTTGGCTGAAGGTATTAAAACCATCTCCTCCAAATTCACGTGCCAAATTAATTATTTCATTCGATAGTGTCGATGTTTGAGTGTTTGTATTTTCTGTCACACATGTTGGCCAAATATTTTTCCAACAGGCATTTAAAGTTCTAGGTTTTATTTGAGCGGAAGCAGATGCAACATGAATTAAACAATCAAAAACAGAAAATTGTTTCCACACATCTTTTACTGTTAAGGACTCATTTTCTAGTTTATTCAAGATGAATTTGTACGTTGTCTTAATATAATATTTTTTAAAAGTTGCAACTATGCCTTGATCTAATGGCTGAATAAGGCTTGTTATATTGGGCGGGGAAGAAATTCTTGTTGAACATTTGGATGTTCTAATTGTGGATGACTTGCTGCATTGTCAACAATTAATAAAACTTTAAAATCGAGAGATTTTTCCTTCATATAGGCTTCCACTTCTGGAACGAAACAATTATTGAACCATTCTGTAAAAATAGCTGTTGTCATCCAGGCTTTCGGGTTAGCCATCCAATGCACGGGCAGTTGTTTTAAATCTTTACCTTTAAGGGCGCGTGGTCTAAGAGATTTATTTATTAAGAGAGGTTTTTCAACATCCGATCTCCTGATGCATTGCTACAAAGTAATAAGGTGACTCGATCTTTACTTGCTTTATGTCCACTTGCAATTTTGTCCATCATTTGCGATTTAAGTATGGTTAGGCAATTTTTTCCAATAAAGTCCTGTTTCATCAGCGTTAAATACTTGATTGGCAGAATAGTCCCCATCTTCAAGAATTTTCTCTTTCTCTTCTGGAAGTATTTTTGCTGCTCCTTCATCTGCTGTCGCACTCTCCCCTGTTATCTTAATATTATGAAGTGCATTTCTTTTTAAGAACCCGGTTAGCCATTCTTTGCTAGCTGAAAATTCTTTTCCTGCTTGGGAAGTGGAAGTTGATGATTCTGACTGTTTCATTGACTTATAAAACTTAACAGCTTTTTCTTGGATTAAATAACCACTTACAGAAATCCTTCTTTGAACTTGTTCCCCAATCCAAATTGCGATGGATCTTTCCGTTCTTTCTAATAATACATCCCTTGTGTACGATGCAAATTTGGTGCTTAATTTTATACTAGAAATGACCGATTTTCTTATTGCAGCTTCATTCTTTTTAATTGCTCTGACAGTAGATTCGCCTAAATTAAAATGTTTTCCAATAGCCGTAGATCCTTCTCTTTTTCCTAAGCGATCTAAAATTTCAATTTTCGTTTCCAACGAAATTGACTGTCTCTTTGATGTGTTTTTTTCTCCATTGGGCCAAATAAAATCTTAGAAAATAAATTTTAAAAAATTACACTTACTATTTTCTAATGAAAAATAAAACTTTACGACACTCACTTTAAATCCAGAAATCCAAATTATTATATTGCAACTTAAATTCCCTACTTATTAAAGTAAAACTTTTATAAAAATGAACGAGGCATAGCTAAGAGAAAATATAATTTCGAAATAATGATATCGTATCGGTATACTACTGAAATAACGAATGTGAATCTAAGACTGTCGCAGCCGAGCCGCAGACGTAAGCACCAAAAAGATACGGAAATTCTCGGTATACTACGATCTACGTCTCAGTATAAAAATAATAATAACAACAAAAATCTAGAGATGTTTGGAATACAAACCGCAAATGTTTGAAATACAAACCGCACAACTTCAAAATCGCATAAAAACAATCCGCATAAAAAGAGACCTGACTGTAATCCAAAGCCTTCGGAATAGTTTTTTGGATAGCAATGCACAAAAGAGATCGTACTTTGGAGAGACGTATATATACGTCCGGGAAACCAATGCTTTGGCTGCTCGAGACGTTTATATACACTGGCGGCATTTCTGAGTTTAAAGTCGCATTGTAGATTTATCGTCGAAGTTTAATATTTTTGAATTCAATACATTGGTATAGTCAGGAAGGGGGGCGCGATGAAAATTATGATTGAATATTGGGTCGGAAATGTGGAAAGTTTGAGAAGCATTGTGTTAAGGAACTAGTTATTACCCTATTACCCAACTATCATTCAGTTTCTCGTGAGAAAGTATTCAGAAGGAGAGAATGTTGGTCAACCTTTAACCTTACTTTAGTCAATTCTTGTTAGAAACTAGCCTCATGCCGATTTCCGGCTTTTAAGTTCACCCCACGAGGGACTAGGGTTCAATGACTGAAAACTAATATCAACTACGTCCAACAGAAATCCTTCCGTATCTAGTGTATTTCTTTAAAGGTGTGGTAATATCTGTATTAAAAGAGAATTCAAAATGCTGAAGCCCGAGTCTTGCTGACAGACCAGAACAAAATACAACCATAGACATCTAATTTTAAATCAGGGAAAATTAGGCCTTCATCTTAATATAGGGTGTCTGAACATTATGGCTAAATTTCGAATAATGAATTAAAAGTAAACGAAGGTTTTCGCTTAAGGTTTGGCTTATGTTCCATGAAGTTTATGTTATATGAAATTTAAACTAGATAGTACACACAGTGTTTCAAAATGGCTTCACTGAAAAAAAAATGCTTGTTGTAACATGAATTTTCGAATTTAAATCTGCCACGCTTCTGCAGTGTAAATTTTGGACTATCTATAAATGATGACTACCATCAGGATCCCTAGTTTATTAGTGGGATGAAAGATTAACGACAGTAAGTAGCGTATTGTCAAAAACAAAATCCGGCCGCCATAGCAGAAGTTGAGATTACATTACTCGTATTGACTTGATGTACTGCACGTGACTAATGATGCGCATACTGAAATCGTGTAAAAAACACATTGTAAAACAATTTTATTACGCTTTTTTATAGAACATAAAAAATCTGTAAGTGAGTATCTGTTTAATTATGATTAAAATTGGAGAATGTAGCCATACTTTCTAGACACCTGGCACCTCAACGTAGCCTTCACATTAGTGACCAACTCGGTCATAACATCGGCACTACTCATCAATGGCAATCTTCTAAACTGGTAATATAGGAATTCGTCTCAACGTATTACTTTTAAAAAAATAAAATAGCTTTTAAAATATATTTTGAAGCGTCAATAATATCTATTATTATAATCGTTTGGTAGTTTTATAATTATAAAATATTCGTTTAGATAAATCGTTTGTTTTTTTATAATAGTCTAATGGATAACTGCTTCCGGAGCTGAATTATAAAA
The DNA here is from genome assembly GCA_019973935.1 of Trichonephila clavipes. Lineage (NCBI taxonomy): Eukaryota > Metazoa > Arthropoda > Arachnida > Araneae > Nephilidae > Trichonephila > Trichonephila clavipes. The sequence goes on along the minus strand of BMAU01021051.1, from coordinate 449,146 downwards.
TTGAGTTTCTTGATTGCATTGTCGCTGGTGTTGAAGTTTGCAGCTACGGTTATTTTTAAACAATTTACTACAACAGTGTTTGCATACTAGAGTTTAGGGTCCCGGTATTTTGAAATCCCAGGATGAAATTAATTAATTCCGGGATTTGTATGAGTGTGCAACTATAAGTACAATAAGTAAAAAAATATATAATGCAGCACTCATTTCTCGTTCAGGAGAACGTCGCACAGATCTAAGCGATATAATGCAATACTTTTACAATGGTATAAGCACCAACAAAGGAATAGATTTTGTCACAGTTTCTACTTCAATTGTTGTTGGCGTGTCCATAATGTGCAGATCGATAAGAAAAATTAAGCTTTAGATCGCTCCGAAGCTGTCTTTGACAGATTCAGCGACGTCATAATAGCTTTATCAGAGAAGATGAAGTATTCCGTGTCTTCTTGCCTAACCTTAAAAATCCTGGCTTGAATTGCTGGACAACTGAGGATATGTTGTGGAGACAGTTGAACATTAGGGCAGTTTGGGTAATGATTTGTGTAACTTTCTTGTCCGTCAGTTGGTATTTGCATTCCTTTTACGCGCTTTGTTCCAAGTCTAGTTATTACCGATCCTATTGTACGGTTATTACTTATAGCTGGGCTGAAATATTTAAAATTATTATTATTTAGTATTCGGCTGTAAACTGCATTGGCGTCGATGAGGGTCGTGAGGTTAGATAATTGGGGATGAGCTCTGGATCCTTTGACAAGTGCATCGATTTTCTCATTACCGAGGATATTTACGTGGGCTGTTATCCATTGTAGCGTGCAGGATTTTATTTTTGTGATGATTTTGTTAACGGATTGGATGTGTTTGTGGCTGATTTGGTACTTGCCCTTCTGGATGACTTGCTACGTGAATTTTGAGTCTGTGAAGATGATAATGACACTGGATACTTGGAAGCTTTTTGAAAAGAAATTCTCCAATGCACTCTTGATAGCAATGAGTTCCTACTTCAGTCGAATGCTTTAAATTCATAATGGAGCCAGCTTGAAAGACTTGATGCTTCAAATTCCACTACATTACTAACAACTCATGGATCTTCTATTTCAAGGTAGCTAACACTTGAAATTCATTCACATTCTGATTCAATAACTGAATCCATTTGTACTCAATAACCTTCAAGTCTACCAGAAGAACAAGATGAAGTAATCAAAGAGGATTATACACGGATGAAGCCTATGAGATTTGAGATACTGTCATCAGAAATTCAAAAAGAAAAGTCTCTTTTTGAAAATGGCAGGAGACGTTATGACTACTTGGAAAGAACATGCTCCTCAGCAGGTCAATTTGTAACAAAAATAGGAGAGCGTTTGAATGACGAAACGCTGAATGACCTGTATTTCGAACAGGCTTATTTACAGAAACATAAGCATTGAAAAAATATTTTTTTAATGCCATTATGTACTATTTTTGTTTGTTTTTAAATGATGAATTAAGTTTTGTTTTGATTTGTTCCAGTAAATAATAATATTAAACCAAATTTTTTAAATTTGTTTCCTTACTTTATTATGTAATTTTTACTATGTCAATGCGTAAGTATTTTTCATAAATAGTTTAATCTTAATCCCATGATTTGAATAATATAATCCCATAATCAAGGGATTGAAAATACAGTCGGGCCTCGATTTAACGAACTTCAGGATTTAAAGAATTTTTGTCCTTGAATAAAAAGAAGGTAAATACCCATATTTAACGAATATTAAACCTAAATTAAAAAAAAATTTCAACACAGCTGGACATTTTTTTTATCAGGTATTATAAGAATAAAAAAAAAACTTGTTGCAAATATCGAAGGGAAAGGGTACTTTTAGAATTATTACACTTTACAGGAGAGTGTAATCTATCGTGGGAGATTTGCATAGAATAAGAGATTCATTTCTTATATCAATCCACTCCACAACGCCGGGGATATTTTAAGATTTTACCGATTACGTTACATTTGAGCACGAACAGTCTATCTGTGCATTTATCAAGTTGGGGAAATTGTTGATGAAAGCGATTCTGATGCAGAAATTGATAATGAAACTTTTCTCAAAACTGTACATTTTTTATCGGTTTACATCAGTGGCGCACACAAGGGGTGGGGGGTCTAGGGGTCTGGACCCCCCCCAAAGCCCTTGAATTTTTTTCCGATTGATGATAGTTCTAAGTACATAGTACGTAAAATTTAATTAAGTATTTGTTACTAATGATTAATTGTATTAACTAATGCTAATTATTTATTCGAAAATTAGTTTTTTACTGTGTTTTGTTCCCGAAAATCGACAAAATCAAAAGGAACATGATAAAAGAATGGTGAACTTTCAATCTTGGACACCCCCTAACTAAAAAATTCCTGTGCGCGCCACTGGTTTACATTGTTTGGAAACTGAAAACGTACCTCATGATGTAAGATGTAATTTACACATTTTTTCTTCAAAGAACACTTTCGAGTCAAAAATCAGAGATTATCAAACATTTATTAGTCAGTATTTAAAAATGTCTAATTTACTGATGCGTAACAATTTTCACAAACAGTAACTTTAATTGTTGAACAAAAAATGTGTAATTTTTTACTATGGATACTTTTTGTGCAGTTGCGTATTATAGAATTTTTAAAAGAAAAGAGCAAACATTTTGTGTTTTGTTTGGATCCGATACAACGAATAAACTTAAATTAACGAGCAAAATGTTCCGCCCCGATGAATTCCTTAAGTCCGGGTCTGACTGTGTAACACGGAATGGCAAATCATTGTAGCGGTATCTTCTACATAAGCCAGTAACAGTCTCCGGACAGGGGAGATCACTTTTGTATAGTGGTCATGGTATTGGTCTTCAGATTCTTAGGTCGAGGGTTCTGTCCTTCGGATTAGCACCACTTCATTGGTGACCTTGCCTGAATAAAGAAAAGCGCAACCTATTAATCTGTCAAATAGCTGTCTACTCGCAAGAGGAGCAACCAAAAGTCGCCAGACTCACTTGACGCAGCAATCAAAATCATCAGACTAACTTGACGCAATAGTTCCCACCCGGTTCCCATAACAAATATCGCGTTCAGTCATCTATCCACCGACTCACTGGTGGGGGAGTAAGTTAGTGGTATTTTCTACATAAGCCAGTAACAGCCTCCGGATGGGTGCAATAACTTTTATGTAGTGGTCACGTTTCTGGGCTTCGTCGTGGGTTCTTTTCTTCGGAATTGTACCGCTTCACCCTATTGCATACTAAAGGGTTTTTAAACTTTGCTCTTTTATTTGTAAAGAAAGAAGAAATTTTTAGAAGTATGAGAACTGTAATGAGAGAGAGAGAAAGATTTTTTAAGATAACCTTTAAGTAGCTAAAACTATTTATTGCCATGCATGGCATGGAATATTTATTTTTAAATACATTTACATAATCTATTAATAAGTTTTTCAGTCTCTGGTCCAATTTATTTGGCTGATACAAAACTAAAATGAATTTCTTGAAAAGAAGTTGCTTAAAGCAGACGAAAAGGTTAATGGTTATTCTTGAATCTGCTTAGAAAAACTAAGCACCGGTATGTAAATAATGAATCAAAATTTACATATATTAATTTTGTTTATACTGTCTGCAGACCCGTCGTTCAAGGCAAAGCATAACACTTTTTGATGACGATAAATTGTGTTTTAACCCAATTTATCTTCTGCAACATTGTTCGAATCATTAAACAGATACACATATATGCACAAGGAAAATTTTTGAAAAGACTTCTTTCGTTATTTACTTTAAAGAAACTAAAGATTAATTTATAACCAGTGAAAAAATTTCAACCAGTGATTAATAGTCCGAAGGTATTTCATACAATTTAGCTATGCGAGATAAAAATATTTCCTCTTAGAATATTCCGAAAATATTATTTAGGAAATTAATTCTTAAGCTTTTTAGATTCGGCGCGGTCAACTTGAATTTATATAAAATATTTATTTAATATGTTACCTCTTGTGCCCATCAGAAGCTCTGGAAACTAATGCTTTCGTTGCTACTTTTTATTTAAGAGATAAAATAAAAAAAAAATATGTATTAAATTATTTAATTGAAAAAATTAAGCTCTTTAATTCCATGCAAGCTTCATAATTGTTAAATTTAATAGCTGTGACTCTGCAATGTTTTATTATGTGCAATTGTCATGGATAACAACAAAAATAAAGAATTTTAATGATTCAAGAACAAATGAAAGTACAAATTTATTAATATAAAATATATGTGTATATAATGTGAAAATATTATAAATTATACTGGTTTTGGATTTAATTTCTTAAATTTCCTTTCTAAAGAATATAATTAAATAATTAATATAATTTTAACTAAAATTTATTTCCTTTTATCATGTAAGGAAAAGAAACTACCAGTAATATTTTTTTTTAATTTCTACTATTAGTTCACGCTTTGCACTATATATATATAGATATATATATATAGATAGATAGATATAGATATATATGTATATATATTTATACATATATATCTAGTTCAAATTTTCAATCTTTAATAAAATACGTTTTATTCATCCAATCAAGTTCAAATAGATTTTTTTAAAATTGTAGTGGATGACACTTGGTGCTAAGATAGTTTTTTTTAAGGATTAAGTCGTTAATTAAATTTAAAAAATGTATGATAAAAAGAAACAAAAAATAATAGTCTAGCAGCATATACGGAAAGGAAAATCATTCGTTGTGTCCTTGTAGTGCTAGATAGCGCGTTGGATTTCTAATCCAAAGGTCGTTGGTTCGAATTGTGAGGATGTGATTTCTATTTTACTGTACTATTTTTATTAGAATAATTAAATTTAAGCAATGAATAAACAGTAACAAACAGCAAAGACAGTCCAACACCTTATAAAGAAGGAAAAATAGAAAATTGCAGGGAGAATGACTTTCTATTGTGTCACTTAAATTTGTGATTCTGTCATATGTATACACATATATATATTTATATGAATTGTAACTATTTAATAAACAGTAAATAAAATAAAATTTCCTTTGTTGCCCTAATTAGGAATTGACTTTTAAGTTTTTTTTATAGTGTTTCGTATACAATTCATTCTTTTGCGTTCAAGAATTGTAGCCGTAATTGATGTTGTTATATGAAATAATAAAGAACTCAAACAATTGAATACTTCTTTATTTACTTTTATTTTATTTTGAATATTTTATTGCTTGCTTCATTATGTATATAACAAACATAAGAATTCACACACACAAAATAGATAAAAACTATACATAAAAAACAATCAAAATTATAGATTAAAAAAAGTACCTATACTTTTAAAATTTGTTAATGTTGAATTTGCAAGAATATCTTTTGCGTCTTGTGAAAAGTTTTTAAAATGTTATCATTTCATAAACCATAAGATAATTTTATTTTCTATATGCGACAAACACATTTCCATTAAAAACATTTTTTTATGTGTAATTCATAATTTTACATTCAAGAAATAAGGTTGTAAATGATATCGTTTTGTAAAATAATAATGATTCGAAAAATTAAATATCTTCATTTACTTTATGCCTCATTATGTATTTAACAGATACCAGAATTCACTAGCACACATAAATACTTAAGGAGTATTTGTGTAAAAAAAATACAACTAAATAACTTTCCTCCGTCACATATTTAAAAAATTATAATGAAAGATTTAAATGATATTTATTTTTTTTGGTTAATTTAATTTCTCATTCTTAATTAGGGATTCAATAAATAATTGCTCATATTTTCTCAAAATCATTTTTTTTTTTTACGTACAGAAATGTTTCCTAACTTATTTTTTAAATTGTGATTTATGTCCGTAAATATTTCTGTTGATATTAATTTAATATTAATTAGCCCGATTTCTAAGAAATCATTGTTTTTTTCCGTTGAATTATCTTTGATTCCTAACGATAATCCCATTGAATACTAAATTAATATGCTTAATATTACGTTTAAATTAATATACTTAGTGTTCAAAGGGAATTCTTATTAATTGTGCATTTGTTTCTTTAAATAATAAATACATAATTAAAATAAATATCCATTACTTTTATCCTCATTCTTTATATGTTTTCATATTTTAATATAAAAACACTGTTTTCTTTTAACTTTAACTTTTGTTGGTCATCACGTGATCTGACTAATAAAATATTCACAATTTTTTTATTAAATACAAGTATGTTTTTTTCTCAAAGCATTGAAAATGAACCAAATGGTAAATAAAAAACAAAGTTAATGAAAAAAGAAATGGTTAAGGGAATTCGAGCATTTAAGCATTAGAATCTTTCATTAAAGTGAATGCAAAAGTTAATGAAAAATTCGAACGAACGAATAATTAGTGATGCAAAAAAAAAAAAAAAAAGGATAATGCTTGTTTACTAAAGAACTAAGCAGACTAGAAACGATTTACAGTCAAATGAAAAAAAAAATCTATTCTCACTTGTTCAATGTGGGCAAATTACATTACATGAACCGATTTTCTTCGGAAGAGTTCATGTAATTTTTTATTATTTAAGTATATAGTATGTTAGTGTACCATATTAACAGAGTTTGTAAGTTTTTAAAATTATACTTGATAAAACAAAAATAATTTACTATAATTCAGTGTTTCTTAATCTAGGATTCATGACCGCAAACATGGTTGCGTGACAAGCAGTTGGCGCCGTCAAATGTTTTAGGATTTTTGTTATATATTTTTGCATAAAATGACATTTTGCCAATAATAATAATAATTTAACTGTTTATTTATTTTATTATTGTGTAGAAAATATCATTTATTTGCCACTAAAAGCACAAGAACTTGTTATCAATACATTTGAGGTTACAAATTGTTATAATACGAAGTCCTTAGAAAACTTTTGGCTAAGAGTTGCAAAACAATTTTCAACAATTTCTGAAACAGGAATGCAATGCATTTTACCTTTTTCAACAACTTATTTACAGGATATGAAATACCATAAAATCAAAGTATCGATCAAATGTAAGGAATATTGAGAAAGTTTATCGTCCACCTGTGGGGACTATTATTCTAAAACTTAATAACATAATTAATAAATTATTGTTTATAAAACTGAAAACGCCCTTTTATAATTAATCAAACTAAGTTGTAACTTAATCTTTTAGTCGCCAAATCTGGGAATGGGATCTGAAAGTGGGAAATCTTTAATCCTGATCAGGTCACTGGAGCAAAATTATTAAGTTATTGTATTGTAATCAGTTCTGGACAAGTGAGCAAAATTTCGAATTAATCTTACTTTTTAAAGTGTGTAAAAATTGAGTTCAAAGATACCGTTACATACGAAAGAAGCTTATAAAAGAGTATTAAAAATAATCAAGCACATCCTTCCCACACATTGCTATTTAAATCTTGCATTTACCGTTTTTAATGAAAGATGATGATCTTAGAAGGGGACTCAAAACATGACTACACTTAATAAACAGATTAAACGTTATGCATAGTTTATCGCGCAATTACATTATATAAAGTTTTTTTAAAAAAAAATTTTTACCTATATATATATATATATATATATATATATATAATTCAAATTTCTAAATCGTTATTTTAAAAGTAAAAACTTACTGCGGGTTTTTATTTTTTTATTACTGCACAAAAAATAATAATAATAAATAATATACTGCAAATAAAACACATATAGAAGTTCCAAAGGGTGTGAAAACAGTGAAATGTGCAATGTGTCGCACAAGTTTTCTTGCTAAAAATGGGATCGCTACCCCAAAAACTAACCTGAAGGACCCCTGCTACAAATGATATAATATGAGCAATATGGGGTGGACCCATTAGCCTAATAGTCAAGAGAAACGGACTCGTGGCTGGAGTGTCATAAATTTCAGCCAAATGTCTCTGAAGACTTGCTGTAAAGGGGGCCGTTGCTCGTTAAACCTGCCGAGGCTTAAACGTCCTCCCATTGATGTAGTGTGAAATTCAGGAGGGGGAGGAACCAACTCAGGTGTCGTCTTCGTCACTTCCCCATGGTTCAAAATTACGAGGTCCGTCACCAATAGTCCTCGTGCATCTTTATACTTGATGTTAATCCTCATCAATCTATTAAGTGGCAATAAATATAACTTTAAACGATTAAATTCATATAAATTTCATGAAAAATAACTAATATATGGAATATTATTATTGTTTTGCAGATTTCTCACTGTGTTAATTTTTCTGCCAAAAGTTTGATGTAGGTTGAAGACTACTTTTTTTCAAACATAAGGAATAACAGTGACCTTGGCGACACACTTGGCAACACACTTGGCAACAATCTTTTAACCAAGTGTGCCAACGTCGCCAAATTTGGTGTCTGATTTGTTTATGGATATTTGAGTATGAGTTATTTTAGATTTCTACGATGTGATATTTATTTTCAGTTTGAAAAAAAACTATTTTAATTGCTAGAGAATTACAATTGGCTTACACCGAGCGAACCTGATTATGTTTTTTTTTTTTTTTACTTTTGAATAACTGGAGAGAGAGTTATATTCACGTCGCACTATATAGCTTCTATTGGCAGCGAACCTCGTTATTTTGAGCAAAGGTCAAGGAACGAGGATGACATTTGAGCTTGTACGCCCTTCTCTTAACTTCCATACCACATCAACTGGAATACGTTTGAGTCTGTACACATTTAATGGGCATAGGCCCAGTGCCAATTTAACCTTATTTCTGGCCCTGGGCACATATGATCTACAGGCCCCCTTGGCACTGGAGCAGCGTTTCTAAAACTGTGGAGCTTGCCCCCTAGGGAGGCGTGATAATTGTACGAAAAAGGCATGAGCATATTAAAAAGTAAAACATAAAAAATATTTTAAAAAATAGTTAATTTTCTATAACTAAAGAACAAAATGCACTCTGATGTAATAAAAATAAAATACACATTTAGACTACTACAATACGCTTATAAATGTATCAGTCAATGTGTTTTACAGTTAATTTAACAATATTAAGTTAAGAACAAGTTTGATAATTACCAGCGGCCTAATGGGTTTGTATTAAAACTTATCTTGATAATTTGTACGGCTTTTAATTAATTCCTTAATTGCCGAAAAAAAGCTACTTTCGGCAATTAAGGTTTAAGCGATTCGCTCTCCAATGCTACCGTTTTCTACATAAATGCTCATATGTTATGTCTTTATTTGGGGGGGAAAAGGGATGAATAAGCAAATCCTGTGAAATAAGTAAATTCTTCGCAAACACTGTCAAAATCCTTGTATTGCATTCCTAAGCCTTCTGAATAATTTTAGGGACAATAGTGCACAGAAAAGATATCGTACTTTGGAAAGACGTATATATATGCCCAGAAAATTAATGATTTGGCTAGCGAGACATTTATATACGCCGGTGGCAGTTAAGAGATTAAAGTCGTATTGCAGCTATATACGTCTGCATTGTAACAATCGTATTGTTTGTAGTAAAGTCGTGTCGAACTTTAGTTTTATTGAATTCAATACATTATTATTGCACGGGGGAGGCGCAATGAAACTTATGATTGCGCATTGAATATTGAAAGTTTAAGAAGTACTGCACTGGAGTAACGAGATTTATGACCAAAAATATCGTTAAGTGCATCTTATCAGGGTCCGGGCGTCCATCCCAAGTACCGAATGGATAAGCAGGTAATGCGTTGGTCACCTCTGCACGGCGTATCTTCAGCGGTGCCAGGTTCGAACTCATGACATTCCAGCCCCAAGTCCGTGACCTTGATCAATAAATCTTCATGGCTTTGAATAACAATCAACTACGTAGGATTATAGAGGAGGCCAGATAATAAAATAATTTTAGACTAATTTCTTATATATATATATATGAATATAAACTCGAAATATATCCCCATGAAATATAAAAAATGTAAAATTTATGATAAAAGTAAGAAATTTTTCACTAAATAGTTGAAAATTTTAACAGAATAAGTAGTATAAGAAAAAAAATTTCAAATCTATTGCTATTTAGGTCAACAACGATAAATTTTATTTTAGTTACTTTTTATTAAATAATTATAATTAATATAAATATGTTTATACGAATAACATAATTACAATATTAAGTGTCAAAGCAACTTTTAAATTAACATTAAAAAGTTTTTAATCACATTATATTTTTTAAATACATTCTTTAATAAAAATTGAATATAATAGGTAAAAATTTGTCTTCAAATCAGTGTAAAAGATGATGTCGTCAATCTAGCATTTCATTTTATTTATTGGTTAAGTTAAATCTTCACGACAAATTTAACAAACGCTGTTTCATTCAATGATGCTGTCATCTAGAGGAATAATATATACTGAAGCATATATCTTAAGCTTTAAATAATTAATTAAATTTAATTAATGCATTAATATTTGAAAAAAAACTGTATTAACATCACGTGTCATCCATTTCAAGTTTTAAAAAAAGGCATTTGAACTTGAGTGGATGAATAAAAGGCATTTTATCAAAGATTGAAAATATTAACCAGATTTTAAAAAATTGGACCAATATATAATGAAGTCGCTAAATCCCGAAAAAAGTTCGTTTTATGGAAAAATCGTTTTATAGAGGTTCATCTTTAAATTTTCTTTATAAAACCGCATAAAACAAATTTTAAATTCATAAACACTATATATCAAAAGAAGTAGCTGTTTACACTTTTTTTGTAAATTAATATATATTTATTTTATATATCTTACTTGTAAAAAAAAACGAAATATATAATAATAGCAAGAAAAGTTTCTTGGCACCTTTATCCATTTCCTGAAGAAGTAATTTTTTTCTTTGATGCTTAAGCACTTACATTTTGACACTTTCGAGCTACAAGAAGCAAAATTAACAGTACGACTGATCAATACTACAAATGAACGGAAACTATTCATGGACACGAGACTCCACTGAGGGTGAGCTCGAATGTTTCCAGTAAATTGGACAATGGAGGTTAAAGTTTGCACTTTTGGATGAAATGCCCAGGATTCTATTGCTCTCATCGAGTTAGGCACCTAATAAAGCCAGGTGAAGATTTATGATCACCATAAAATTTGCAAAAAGAGAGAATAACTTGAATTTTCCAGAAATACTTAAAAAATAAGGTGAAAAAGAATTGAATCACAAGAGAAGTAGTTCGATATGTAAAAAATGCACTTTGCTATTGGTAGGTTATTTTACAAAAATAATCGTGAAATGTTCTTGGTTCTAGGAAAATGTTCACTGAATAGAAAAATTCGCATTATAGAGGTTCGTTTTATGAAGGTTTGACTGTATATATAGAGAGTGTGAGCTAAAAGTAGGAAGTGAAAATATAAAATTTCATATAGTTTGATCAATATATACATACCCAAAATCTATTTCAATTAAGTTCATTTATGCAGCTTATTTTATGCTTTTAATTGTATTTCATTTCAATATAAATAAAATAATGCTGAGGATGGATATTAAAAATTTTACTCTTATTTATTAATCATGAATATATATTCAAAATAAAATATTTCTATTTTCGAATTAAATCTAATTTTTTTATTAAGCATATATTACACGGAAATATTACCCACTTAGGATGAGTACTGCTGAAGTGTGAAATGTTTGCTAGAGATAAATTTTGAGACTTCACAATCAGTATGTGTGCATATGTTGAAGTATCAGACAAGTGAATTACAAAGCTCGCTTCTTTTCATACATTTTTAAGCAACTATGTCTACCAGACCATTAATAATTATGAACAAAGTATTAAATAAATGATGCTTGGCTATATAATCAAATTTTTATCACGAAAAATGAAGATTAATGTAAACGACAAACATGTCGCAACGTCTGCTGTAATAACTGTATTTTTAGATAAAATTTTGCTTGTGTGCGTAATACATTATACAATATATTCTTACAATCCTTAAATTGCTGTATATTTTCAAATTTAAGCCAATCAGGATGCAAGCCAAAAGTGCGTTTTTTCTTTTTGAATTTACCTAAAACACGAAACCCATTAATATGTCAAATATATGTATTCATTCAGTGTTTCTCAATCTTTCTATATTTGCGGCCCAATATTCAATCTTAATTTTCATCGACACCCCCTTCCCCCTCCATACAATAATATTATATATTGGTGCTAAACCTACAATACAATTTTAACCTCTTAAGCGCCGCCATCGTATAAAAAACGTCTCATTCAGCTAGTGTGTTAATTGGGCCCTACTATACTATACGCCTTTTTGAAGTACGATCTTTTCTGTGAACTGTAATCCATAAAAATATTCGACGACTTTGGATTGTAATAAAATGACCTTGACAGTGTTTGTGAAGGATTTTCTTATTTCAGAGGATTTTCTTATTTATTCTTTTAAAGCCCTCCCCCCTCTCTTTCACCAATACACCACATACTCTCGTCTATGTGGCATTGTTCAGTGAATCACGTAATTTTTAATCGGGATTTATTGAATTAATTATAAACCGTACAAATTATCAAGATTAGTGTTAACTTTTGCATATAATTTTACTTATGATTAACCCATAGGGTCACTGGTAATTATTAACTTGTTCTTAACTTAATATGTAATAAATTAATTATAAAATACATTGCGCTATACTAATGTAATTATGAGTGTATTATTTCACGGTAAAGGTGTATTTTATGTTTTATTATATCAGATTGTACTCTGTTCACTTACTTCCAGAAAATTTGTAAATTAATTTTTTAAAATAATCTTTTGTTTTCGGCTTTTCAACATGCTCATGCCCTCCTTTAAGGTTATCACGCCCCCCTCCCATAAGGAACGCACTCCACAGTATTAGAAACATTTTATTAATTCACTGTAATTTTTAAATACTTCACCATGAAGGCAAAAATGGCGCCAAAGAGTGAAGAGTTTTCGATCAAGTTGATATAAAGGCGAGATACTAAAGAAAATGGTTTTACATTTTGCTGGCTTTTCTGAAGCTATCGCATTATTTTCGTTCCATTGTTACCAAGAAACCTTTCTGTTTATTTAAGACATCCTGCGACTTTTTTTGTTTGAAAAAAGAACGGGAAAAGACATTTGCATGTGATCGTCGTCCTGTGTTTGATATCATGGGAAAAAAACTCGCTGAGTGATAATCATATTCATTGAAGCATCCCAATGAGAGATTGCGAACTTTATGAACCATTCGAAAACTCAGATAAAGACTTCAGAAATAGATATGTGACTATGTTTCTTTTGGTTTTGTACAAAAGTCCCATGCCTCTAACCTCGTGAAACACCTAAAAATTAGAAGGATTTCAATCGCTCGTGCACGATTTTCTCAAAATGTTAAAAGAAAAATATTTTCATAACAATGTTTGTTTTCTCCAGAATAGCGGATTCATACCTAAGTCAGATCCGCTCATTTTAACATTAAAAAAGTCGCAAAAGTTATTGGATTATAGATGAAAATGCACGGTGTGGATACACTGATGAAAATATTTTACTAATGACACATACACTTATGAATTTTAACTATAAGGCAGTGTTTCTCAAACTGTGGGGCGCCCCCTAGGGAGGGTGTGATAGCCCTACTAGGGGGCTCGAGCATGTTGAAAAATTGAAAACAAAAGATTATTTAAAATATATATATATATAAATTTACTGAAAGTAAACAAACAAACTATATTCTGACATAATAAGAAAGTAAAATACACACTTACACTGATATAACAAACTTGTAAATATATCAGTACTGTGCAATGTATTTTATAATTAATGTAACAATGGTAAGTTAAGAATAAGTTTATTAACTACCAGTAACCCCATAGGCTAGTCATATATAAAATTATATACAAAAATTAGCACTTATCTTAATCCCTTAAATACGGATTAAAATTTCCGTGATTCGTTCCTCAATACCACTGTTTAACATGTAGCCGAACCTATGGGGTGTATTGGAAGGAAGGGGGGTAGAAAATTAACAAATAAGCAAATCCTCTGAAATAAGTAAATCCTTCGCAAACACTGTCAAGTTCACTTTACTGCATTCCAAAACCTTCGGAATAATTTTATGGATAGCAGTTTTCAGAAAAAAAATACTTCTAAAAAACATATATATATATATATATATATATATATATATATACGTCCGGAGCAATTAACGCACTGGTTGAGCAAGACGCTTATATACGCCTGTGGCACTTAAGAGATTAAAGTCGTAATATAGGTTTAGAGTCAAAGTGTATTATTATTGAATTCAATACATTGTTATTTTATGGAAGGGGGGCACGATGAAAATTATGATCGAATATTGGGTCGCATATATATTAACAATTTGAGAAGCACTGCTATAAGGTAATTTGGGGGCTGTTGCCAGTTGGGGAAAGACGCCAGTTTGTTAATAGTATTTTTATGCGTCAATAAATAGCAATTTCGAGCCACTTGAGTGAAGAGTCTGGTCCGACATTAAGTGTGGATTGTGAATTTATTTGAATTAATCGTCTTTAATCGGCCTTATTTTTCGTTCATGTGAGCATTTAAAGGAGTGAATGCAATTTTTATAATATTCCATTCCTCATATTTAAAGTTTATAAACATACTTATTATTTTAAATAAGATATTAGCAATATAAGTGAGTTACGCACAATGTTACACATTTAACGCATGTAGAAACGGCCATGAAACTGCATCAGTAAGGAAATAAGTATGTTGGGCACATGCCCCTTATACTTGGGGAAGACGCCGCATGGTTCAGAAACAAATGAAATAAACTTAATTTTTTTTTCATTTCGTGACACTGTATATTATCGTATAAAATATAGCTACAATTAATAATTAGGCTGCAAGAATGACACAGGGATCTCCATGGGATGAGGATGTGCAGGGTTGAGGTCGACTACTACTTCAACCTGTTGTAGACCGTTCTGCAGGAAAATTCATTTTTAGCAAACTAAGTTTTTCTATAGCTATTGTTATTTCACATTTGATTCGGTAATGTTTGTCTTAATTATTTATTTACTGTGGTGTTGTTGCATCTTATTCCATGACTGGTGGCATCTTCCCTATATATATGGGGACAATGCCACGATTAAATGAATTTTTTCAACATTAATTTTCTGATTTATTTTCATACTAAGTATACAAAACTAACTTGTATACAAAACCAATTAAATATTGAATAGTAAAGTGTATTTTTTCATGGACTTGTTACTTCAATTTTCAATCCTTAAATGCGTCAACTTCCCTCGATTTATCTTATTGTAATTTAGTGCAACTGAAACATTTTATTTATTGCACCATATAAAAGATGTAATAAATAAAAAAATATATGGATATAGGTGTTATACATATTATTTAAATATCGCATTTGAAGTTCACTTGTCGACTCGATGATTTGGAGGTAGCGGGCTCCCTCTGTAAGTCTAAGGTTGCAGGTTCAATCCAGCCTGGATCGCTTGATTTTCTGGATTCAAATGTCATATGATTATGTGGCTTGTAATAAAACCTTGATTATAAATTTGACTCTGGTACTCTCAGCAAAATTAAAGCATGGCAAAAAATAGCTTTCGACAAGCGTTTGAGTTTAAATTCATTCGAATGTCAAAATTTTTGTTAGCGAGAACCACCACTAGATAGCGTCACTATGAAATGGCTCCCACACTTGGGGACTTGCAGTGTCTACAAAGGCTAAGTTGCCAATATGCAACCTTTTTGGAAAAACAAAGAAAAGAAAAGCCTGTATTTGTGCAATCTTTAAAACATCTTCCAATGATTTAACATTAAATATTTCCAAGGGAAAAACAGTAAAATTATGTACACAATGCAATCTCTTTTAACCATGTATTATTGTTCAAGGGGGAAAATTGTAGTATTTTAATAAGACGTGTAAGAAATTTAAAAACAGAACTTCAAATTTCAATCTATTATAAATTTTCAAGAGATTAATTACTACAAATTTATTCTGAAATCCATTAGTGCATCAACTCTATACAGGAAACTATTTAATCTCTTTTAAAGAGAAACTTGTTTTTAATACACAACAGCAACTCTTTCATTACCATAATAGGTATTCATAGCATGAATATTAAATCCTTGATGTTGCCTTCTCAATTCTTATCTAAGTTAAACATAAAGGAATAAACTTCCTCTAGAACAATACGTCAGTTTCGCCCGTTCCATGGACACTTCCTTTCACGGAAGCTGTGTCCTCTACAGTACAATTCAAACACAACAAGTACCGCAGTGGGAATACAACAAAGCAAACGAAAGACGATTCAAAGGTTCAATTCCGGAATGAAACCGGAAGTGTTCATCTCCCCATTCCTGGAAAGTCTCAAGACATTCATTGGCGGATTTAACTGTTTTGATGTTGAGAAATGGTCTCTAGAGAGTCGTTGTGCAACAACATATTTCATTAAAGTGGTGGAGTTGAAGGGTTCTTTTTCTGGAGTTAGTGTACTACCTTCTAGCTGAAATAACACCTGTTGTGTGTATTTTCATGAACCAAGATCTACGTATAATCATAATAAAATAAATAAACACTTATAAAAATACCACTAATATTTCAACTCTTACAAAACATGCTGTGGTATGCCTTGTAAATAAATAATATAAACAATCTACTGAGATGGCTACTGCAATCTTAATTTAAATGAAAATAAAACTGCAAGATATATGGTTGTTTTTTACAGTATTCATAAAAATAATTATGCAAAGAACTATACATTATCAATATAATTGGCTTTTCAGTTTTTACACCAAAAAATTTTATGCGTGGTTGCTTATAACAAAGAAAAAAAATCAATTTTTTCTGTTCCAATTTAACCCCTTAAGCCAGTTATTCTCAAACTGTGAGGGTACGCCTCCTGGGGGGGGGGACTTGATAACTTCACTTGGGGGCGCACGCATATCGAAAAGTTGAAAATATTTAATAATTTTTTAAATAATCTTTTAACTGAAAGGAAGCAAAAGAACATTCTGAACTATGAAAATTAACATAATACCTATGTCATTACTTAAAATTTTTATTTTTTAAAAGTAACATGCACAAAATTTAATACTTACCTTGATAATTTATACGGTTTATACAGAATTAAGGTCATATTCTAGCTTTTACGTCAACGTATTTTATTACTGCAGTA
The DNA here is from genome assembly GCA_019973935.1 of Trichonephila clavipes. Lineage (NCBI taxonomy): Eukaryota > Metazoa > Arthropoda > Arachnida > Araneae > Nephilidae > Trichonephila > Trichonephila clavipes. Next base: position 432,071 of record BMAU01021051.1, on the reverse strand, counting down.
TTGTTATTGTATGGAGCCGGGGGGAAGATGAAAATTGGGCCGGCAATATTGAAAGTTTGAGAATCACTGCCGTAAATGGTTTGTGCATACAATCTATGGACTACTGAAAGTCGACCGCAACTGGTTGACCTGTACGCTGCAAGCGTCCTGATATTTTCTTTCTTTCTTAGATTTGCACTTATTTTTAGTTTTTGTGGTATATTATTTAGTGCTAGAGTATTTTGAAAACGTAATGCAGCATGTCTATGGTACTAAAATGCTTCTCGTCCGCCATTTTTATTCTACTTTCTTTTAATTTTGGTAGTGGAGACGGTAGTTGGTATAGTGCTTAGCTATAAACAATAAAAAAATTGCCCTTTTTTTTAACAATTGAGGTGAAAAAAATGACTGCTTAAGGGGAATCTGACATCTGACTTCATCCGGAACAGTAATTTACAAATAAATATTTTTATTGATATTTAGGGTCACTCGCATTAGAATATAAAACTAAAATTGTTTTAAGAACATTAATACCAGAAAAAAAAATTGCTTAAATACAATTTTTTAGCAAGCAATATAGAAAAAAAACTACATTTTTGAAATATTCTTCTTTTATGAAAAGTGCTAATACAATAATATTTTGTCTATACATATAGCTAAGACCTATACATAGAATGAACTAGGATTCTTACAACAGATAATTTAAAAGTGAATTCATTCGTATTTTAAAACAGCAGGGAAGATAAATTTTAACAAAAAACACCGATTATTATTTCAATTGTTTGTAACTCTGAAAATAATGTGAATTTTTCGATAATAATAATTCAGGCATTAAAATGGTGAAATATTATTCCAGAAGCATTTTTCATAAAAGGATAATGTTTTGAAAATTTGTCACACATTCATCATTTTTAGCCGAATAATTGCATTTAAATAATGTTCTATCGCAAAAATAATCTTACAGAAAATTTATACCTACAGTAAAAACTGTTGTGCGTTAGATAGGGACCACATAAAAAAAATGCTCAAAAAAATGTTTGAAGTTTTTATAAATACAGAATTTTTTTATGCGGTGGGGTGGGACTGCATAAAAAAGTCGCACTTAGAAAATACGTCAATTATTTACGAAATTTATGAGGAAATACTTCTAAAAATAAATAATTAAAATACTCATGAAAACATTTAATTTCTCAATGTTTAAAAATATACGTACATAATTCACTGCCACTCATCGTAATCCAAAGTGCGCAATTTCGTGTGATGAATTGGTTCAAAATCGCTTTCGTCTCTTGAAGATATAATTTCAATTTATTTATATTTTGACACAATAAAGTAAGTGATAAGCTTTTGGGACAACTATTGGTTGGTCAGTTGCATGTAAACACCACGATAACCAGATATGCATGACCAAAGCTGTATTTAGAGTTTCAGATTCCTTTCGGAATTGATATAAATTTTAAAAAATGCTTTCCCGATTTGTTGGAAAGCCGGATCCCTCCATATACTTTATATGAACTCAAAGAATCCGGTTCTTCTTGTCCGTGTTCATAATCTATTAAATTCTTGAAAATGTCACTGTCATTGAAAGTTTCGTCTTCAATCAAGCACATGCTGCTAGCTAGTTGAAAGAAAACAGTTGAGCGTGCACTGTGGATAGATTGTTTATAACAAATGAACAGAATGCTTTGAAGTGTATATATGTGCATTGATAGAGAACATTACAGATACACCAAAGCCGTTGTACAGCATAACAGACTAAGACCGCAAAGAAAAAATGGAACGACAATAAAATAGATAAAAACAATCGCATAAAAATAAAATCGAATAAAAAAAGAACCGTGCAAAAGCAGATAATTTCTAATTTAAATGACACTAATTATTTTTTTAAAAAATATTTATTTATATGCTTTTGAAAAATCACTATTCCGAACGTAATCAGTTACCTTAAGTGCATTTCATATTGCAAAATCAATGGTTATTTTTTACGACATTGATAATGTTAACCACGCGAAAAAAAACCAAAAAAAACCCCCAATTTTACTGTAATTAGTATTACAATTTTACACCTTATATTTTTATGCATAATTACAAGTCATACATAAATACAAACTATAATTTGAACTTTCCTCTTTTTAACTCGGGTGATAATCATTAAATTATTTTATAAAATTTTAAAGTTAATTTTCAATTTAATGCAAGTCATATACATATGTTTAAAGCGTAGTTATGTTTCGAAAAATTTAATCTGAAATATAAATTTGGAACAGCTGAAAAATACTGATATGGCTGGAGAATATTTTGAAATTAATCATGCCCAGAGATACAGAAAATGGAAATTTATTTTAAAATTTTACTTTTATTGAATTATTCAAGCATTTGTAAGATGCATAGAGCAGAGTGGATCGAAAAGTTTATTTTAGAATTCCAAGATCTACTTATGCGGAAAAGATGTTCTATGCCATAGATGAAGGAAAAAATAAAATTAAAAAAGTTAACCTTTATATTAAGTAATGCCACAAGGAGAATAAAGTTATTTTTAAGATAAAAAGTAAAAATAATTTTTGTTAAAATAAAGTAGGCATTTTAGCACTTTTGAAAGTTTATTGCGATAAAAACACACATAATAAATGCTCTTGTTGTCGTGTGTTCTTATCCTGGGATGTGGTTGTTACTTATGCCACCTGATCGACAGTAACATCAGATCTAGGTCCACGAAATTCATCGTGGCTAAGGGCTAGATTTTTACGCTTTTCGCTAGTCTTAGCTTTGAGCAGCATGCTGGTGACAGTACGATTTTGCTCGATTCCACCTCACTTTTGAGATAGAACACCCTGGGGTGGTCAGAGACCTCCCACTTTCCTCCCGTTCCACCAACCTCACGAGAGCACTTGCGGCTAGACGGCTATTTAAAGTACCCTCTTATCGTTCGCGAAGACACTGTACATTTAATAATATACATTTACAAACACACATCCATACTTTCTTCAGGATTCGAGCCCAAACTCTAATGCACCGTAGTTAGCGTCACTAACCACTATACCGGATGGGCGGCTTTATCCAGGGATACATATGTAATACGAGTGGAAGGAACAGAAGCATTAAATAAAAACAAAACAATATAGACATTTATTACAAATGATGATCCCAGCATAGTAGGGTTGCGCTGCTTTCCATTCGACACTGGAATACTTTACAGGCGAAAGTCCGACTTCTTTTCTCGAAGAAGATACAGCCATGCCTTACTCGGGATTCGAACCCGAGCCCACTCGGTTACAAGTCGAGGGTCATATCCACCATAATGGCTGGGTGGCAACACATACTAAACAGTTACAAACAAAATAATTACAAAAAAACATTGTTGAAATTACAGTGCAAGATGAAGCGGTAGACGGATATGGTTTACGAAATTTCACAATGCCCGTTATACTAATTACTATAAAGTACTCATTAATCAATAATAGTTGGTTATTTATATTGTAGATAAATATTAGAGTCTATAGAAATCTAACCAGAATTATGTCTGTTTCCATTTTTTTCGAAACATCAACCACTTTGTGGAGCAGTAAAAGTTATTGAAATTATTTTTTAAAGCATTTTCCTCTTAATCTCTATACCAGGGGTTCTCAGCCTTTTTTCCCGCCAGGTTGCATACTAATGGCAGGTATTTTATGCGAGCCGCATACATATGACAGTTATTTCATGCGGGCCGCAACATCTAGATAATGGGCGGGGGAACACTATAAGACCGAAGAAATATTGACAAACAAAATTGATAAAAAAAATATATTAAAACTCATTTTTGGCTTTTATTTTAAAACTATATTAACTGTTCTATCGAACACAAAAACATTTAATTTTATGAATTTTTACTGAGTTAAGGAATAATTTGTATTTCCTTTAATTTATGACCAAGCCTTTTGCTTACATTCAACTATTAAGAAACAAACTGATAGCAGAATTTATACATTTGATTGCTTGATTGACAGGATTTCTTGTTAAATTTTTGTACATTGTTCTCATATAACTGAATTTTTTAGTGAAATGGGCCACGACTGGGCCACTCAAAAGTGGCCGGCGGGCTACATGTTGAGTAATGCAGCTCTATACCATGAACATCTTTTTCGCATACGTAGTTTCCGATTAATAATTTATACACCCTTAAAGTATCCAAAAGTTATGATTTATTATTAGGGAACTACCCAACAGAAGATAATGAACTGTTAATCTGTGGATTGGAAAACCCTCCGAGATTTTTTGGGTCCAGTCTGATTGGCCAGACGTGCACACATTATTCGGCCATCGCAGACGATACTTTTTGCATTGACTTCATTAGTAAAGATGCGGACGCCACAGCAAGAGGTGTAGTGGGTACTTTCGGTAACGAAATTTAAATCAGTCACGCGTGCATAGGGACGTGTTCGAAAATAACGGAATGCCATTACTGGCTTGCCTAATAGACTTATCAGAAATACTACAAAATGAGTCAAGCACATGATCAATAGTGTTTTCTTTCATGAAAACTTAAGCACGCTTGCCAGTTTGAGATACCAAAGTTCCCGTCTCTTTTAAAGTTCTTTCCTTTAGGAGAATTTCGGAGGATCGACATTCAATTCTGTCTTCACGCTGTACACGCGTGGCTGATTTAAATTCAGTTAACCAAAGTACGCAATGCACCTCTTGCTTTAGCTTCCACAGCAGAAGTGAACTGATAGAACACACTGATAGTTCACTGATAAAACGCACTGATGGCTATCAGTGATAGAGAGAAGTGAACTGATAGAACGCGCACTAATGGCTATCAGTGACAAAGAGAAGTGAACTGAAATGAACCCATTCTCAAAAAACCTGTCTTCTCCTCGGACACTCTCTCAGACTTCTCTGCCTGACTTGCATGGAACAACAGCACACGCTCTTCCCTTTCTTTAATTTCCATGCACTATCTTAAGTAATTTGCTAGTAATTTTTATAATGTTCCATAATGTAATTGTAAATTAAAAATATATTTAACCTTTTTTTATTATGAATTATTACTATTTTTATGGTATGGATTAAACCTTAATTAGATTCCCACATCACGCCATAGGGAATCCCCTCCCTCCCAGAGATCCTGATTTTTTTTATTGATTATAATCCTATGTATATAGCACGTAAAATTTTAATCAAGTATTTGTCGTTAATAATTAATTTTATGAATTAATTCTAACTATTTATTCAGTAATTAACTTTTTACTGTTTCCTGTACCTGAAAATCGACGAACAAGATTATGTTGGGTGGCGTATTGGAGCATGATACCGAAATGGTGGATCCATCCGCTTGAAAAATTCTTGTGTGCGTCAGTTACTCAGTACTTATGTTGAAATGATTGGATTTCTCCGAGGAACTGATTAATCTTATTCAAATTGTTACATCTACCATATGTTTTATTTTATTAAACATACATCTTGTTTATTTTGAACAACACTTACGATAAAGTTATGTTTGGTAAATAATGAGAAATCAATATCATGAGAAATTACTGATGTATTCAACGTCAAAAATTTATGATTATCCCATTAAATATTTTTTAAGAACTGTATTCAGATGTAAAATATTTTTCCATTCTGATAATAAATGAAATGCATTTGCACATAATCCGAACAAACTTTAAGTTGAATAATATTTCAGTTAATCTTCCCAATCAACCCTTGAGGGAAAACATTTTAATTACATCGAATTTTAAGCTACTGAAGTAGATATTGTGTGAGTAATTAATCAATTTCATCAGCAAATTAATTATGTAGTTGAATTTAATTAGTTAGAAGTAAGATTCTTAAATTTCATCGGTAGAAATATCAGCATTCGGATGCCAATTAAAATTTACCGCCTTAAAAAAATAGAAAGCAGAAGTAATTAATTGGGTGTACCGTTGCGAGTTTTTAAACTTCTGATTCAATTATCCTTGTATTTATCCGCTGAAAGAGCCATCTATTAAATTATTCTAGTGAAAAAACACGATTATTTTAAAGTAATTACTCAATATAAACGCTATTTTTTAACTAAATCATTAATTAATTTATTATGGGAGTGTACTTTTGTACCTGGAAAGTATTTAGATAGACTCTTATAATTAATTTAAATCAATTTTTGTTCCCTTAGTTCATATGTTGCCTAAAAACAACAATATATATATTTTTTTATTTTAAGATAAGAAGATTATGAGATAATGCTTTTGCGCGGGAACATAAGGATGTTCATAAATGAACTTAATTTTACATTCTCTTAAAATGTACTTTAGATAACCTAAAAGAAACAAATGTAATAAGCGTTAATGCTGGTAATTTGTTGCGCATAAATATGTATTATATATTTAATATATATCATACAACATAGTATATTATATTATTGTACAGCAATCAGAGGCGCACACATGGGGAGGATTCACGGATCCGGAACTCCCTCCCCCCTCACACTTGAATTTTTGTCCCGATTAATTATAATCCTGTGTATATAGTACGTAAAATTTAATAAAGTATTTGCTAGTAATCACATTCATTTTATTAGTTAATGTTAATTGTTTATTTCATAATTTATTTTTTACTGTTTTTTTTTGTTCTGGAAATCGACAAAATCAAAAGAATATGTTTGACGGCGTATTAGGGCATGATACGAGAATGGTACCCCCCCTTTTGAAAATTCCCGTGTGCACCACTGTATACTACATAACTAATATATAAAATAATATACTATATTTTTTTGTACAGAAAAGAAATGATTAGTTTGAATGATATTATTAGTTAAGCAATGGTTTATTGTCCGTTTTGAACATTAATGTTTTTCTCAGAAAAAAGTTGTATTGTTAAAAGAATTTTTTTATTTGTTGAGAGCATTTTTTTACTTGTAATATTTTCAACACGTGCATTTTTATACAAAAAACCCTTATAAGTTTACTTATTATGATAAATGCATAATAAGTTTCGGTATTTTGGTACTAAAATTACTAATAATGTATTGAATATTAATAAAATTACATAATAAATTCATAATTTTTTATTAATTCGTTGATATTCGAATTAATGTCTCCATAAGACTACATTAAAGTTCTTAGTTATCACCATTGGGATTTACAGCCTTATCTGGATGAGGATATTCCCTCTCTTAAAATTAGAATCTACAAGTAAGCATACATCATTTTTACATGTCATGATAATAAATAGAAGAAACTACATATATAAAAGAGAAAATATGCTCTCTAACTCAAACAATCATCAAGAAATCTCTGGAACTGTTAGACCTACATACTTGAAATTTGATAAGCATGTTTTTACGTTGAGTGGATAACTGCTAAGAATAGCTTTTGTGGAAATTGATTCAAACGGGGGCGGGAGACGATGGAGGAACGTTTTCAATAAATGTTCTCGTTTTTGAACTATTAGACTTAAAATTTGGTAAGCACTTTTCTTTTGTTCAGTAAAGATCCTTAAATAATGTATGGATTACTTAAATATAAACGATAAGAAATGCAAAAAAAAGTTTCCAAATATTTTAACGTTATAAATATACACTAGCTGTAACCCCTTCACTTCGCTGGGTATTTCATGATGTTGTATGATTATATACTTCATCGCGAAAAACCCATTCATGATGTACGCGTTCTATTTTAATGAAAAGCATTTTCAGAGACATCACTTCTTGACCTAAAAAGTACAGGGGTTGAAAGTCAAAAATTAAAGTATAATTACCTTTTATGCTCCCGTAATCCTTCCCCCTCCAAAGTTGATATCAACAAAATTATTCCTAATGAATCTCTAAAAAAAAGGAGATTACGATATTTCGAAACTGTTGGATTAATAGTTAAAACCCCGGAATTTTATCTGCAATATTCCTTTAGACCTTACCCCCTTCCCCCTTTAGAATCATTTCTGAAAAAACCGGTGAGCCTTTAGAAAATTACTTCCCTTCAACATGATCTTACAAAATAGACCAGTGGAAAGCGCACAACCCATTATTATATATTGGTCTTGATATTATAACGATGGGAAGACAAATCCTCATACTAATATTTTATTTTCTTATTGTCCTTGCCATCATAAATAGTTTCATACTGTGACAAGTGAACAAAAGATGCAAAAGTTTATAACAGCTGACATTCCGTATAGTATTAGTTCGTCAGCTAATAGACGGATATTCCTCAAGAAAAAGGAAAGTAGGCCGTAACAGCTCTCAAGCAAAGAAGTGTGTAGTTCCGGATGATGTGTGCTTAGCCAGTGTGGGAAATCATATGCCAAAAATGGTTTCCAACTAAAGACGATGTAGGAAATGTAGCAAAAAGGGACAAGAAAAGAGGACCCACTAATTTGTGTGCTGAATGCGATGTCCTGCTGTTAATTGCAACATGCTTATAATCTTTTCATGGCAAATAAACACAATTAAATTTAGTTTTCTTTATGACGGTGAATGGATCATTGGGAAATATTCTGTTCACTCCGTAAATTTAAAAGTAAACATAAAATTCTGCAAAATAAAATATATTTTCTTAAATTGTATTGTTTAACTGTTAATAAAACATAAAGAATTGCGAGAAATTGAAAAGAGAAGTAAATGGCTCAAGAAAAAGTTAAGCGCGTGTTTCTACTCGACAAAATAAATATATTAAAGTTCAGCTCTGTAGGTTTAATATTTTCCGCATACAAGTTAAAATTTTAGTCCAAAGTTCAATCTCCCGAATTCAATCGAAAGCATAAGAAATTCATACACATCATTAGAAAATATACTACAATACTACAAGTAGAAATCATTGACTAAAACTCCAAAACAAGAGATGACAGCCAATGGAAGATAATAGGCTTTAAAAATGAAACAGAAAAAAACATATTTTTTTAGTTTTTGAAGTTTTTTTGGAACAGTAAAATAGTTTTGTCATTTTTTATTTCTTTTCTGAAATAAATTGAAGTCGAAAAAGTAATTGTTTTATTAAGAAAGTGTAAAATTGAAAAAAAGCAAAGAAAAAAGTTGACCGGGAGTCAAGGAGATAAATATTAACAAGCTGTTTAAAATGCTATGAAGTATATTTTCTTTGTTTTTTGTAATTGATTTTGAAAGAAAGTTATAGAAAAAAAAATCTAATACTGAAGCTGTTTTAGCTTTAGAACGAATTGCAACAATACTTAATGGGCTCAATTCATGTGACGTCATAGTCACATGATAGTGAAAACCACGTGATTCTAGCCAATCAATTTAAAAACTCCTGTGAGTCATAGTCACAAGATAAAAACTATCTAATATTTCCAGCTAATCTGTTCACGCACTCCGGTGTTGCCAAGATCTGCTCTTTGCAGAAACTTTCTCTTTAAAAGAACATAGATATATACAAAAGGCATTTTATTTAAAAGTATAGGCATAAAATATGATTTTTTTTTTAATTTAAAAAAATCTTTTTGAAGATTTTTTTCCTAACCTTTAAACATCTTTACCCAAATATGAAATTGTATCTGAGTTTTACAAATAGAAAAACAAGTACATTGAATTAATGTTTGTTTTGAATTCAATGGAAAACACGCGTTTGTTTTTATCATGTGACTTCATGAATTAAGTCCATTGACCTGATTGATTCAGGGGGTCACAAGATCAATCTCGAATTCAAAACTGGAAAGAAAACTAACATGTAATTCTTGCTCTATCAGTAAAATTTAGATAACATTTCAAATTTTATAATTTGCTTAAGATGCTTAAGTGTTATGGGAAAACATTTAATCAAAAAAGCTTTTAAAATTAAAATAGAAAGTTTGTGTGTGTGTGGTTAGAACCACATGATAGAAGTGAAAACTTCTGATTTATTCTGGGCAAGGGGATTCAGTGTTTTAATGTATTACGTTCTTTATTACGACACTTTCGCATTCGGGCGTATAGTAGTTACCTCTTTTACGTGCACATTCATTGGTGAGTTTCTTTCTTTCACACACTTTATGTGAAGGACAATATTTAAGTAATTATGCATTGTTTTATTTTTATATATATGAGTATATTCAAAATCTATACATTTATATTTATATAAATGTCAATTAATTAAATTATTATATATATGTAATTACTTATGTAGATTATATTTACCAAGTATATGCTTATATAGTACTTACGTACTATCGCAGCAATGCCAACATTCAAGATAACTCGCCAAGTTTGCAACCTTAATTTTCCATGCGTCGCACGCGGTGAATTTGCAAACATGTGCTAAGTCTCATACAATGTCGCCAATACCGTTGTGATAATGCATAACTACCGTTTATGTAACTTATATAACGTCGCGTATACTATGCAAGGCTAAGAACACTTATGCTCAGACAGCCGTTTACTTTTCTTAAAATTCTCTAAGCAAACAAAAGGAGAGAGTACGTATTTTTTCACAATTAATGCTTTTATTTTCTACTAATATTTTAGCTGCCATCAATAATTCAAACCAAAATGCTGGCAACTTTCTCCTTTAATAAACTCATTAAAATTTTGGATTTAAATCCTTTTGGCACATTTTTGTGCATAAATGTTATTTCTACTGAATCAAAAAATAGACCACATGTTTCGTTTCTTCTTATATTCTATCTCCTACACAAGAATAATCGGGGTTTTTTTTCAATTATTTTCGCTTGCTTGTCTTCCGTTCACTCACTGGAGTAAATTTTAAAGTTTGAAAAATATTTGTTATATTATTTAATTGAATATCAACAACGTCGGAAATAAATACATTGTTACTTCATATTCATTTTAAATACAGATATATTTTAAATCAAATCCCAAAAACTAGAATACTGTAAACTACTTAAATAACTCTGTGTCATCAAAAAATGGGACCAAAAAAAAGATGATAACCTTAGAAAAAATTATGTTTTTTAAAAGACCGTGCAGAAGAATTCTGAGTTATTTGATTCTTTTTCGAACTCTCTGCCACAAAACTGTTCGATTTTTCTCTCCCTCCGTCTGTCTTCCTACATACATATGTTTTTTTTTCTTAAAAAATGAATGAAAAGAGTAATTAAAATATTTTGAAGAAGATAGAAAGTTCTTGGTAAAAAGCCTATGTGTGGGTATTCGGCTAATAATGCAGATACAATATATATGAAAAAATAGAGGTTTCTTTTAACACATAAGGTTCTGTTTTTGAATATTACTTACAGGATAAAAAATGAAACAGAAAAACTAATCCACAGGGAAAATTCTTTGAAATCTAGAAAATGATTATTTGGATAGATAATATTCGAGAAAGACTGAAAAATTATGAATTGCCAAATGATTATTACTTCTGCTGAAAAGGAATGAAATAAAAGAGCTAATTTGCTGAATGTGTGTTTGGGAATATTAAAAAAAGTAATGAATTGAGAAAGAAAAAATTCGGATAGAAATTTGAATATATTCTTGCTTAGAAATATGCATAGCTTATAATTGAAAAATAGCTAATTACGTATTTGAGTAAGTTGGTTAATAGAAGGAAATTTTTTTGTCAAGGTGGAATTATTTGGAATGTTAAAATAAAATATAAATTTAACACATGTTCGAATGGAAAAATACCTCGAAAGTATAAATGAAAGAGTATAATTTTCTTTAAATTTAAAAATTAAAAAATACAGAGATAAATTTTTATTAAAATAAAACTTAATTAAATAATAAAAAAATTAAGTAATGAAAAACAATACGAATAATTCTTTCTACTAAGAACCAGTGAATTTTACCTATTCTAATAAAAAAGATTACTAACACTAAAGTTTATTGCTACTGTGTACAGCTCTATAATTGTCACCAGATTTATATTTATAAAAATTTAAATGCGCCAAATAATGAATTTTTTTATCTTTTAAATATAGGATTGCCTGGAGTACTACTGTTGGATATAATGGCAATAACAATTCTGCTGAAAACGAACCATTTTTTAACATATGTTCTTATAATTTCTTTCGGATTTAATTTGCATACACATATTTACATTTGAATGTGATTCTCTCTCTCTCTCTCCCTCGCCCCTGAATTATTTATAAAAGTGTGCTATTAATAATATTTTGTGGAGATAACATGCTTGAAAAATAACATTTAATTCAAATAATATTTCTTTTTCATCTAAACAATTATCCACCATTTATATTTTTATGACTTATAAATTATACATCAGTTACTGATATTACTTATCAAAACAGATTATTGGAGTTAATTTCTAGCTACATCTTTCAATAGAATATTTCAGAAGCACAATTTTGAAGAATATTTCTATTTGAGAAGACTTTTGATTAATATGAAATCTTGAATTCCTCGTGTGTTTTGCTTATTACTTACTTGACATTTTGTTATCTCTCTCTATAAGTATGGATGTTTGTACATGTGACCTCGCTTCCCTCCAACACCGTTCAACCAATGAAAATTGGCATGTATATGTTTTTTTAGAATGTTTTTGTGCTCTCCTCTTTGTTGCAGTTCCCCACCAGGTGATGCTACAGCTTATCTGCTTCTGCACCGTTCAATCAATCCCCAAGTGGCCAACATGGTCGCCCAAAATGATGCCAACTTGGCTCTAATGTCAACATTTTGCTATGTTTCCATCGAATCGTCATTATAATGCAATATAATATTGTTTCACAATATTAAAATTTTATCATAAAACAAACACAACAGAAAGTAACATTAACTATTAAACATTCATATATACATCATTTGAACTATTTTAAGTGTTCATTATACAAAATTTGTAAGAATGTGTTACTTATGCTGAGCAGAGATAAGCTTAGGAAGGCGTTTTCAAAAATCGACCAACAAGAGAGTTACGGGGCTTTATAAAAAAAAAATCCCTTTTTATCAGATATTAGATCTACAGATTTAAAATTTAACAAATTTTGTTTTTTGATCAGCTGAGATATGCAAAACCCTTTTTTACGCTTAATTTGCATTTCAAGTAAAATTAACTCATTAAAAACTTCTTTATTCTTCAATCTGTATTGTTTACTTTTTCAATTCATTCATGCAAATAACGGGTATACCAGCTTGTTTTTTATATAGCTGCAATGTTTATTTTAGCCAAAAACTAGTATTCTAGAAAAAAAATTAAGAAAAATTCAACTGAAACGAAACACATTTTACTCTTTATACAGTAAAGAAAGAAATAGTTTGCACAACAATGTATAAAATACATATATATATATAGACTCGCACAGCAGTTTGATCTCGAAACATGTTTTATGTCATAACTAATTAATGATGTTCTTTTAGGCTCCATATAAGCACTTACAGCTTATTTAACTTTAAAAGCAACAAAAAAATGAATGATGATACAGAAATTCGGTCACATATTTTCATATTTTATGTTTCATATTTTTGTGAGTTTCAAAAAATTTCGAAAAAATAAAGAAATAAAAATAATTTTTTTCTAAATTTAAATCATAGAACTTTTTTCAATTCTTAGAGTTTTAGAACTCAAAGAATTTTTCAAATAATGAAAATTAATCGTTCTTTTCTTCTTTTCCGAAATGCCAAAGTTTGTGGAAAAAGAGCGAATGCTAAGCATGAAACACAGAAATAGTTGTTAAGTGCTGTCAGAATTCTTTTAGAAGTCTGGCCATCATCCAGAATGCAAACATCCTTCTGGAAAACCACAATTTATCTAAAATTTTTCACTCGAATTATTCATGAAAGATATGCCAGTCTTATTTAAGTTATTTTATGAACTAACACATTTTGCTTCTAAAATCCAGATTGGAAATTAAAATTTCCCCACCCATGCTCGAAAACATTTTTGGTAACATACAAAAAGACTGATGTATGCGGTTCCTAGATATTGGGGAAAAATCGCTTTTTTTAATGAATATACAGTCGAACCTCCATATTACGAACCCATATATTACGTACTTTCTATATAGCGAACCTTTTCTTGGAAACGAGAACAATTCAAGATTTTCTACAAGAAACAACCTCCCAATAGTAAAGTATATTTTCTGTATAACGAACTTTTTCTCTTGTGATTCAATTTTTTGGCTATTTTTAAAGTATAATCGAACCTCTATATTGCGAATTTTTCTATACTGCGAATTTTTTTCTGGAACATTGAACATTCTTCGTAAAATAACCTCTTTATAGCGAAGTGCATTTTCTATAAAACGTACTTTTACTTCTGTGATTCAATTTTTGTTTTCTCTTTTTTAAAGTATTTCTGAAAAATATTTCAAGTTATTCTCTCTTTAACACATTTTCTGGCGGTCATAAATCTTGAAATGGTTTTATTAGATCCTAACTCGTCAAGAATACTGGAGATTTCATCCAAGAAGTGCAACCCTTAACCCCCATTGCCCAGTTCACTAGAAACAACTTCGATATCCTCTTTCACCCTCAATGGAGTTGTTTTGTGTCCCCGTGTTCTAATTATAAAATAATGTATGTTTAATAGTACTTGTATGCTTTAAATTATAAAATGTTTTTTAAAATTCATTAAATTTGTGGTATAAAATTATTATCTTAATATTGAAAATACAGTGAATTCTTCGACATGCTTTTTATTGTTTTCCTTGCAGTTTCTTTCTTTCTTTTTTGATGGTAAGACATATAAAATAGACATATATTAATATAAAAAAGGTGTGAATAATTACCTTTTTTTATGCAGTGTTTATGAATTTAAAATTCGTTTTATGTGGTTTATGAAGTATAATAAAAGAGGAACCTCTATATAACGAACGTTTTTCCGGGATTAGCGACAATTTTATGTGGAGGTCCGACTGTATTTTGGGGCATTTCATGTTGTTCTCTCTTTTTACGCATTTTATGGTGGTCATAAATCTTGAACTGGTTTTGTTAGATGCTTAACTCACCGAGAGCAATAGAACTCTGGTTGTTTTCTTAAAGAAATACAACCTTTAACCCTTATTGTCCAGTCCACTAGAAACATCTACGATAAATGTTAACGTTCTAAAATAATGTATGTTTAAAATTACTTGCATGCCTTAAATTAGAAAATGTACCTAAAATTCATTAATTTCAATACAAAATTATTTTCATTATGTTAAAAATACAGTGTATTTCTAGACATTCTTTTTTCTTGTTTTCCTTGTAATTTTTCTTTCTTCTTTTTTTATATAATGAGTAAGATTTATAAAATAAATAGATATTGATTTACAAAAAGATGTGAATAATTACTTGTTTTTAATTTATAGTGTTTATTAATATAAATTTTTTTATGTAGTTTATAAAAAATATATTGAAAGATGAATAGCTATGTAACGAGTTTTCAATGTAAAGAACTTTTTTCGAGATTTAGTGACTTCGTTACATAGAGGTCCGACTGCATTGTAAAGGATCAAACTTAGAATTATGTACTTCTTTTTATGTGCTTGAAAATTTCTATAATAGTAAAAATCAGTAATTTCAATTAACATTTCACATAATTATGAAAATCAAATGTTAAAATTTGTACTGTTCACTTCATCTGCGGTTAGATTACTTACCACATAAGGACACTTCATAATTTTTTTAGAAAGTTGATACTTCATTTTTTCCAATTTAAAAGAAACAATTTAAGATAATCATATTCTTAAAAATATTTAATAAACATCTCTATATATTTTAAGACAAAAAAAACCCATTTTAATCGAATGCAACATATAAAAGTATTCTTAAATATCTGTTTGTTTTTTTTTACTTTAAGCCTTCTGCACATCAGATCAAATGCATTGTTGACTATAAAGAACGTGTATATTAGGGAACACACATTTAAATAAAATTTCTTAATTGAATAGTCATGTTAAAAAGAAAAAGTTGAGAAAGATGAATGGTTCATAAACCGGTATAAAAAATATTTATATTGATGTTGATATATCAAGATAGCAAATAATTAATTTTTTTATAACTATGCAAATTCATCAATATTGCTCGTTAATAGGTCATTACCTCCATCATAGTTGACACACAAATATTATGAGTACACCTACTTTACGGTTCACTCTGGTAGTGAATAATTTTGACTATTATTGTTTACGGCATCAGATAAAAAATATACAAGCAATATCTTAATATGCAATATATACCAACAATGGTACATAATGAATTAAGAAAAAAAGTATTTAGATTTATTGAGAATGTTTCTATTACTTGTATAAAATAGCATATGACAGCTATTTTAAATGTCTTAAAAATGATTATGCACTGTTTATCCCAAAAACTCATAAAAAAATTATCCCCCCCCCAATGTTTTGACTATTATTTATTTTAAAATACGCTCATATCAAATTTAATCGAAGGGCTAACTCAGAACTTAGTTATAGATTGTATTTTATTATTTTATTTCGTACCTTAAAACAAGAATATAGAAAGCATATGAACCAAGCATCTTTCTTGAGATCTAAAAAAAAACAGCTTTTCTACTTCTTTCTTAATTTAAAGCATTTTTTAATATCCCGTTTTTACAGCCATGACCAAAAAGAAAAAAAAAGTCAAGTATAAAAAATGACAACTTATTCGCAGATGCGCATCACTTTTTTTTTTACTTGGAAAGTAGTAACTAACTTTGAAGTGTAAGCACTAAATATTCCTTCAAATAGTTTTTAAAAAAATATTTAAGAACTAGCAAGAAAAAAAAATAAATAAAACATATTTTGTGGTATGCTTTGAAAAAAACCCAGTACTTTTATAATTCAGTCACTTCAAAAATGTTTTTTTTTTGCTTAAAAATAAACAAAAAAAACTGCTAACTTTTACTTTTGAAACACGAAATTTTAGCAAATCAATCATAAAGAACAACTTAATATTTCCTTCATTCACATTTTATTTTTACATACATATTTACACAGTGTTTATAATTAAGTTAGGCTTTAGAAATAAATAATTTCTGAAACAAAAAGAATATCGGATAAAATTTTTCAGTCAAATAACTATCCTAAATTGTGCAAGGCTATCACAAAAATAATAAATTTATAAAAACGTTTGTACGCGTATAATAATATTTACTCTTTAAACATATGTACATTCATAAAAATCGAATGTTGATTTTCTAGGATGAAATATTGATTCACTGAATCGATTCAGTGCTACATATAGATTTTTTTTTTGCCGAAGAAATCGATT
This sequence comes from Trichonephila clavipes, assembly GCA_019973935.1. Lineage (NCBI taxonomy): Eukaryota > Metazoa > Arthropoda > Arachnida > Araneae > Nephilidae > Trichonephila > Trichonephila clavipes. The sequence goes on along the minus strand of BMAU01021051.1, from coordinate 415,036 downwards.
CTTCGACTGATTTATCTCAGATCACCATCCCTAGCCTGCCGGTTTTTTCCGCTTCCACAATGTGGTCTTTGAGCCTATAGAGATATCTACCTTTGCTTTAGATGATTGTCACATTAAACTTCGTAAAATAATTTTTGTAACAATACAAAAATGCTTTAAAAATCTCTATAAAAATGCTTTAAAAAGTGTTTTTAAACAATTAACAACTTTTTTTAGACAAACTATACCGACTTTTGTTGATAACTTTTTTAATCCTTAGATATATAATAAATAACAAGTTATCAATATTACATTTTAAAAATAATTTTTGAAGAAACTCTACGTGTTTTTTAATGTAATAACATACGCGATTTTTTTTACCGTTACGTCTCCATAGCCCCTTACAACTCCCCTTGTCGAATAGATTTTTACAATACCCGTTTGTAGCGGATGTCTAAGCAACGAAGCAAACTTGTTTACCAAATTTCAAAACTGTAGGTCTGATTTAAGTATTTCGCGATGAGTATAAGTTAGGGCTTTTTCTTCTCTCTTTACATATATATATATAGACGATTTTGCATAAAGTTGAGTGTTTTGAAAACATTTCTACACAAACTGAAACCTCAAGTTTTATTTACTATATTTGCTATAAATATAACAAAGTTGTAAGCACACTAAAGTATGCCTACATTTCTCTCCTGCAACAACCGTATGCCTATTTTCCAACTAATGATGCATTTATCTTGAAAGCATTTTCAATGCATTTTATGAACTGAAGTCCATTCGATATTTATTTGTAGAAAAATACATGATTTTCAATTTTTGAAAATCCTTAAATGTAGGAAATGTTTCGGATAAAATTTATTCAGTAGGATAACAAAGTATGAGATGCACCTTGACTAAAATAGTCAAAACTCCTAAATCCTAATATATTTTAAAAATGCGAAAGTTTGTGAGGATGTTTGGGTGTCTTTCACGCAAAAACAACTGAATGGATTTTAATGAAACTTTACAGTAATATAGCTTATACATAAGAATAATACATAGACTATAATTTATAGTTTAGGCTATAATTTATAAATATATTGTGTGCAGTGTCCAAAACATAACGATATTTGTCAAGTAAATAGGAAAAAATTCTGGCTTGCGCTGCAAAAAGCCCGTGACAGCATATTTGAAAAAAACACTTTGTTTTGTCTACGCAAGGTGCTGGCTTCTAATATATTCCAGTGATCAGTGTTATCTCTATTTTTTATTTCAGAATAAAACTAAGTTTTGAAGGGACAAGGTTGTTTTAAATTCCTCTGTATTTGTTGCTATTCATTTTTTTCATGTGTGAACCATAATAAATTGATCCTTATATCAAAATAAATACTTTGGTAGCTTCTGGTACTTAAAGTAAACAAATTTGTCTTTTAAACTACATCATTTGGACAAATTTGTATAATTTGTTTGTGGTTAGTAGTTAATTATAATGCTATAATTTTAATTGAAAAACCCCTATAATTATTTCAATTGGTTGTAACTTTGTAACTAATGTGAATTTTTCAAAAAAAAATAGTTCAGACTCTCTGGAGAGAAGTCTTTAGTTTATATAAGCAAAATATTATTATTTTAGAAGCATTTTTTATAGAAGGAGAACATTTTGAAAAAAGGTTATTCAAAGCTCATTTTTTGCCAAAATATTGTATTTAAACAAATGTTTTTTGTCAAAATCTCCTTTAAACAGTATTTTACATATATTCTAATCTAGTATCATGGAAATTATCCATTTATGAGCTTTTTTAAAATAACGATTCGGAATGTAGTCGGATTCCTTAATTGATCAAGTCCTTAGATTTTGATAAACTTTCAGCTTCCTGGAAACTTGATTATTTAGTTCCGTTGATTGTTAATAAGTTTTCGTATCAGCCAACATCTTTCGTCTCGCGAAATTATTTCAGTCCAAGCAATCGTAGCGATATTTTTCTGCGAGAGCTTGCAATAATGTACGATCGCAACCGTATTGGCAGTATTATATTAAACGAAACACATGATTGCAAATTTTGCACGTATCACGCATATGCGAAATCAGGTTGCCAACTTGGTGAGTTGAACGTTGATATTATTGCGATTGTACATAATAAATTGGGTATTCTGTAGAAGTTTGGAGAGTCTGTTTTCAACTCAGATTCATTGTCGAGGTCCGAAATTTCTTTCATCGGTTTAATAACACTGTACAAATAAATATTTTTTAAAAAAATTCACGTTCTAAATGTACTTGTTCTCCATTAATTTCTATCACAATAGATTAAAACGTAGACCAATTGGATGATACCCCACAATGGGAAAAAAGATTTGTCTCAAATTATATGTTGTTGTTGTTACTTATGCCACCTGATCGACAGTAACATTAGATCTAGGCCAACAAAATTCATCGCGGCAAGGGGCTGGATTTTTACGACTGTCGTTAGCCTTAGTCACCGAACAGGTGACATTACGATTTGGCTCGGTTCCACCCTAATTTTGAGGGAGAACACCATGGGAGAGGTATTGGGCCTCCCACCCCTCTCCCCCATCCACCAACCTCACAAGTGGACTTGAGGCTAGAAGGCCATTTAAAGTACCCCCTTGCAGCAGAGGCACTATACATCTACATATACCCTGAAATATCCGGGATTCAAACCCAGGCCCTACGGCACATCAGTCATAGTCACTAACCACTATACTGTATGGCTCATAAAATATATTTTAATATCCATCCTTGAAAACGGGGGGATAAAAAATACTTTTAGTTTTAATTCAATTACTTATTTTTTCACTTAGCTATTATTTTGGTAACTTAAAATATGAATTATTATTAACCATTACTAAATAAATTATACCAAAATGCTTTTGTTAGATGCATTACTATTACATTTTAACTCTTGAAACATAAAAATGCAGCTCACAAAAGCATCTTATTCTTTTTTTAAAAATTCTAAAAATAAAATTTAATGTTACTGCACATCATAAAATTTCAGAGCACTCAACCTGAAAGTCCACCATTTTAGATAGTGGTTTCCTAGCAACCAAGAAAAGATTTAAACAAAAAAATCTTCAAGGAAAAAAAAAGTTACGAAGAGTAGTTGGTCAATTTTCTTCACATTTTCGATCACTGTCAGAATCAATCTTTTTCAAAGAATCAAAAATCTGTACTAGTGTACGCTTCATGCATTTATATAAGTTTTCTTGGTAAGTTTATGTATAAAATGAAATATTGAGAAGGGTGATCCCTGTTTTCAACAATTACTTTTAAAACACTTCGCAACATTTTATTTACTACACATTTTCAGTTACTGTTGAACTACGTGTTTCAATGCATTTAGCTCTTTTTGAATAACAAATAAATAACCTGCTTATAATCTGTGTATATAACCTTATTCCTTTAAGTTTTGGAGATATGAAAATTTTGATAGAATTAAACCTTTTACATTATCAGAATTAAGCATTCATTTCAACTTTAAAGCATTTCACATTAAGAGGCATTTCGTCTAACCGCTTCTCTTGGTATTTCTGTGATATTATATAAAAATATTATTACGTAGATTGAAGTTTGAGGATTTTATGCAAATTATTCCCAAAGAGTTCCTTAAGAGCGATGGAAAGTTTATTGCTGATTGATTGAATATTAACGTCGCACTGTTTAGCTACACGAGGGCTTTTGGCGATGGACCACGTAATTTTTAACCATGGTCAAGTGACGTGGACGACACCTGAGCTGGCACCCCCTCTCCTAACTACCACACCACACCAACGGGAGGACGTTTCAACTCTCCACAGATTTAGCGTGTATCGCTGCCCAACACGGCGGGTCTTTAGTGGTACTTGGCTCGAACTTGTGACAAGGCAAGCCACGGTCCGATACCCATATCACTCGGCTACCGCGGCCACAAAAGTTTATTGTGGAAAAACTATCCTTAATATATAGGATAAAGTAGCAATATTTACGGAATAAATCTTAGAATGCCTTTGCAACTTCTACATAGCTCAGACACAACTATCGGTATCTAAAATACAAATATGCTAGATTATCCATAAACACTCGCTCATCCTATTCAACAGCCGAACTAATCACTCTCGTTGATTCTTCTCGGTCAAATCAATGTAGGATTCAAAACAAAACTAACAAACTTCGGCGAATGTCTTCTTATTTATAGTCTCTTTACAGATTTTTCGAGAAAAATCCACTTAGGTCAGAGATAAGGATATTAATATATTTCTCCACTAATTTCCAGAAGAATCCATAGGGTTGCAAATTCGTCAAAATGGTCACCAACTTAGTCGTCAATAAAGATGCCAAATTGGCTATGTAGTCAAAATTTTGCCAAGTTTCCATTGTGAATCACGATTATAATGCAAATAACAGCATTGCTTGCGAATATTACAATTTTAACATAAATTAAATACAATATATAGTAATATAAACGTGTTACTCATCCAGATGTAATTTTTTTACTCTATGTTAAGTATCCTTTACGCAATATTCGTAACAATTCATTGTTTTTAAGTTGTTAAAAATGTCCAAGTTTTAGCATTGGATGTTCTTAACAAAATATTCCTACAGCTCTCGCTTTTTAGGACCGAACTTGAATTTTTGAAACAGAAATATACCAATCTTTTCCACTTCCCTCCCCCCGGAACTGATTTACCCAAAACTCAATTGCAGCGGATCTCTACTCAATAAAAAAGGGCTAAACAAATTCCAGGCCAGTGGATTTAATATTTCAAAAATGAGAATCTTATACTATCTGTATAATGGTTCCTTAATCCAGAAACCCTAATGGGAATCGATTTCCGCAAAACTGTTTTTAGTAGATCTCTACTAAAAAATAAATATGCTTGACAAATTTTTAGTACATAGGTGAAAAGAAAATGGGATATTGCATCTATAATGTCCCCGTAACCACTACAACCTCGCTTGGAAATCGATTTCCATAAAGCTCGTTTTTAGCGGATCTCTGCTCTATAATTTAAAAGGGCTTGTTAAGTTTTTGGTCTGTAGATTTTATAGATAAAAAAACCAGATTTTTTAAAAATCTTTAATGATTATGTAACCCCTATAACCCTCTTGTGTGTTGATTTCTACAAAGACAGCTCTCAGCATATCTACTGAATAAAAGTTGAACGACATGAAGCATTTTTCCGTAGATTTACCCTTTTTACTTACTATATACTAAAGTGTACTTAACTTTTTTTCAACAAAATTCCTGATTTTTAGAAACATACTTGCCATCTAATGATGCATTTATTTTGGAAGTATTTTCTGTGCATTCCATGTACTCTATTCTATTCAACATTTATTTGTTGAAAAAATTACTTTTCATATGAAAATCTCTAAACCTAGGAAATGTTTAAAATAAAATATTTTCGGTATGATAGCAAGATATGAAATGCATCCTGGTTAAAAGTGAAATTCCTCAAGGCTGTCTTCTTTAATAGTACGATAGCTTGATCTAAACGCGAAGCTCATTTGCAGAAAAATGCCTCAATTTCCAAGGAAATTTTTACAATGCTATAACTCATATCTCTGGTAACAATATATAGTTTTTAAAAATTTCAAAATAGTCCATGAAAACTTTCTTTTTCGTTTTAATACGTAAAGGCATAACCCATTTAACATTAGGAGAAAAAAACGCGAAACACATTTTATATTGGAAAAATTGAATCAACTCGGTTGAAAATGAGAAGTATGATAAAAAAAAAATGCTACTCTCTTACGGATAGTGAAGCTAGAATATCATATTAATTTTTCATTTCTTTTATATCTGAAAAAAAATGTTCCAAATTCGGGCCTTATTGTTTAACATTAACAGAAGACAGCCTTAAGGTATCCGACCACATTCGGAACGGTGATTTTAAAAAAGCACATAAACGGATAATTTTCATGATATTTAGTGTCACTTAGATTAGAATACATGCATAAAATTGTTTTAAGGACATTTTGACAAAAAATTATTTAAACACAATATTTCGGAACTAGAATTTTCAAAATATATAACTTAGAAGTGGGTTTATACATGTTTTACGACAACAGAGGGAGAAAATTTAAGAAAAAAATGTCGATAATTATTTCAATGGGTTGTAACTCTGAAAAATAATGTGAATTTTTCAAAACTCATAGCTGAGCCTCTGTATAAAAGTCTGAGCTATATACAGGTAAAATATTATTATAATATAAGCATTTCTCACCAAAGAAAAACATTTTGAAAATTGGCCATTCTATGTTCATTTTTTGTCAAAATATTGTACTTAAATAAATTTTATTGTAATACTATTCTTAAAACAATTGTATATACATTTTTTTCTAAGTGAGATTAAATATGATAAATGTTATTCATTTATACGCTTTTGCAAAATCATAGTTCCAAACGTAGTCGGATACCTTAAGGATAGTGAAGCCATAATATCATATTGATTTTTCATTTCTTTTATATCTGAAAAAAATGTTCCAAATGCAGGCCCTATTATTTAATATTAACATAAGACAGCCTTAATACATAATAAGGAAGAAATTTCAACAAAAAGAATGCCTGCCAAAAAAGATAGATTGCTCGACCAATTTCAAGCCTGTTTGTTTAATTATTCCGCAGAGTGAGTGAGTTGTTTTTCTTTTATGCAGATTCAGAATTATGACGAATAATTGTGCTTTAGATTGTGGCCATATTATTTTATTTATCGAAGATTAAAATATGAGTTTGTAACATATGTGAGAAATGTTCGATTTTTAAGCTTTCCCTTAAATAAGCCTATCTTTTCATACAACAAGCTTTGTTAATCAAAATTAGAACCATTTGTTTCATCACACTTTTGCAAACGGAGAACAAGTTCTTTTTGTGCCGTATCATAAAACTCAACAATTCTGAAGGCGACCAACTCATTGAATGCCGTTTCAGCATCCCGTAGATTTCTGAAGCGTTTCTCCTGTAGGAAGTTTTCCAGATGTTTGAAAAAGTAAATATCCGTAGGTGAGAGATCAGGTGAATATGGTGGATGGTCTAGCGAGGATGGTGGATTTTGACGAGCGATCATTGAAACATACGTTAACATTGTCAAGGGGAAGAATTGGGCTTTCTTATTGACTAATACCGTGAAAAGTTTTTTATGTGCAAGTTTTTGGTGCATTTTGTTGAATTTATTAAAATTCTTATCCACTGTGATGATTTTCACTTGGTTTTAGAAAGCTATGGTGGATCAAACAGACTGAAGATCATCAAACTGTCACCATAACCTTCTTTTGATGGGGTTTTGGTTTCCGAAAGTGTTGTGGAGCTTTGTCGGCATCAAGCCACTGCGCTGAATGTCGCCGATGGTCGTACAGAATCCACTTTTCGTCAATCGTTACAATTCGATTAAGGAATGTGTCATTTTGGTTATGAATAAGAATTGCAAAAACGTTTCAAAACGCGTTTATTTCCTTATTATTCTCATTCAATTCATATGAAACCCCTTTATCCCTTTTTTAAACTTTGTCAATCATTTGTGGGCGACGGAAAATGGGTGTAGGAGTTACTTCTAGTTTTTCTTCTTCGGTTAGTTCTTCTCCTAGTTTCTAAAAGTTTTGCAGGGAGTTTGTTCAACTAATGCTCGGACTACATTGTCTACAACTGTCTCCGACCTGCCTCAATTTCAATTATGAGACTCTCGTCATCAGATTCAAACTTTGCCTACCAGAGTTCAATGGTACGTTCATTTACCGAGCCGTCTGCAAATGCTGCATGTTTCGGGATTCTGCTGCAGTATTATGACCACTCTTTCACTCAGAAAAAAATACTCTAAAATCTCGAGAATTCTTCCTATGAATATGCATATAAAATAATAGAAAAATCACAATATTTTTAATAAAATATATCAAATGAAAAAGAACAAGGTTTTACCTTTAAAATGATTTATAATATGATTACCGAATTTACTCGAATATAAAAACTGCACCATTTTTCCAGTGTTAATGCTATAGAAAATCAGGTGTGGCTTAGAACCGTAAGCAAAACATTTATTGGATAGGGGAAATTGAGTCACCCATCCTTTTCAAATGGAAAAATGTAACCGTCCATTCTTGCCACTGCCATCGGTGATTTATCCCATTCTGCAGTTTATCTCCAATATTCAGTATATACTAAACACCGTTGTCAACTCATACCTAGGAGTTTTGTTTCTATGTATACGCTTTCTTTTAATCAATTAACCTCCACTATATCGGAAAAAGCATCACGATGAGTTAGTTCATGACACAAGTATGGGAAGCAGAAAAAAACCGGAAACAGAGCAGCGGCCATCGAAAGTTTGATACAATAGAAACAAATATACGTCAATGGCGTAAACAAAATGAAAAAAGTTCGCTTGTAAATGTTCAACAGCCCAAATTCTTCTATAATACATTCTTTTAAAAAATGTTGCGCAACAAATGCATTAGATGGCACGGAAGACGACACCGTGTGGAGAAACAGCGACGCCGGCACCAATTCCGAAGTCAGCTGTGACAATGAGAGTGACGGATTATTTTCGAAACATATGATACTGACGGTTAGAGTAATTATGGGTTTATATATGCTTTGGATTGTTTTTAAAAGTGGTAAAATAAATTAATTGTTAACCCATTATTTATCATTAAAAAATTGTTTATTAAAAATTCGTAAGTATCGGATATTGATGAACCTTCTACATAATTTAATTTTTTTTTCTTCTCAAAAACATATAGAGAATTCGGGATGCGGCTTTAAACCGAGGGCAGCTTACATTCGAGGAAATACAATATAACAAAAATGTCTTATTAGGAAAAAAAGGCAAAAAGCACTGGTGGAAATCGGACATTTCCTGTATTTCAACTTAACATATTATTTTATGAAATTACTGTTTTGCGAATCTTAAGGGAGGTTGGAAACCTCTATATATAATGAAAATGTTAAATTGACTGTTTTCGATGTACTTTTCCTCAAAATCTATTATGTGTACATGCTTGAAAAATTTTTCATACAATTAAATTATACATTTCTCATCATACTGAAATGAACTTTTAGCTTATTTTGAAATTTTTCATAATTTATGAAATATTTTATCAAACATTGCGAAATTCGACCCATTTTTCACATAAAAAATTATAAAAAACAAATTTCTGAGATTTTCACAAAAAAATAATTTTAGTATATATTAACCATCATTATAAATATATCATGAAAAATTTACATACATTAGTTTCTCAGAAAATATACATCGAACATCAAAATTTACATTTTGAGATAAATTGATTTTAATGTATACAGTGAGACTTCTAATCGGATAGGAAATAAAAAAAAATAGAAAGCTCAATTTACAATTAGAGATACATGTTTATGTTCATATCAGACTTTCAACTTATAAGCAAATATGAAACACTTCGTTTACATTTTTCGCCATTTAAATGGGCGTTACCTAGTTTCAACGGTTATTTAATAATATGTTTTAAAGTCTTCTAACTACCCTAGAGTTTAAAGTAGTTTATTTTCAGAAAGGTTAAAATCTATACAATTTGAAAGTGTAAAAATCTCAAATTGTCAAAAAAATAAGATTTTAACATTCCAACACTCCTTAATCTTTTAAAACTTTTTAAATGATAATCAGCAACTTTTTTTTACTGTAGGGTAACGTATTAGCACTGTTTCTGTTTCAATTACTTAAAATACATTACAGTCGCTCTATTTTCTAGATTGATTAGTATATGAGAAAACTTATGCAAGAAAAAACCCTGTTGAACTAATAGTGCTCATTCAGATTTGGAACAATAGGTAATTATTCATTTAGTTAGGCTTACTTAATTTATTACTGCTTGAAATAAGACAGTATACTTGTCTGTTTCATATTGCAACACCCTTCTACTGAATGGGCTGTGTAGTTTTTGTCAGGATTAATTTTGCCGCACATTTATTGTTGTTGGTGTTCCAAGAACTGGGGAAGATTTTCGACGCGTCTAAGAGCAGGATTATAAGTAAGACTTATGTATTTTCTTCTTCATTATAAGGTCTTTTTCTGAAGGAACTATTTCATTTTACACGATTCTTGTAATGTACCGTTCTATTTCAATGTCATTTGAAATTTAATATTATTGTGTTATTTTAACCTAGTGTTTCCAAACCTGGTTCAAAGAAAACTACGAGGAGAATGAAAACAAAAACTCAAGGAAACAAGGTTTTGGGCGACGGTACTTTGAGATAAGGGGCTCTTATCATAAAATATTAAATATATAAATATTTAATATATATAAATAATGATATACATAATGAAAAAAGAATAAACTATTGTCATAGGAGAAACTTAGAAATTCACAATTTTAGAATAAAATCATGCCAGGTATTTTCGTTAATTGCATAATAATAATAATAATAATAATAATAATAATGTTTAAATAAAATATTCTTAGAAGAAATAATTCTTTAAGAATCTCTCAGTTTATCAAAATGTCAAAACCAGATATCTTAGTTGAATTTTTAGTTGGGTGACCGTTTGGGTGAATTTTTTTGTTTATGTGAAATTTATCCTAATGAATTATGTTTCAATAATTACTTACAATCAGAGGCGACTTTTATGGTGGTAGTGTTATCGCTAAACTCTCACTGAAAAATAAATAAAAAACATGTAAAATATTGATTTTAAATCATTTTTAACTTGATTACAATTGTATTTGACTTTTATTTGACAATTCTGTTTTTAATAGTATATAATTTGCATTTTTTCATATTATGTTGCATACTTTTAAAAAGATACACTTTTGTGACCTACATTAAGAATTTTACACACACACCCACTTATGTATATGGGAGTCTAAATACTTAGACTTGGGACTCAAAGATACCACATTTAGAAGAGAAAATGTTTGCAATCTTTGGTTTAAAGAAACATGCACTGCTTCCTCGTTAATATTTTTACATCCATGTTTGTCTTTTAGTTTAAGCAAGATTATATACGTTGTATCAAATTACTATTTTTAAGAATCAAATCACTTTTCTTAACTTTCTTTTCTGCCTCGATATATATATTTTTTTTTCATTTGACAATCTTACTGGTTTCCAGAGAGAAACAATAATGCAAATATCATCCAACACCCTGAAATACTCCTAAAATTCTGCAAAATTATTATTAATTTCTTCAACAAACTTGAGCGTCAAATTTTTACTTTCTGATTCTGGAACACGCATTGGTTCAAGGGTTATACCAAAGACATTGAATTCACAGATAAATACTTAACAAAAAATATCCTGTGTTTTCTTCAGACTTTAAAAAATCAAATTAAAGTTTGGGTCAGATGCGGGACAATAGATCAGTTTTAGTTTGATATATTCAACTAAAAATGAAAGATTTTTAAAATAATTGTATTCTAAGTATTTTACGAAGTTTTCCGGAGAAAAAAATGCCTCTCTATTAATCCACCGTGGAAAATTGATAGTTTGAAATTTATTTACGTTCATATAACGCGTTATATTTCCTTTCATATAGGACGGTATATTTTAATCATATAACGTGGTATATTTACATTCATATAATACAGTATATTTACATTTATAGTTTTCTCTACGTTTTATATGCACACCGTACAGTAACCATATTATACTTTATTTTTATTAGAAATAAGTATTTAATTTTTATGTGTGATATAATTAATATGAAATTATGAAGGCTTTTTTATTTATATTTTTTGGAATTAATATTTACAACAATAAAACAATCATTTCAAAATTCATTAACAATAATTGATGTCGATATTATAATACTTAAGTAAGTAACGTATAAATAGCGGACTTGTACTTTGATTAGTAATTATCTAAAAACATTAATAACCAGTTTCTTTTTTTATGACTAAGTGCATTATTATTATTATACAAATTTTGGAACACATCCAGCACAAAATCAATTAAAAAGAAAACAGAAAATTGATACGTTTGATGATAAACCTAGCTATTTGAATTTAGACAACATTTGAAAGAATAAAAACAGCAACTTCTTTCTATTATGATATTAATATGATTTCATTTCTTTATCTCAAACAATACAATTGTTTCTACTCAAATATTTGAAATACAGAAACAAATAAAATCTATAAAAATAACAAGAGACGCAAATATCTTGGAGAGAGAAAAATGAACTGGATTCTGTCCAAGTTGGTCTAGGACAATTGGTTGAATTCCAGAAGCAGTCTCACAAGAGGAGGTTGGTAACAACAACTAAAAAATAAAACTAAAATGTCAGAGATAATATTTTGATGAAGTTTCCAAAAAGTAATAATATTCAGGAGCAAAATTAATGGTATGGATGACAGAAACGAAATGTATAAATAAATTAATTCCTTACTTGGCATACATTAAATGTCACGATGATGAAAAATCATCAATATCTTCAAGGACGAATAAATAAAATCGACTCTTCCATGCTTCAAAGTTGATTTTCTAAGCGTTTCTGACTTTTCTGCAGAAATTAGAAAAATTCCGTAGATTCTCATCTTTTTTTTTAATCCAGAATCTATGATTATAAAGGAAAAAAGTGATTCACAAACTCACTCACAAGCTCATTGCAAGATCTTCAAATCTAATAAATTTACAGAAATGGAATTTGGCGAGCACGTTTCTTTTATTTATCCGGGAGAAGGCGCACACTCGATACTAATGTTAATGGTCAGGTGGGTGACTGTGTCACCCGAATCTTTTTTTTTTTTAAATATGTTTATTGTACACGATAAAAATTGTAATTCCAGAGAATAGCATAACTAAGAAAAATTGTACTGAACTACTCTTAAAGACAACTAAAATGTTTCAAATAAGAATGACTTTAATAAAGGACACAAATCACAGACACTTTTCGCTAACATTACAGGAAAGATATTTGCAGGAAAAGCACATATTTTGTTCTGTTTATTGTACTTTTAATGTGTAGTATGTCTTGTGTACTTTTGTGGCTTCATATCTTTCTTGGAGGATTTTTTAGGTAGTACTTAAAAACGTTCCTTTCAACTTAAGCGTTTCCTGTTCTTCGCTTTTCTCAAATTTACTTTTGCAGTATTTCAGTAGGTTCTTCCCTTGCTTGATCAGTTTTAACTACATACAATAGAGATCACACACACACACACACACAGATGCTCATTTCTTTTTTTTTATATTCTGCTCTTTTACATTTTTTAAATCGTAATAAGTCGTGCAATACAGCAGATGTTTACTGGGGGAAAATGTAGAATGTTCATAAAAAGTTTCCATTTTCGAACTGCTAGGCCTGCAGACTTAAAACTTGACAAGCATACTTATTTGTCGAATATAGATCTACAGAAAATGTGTTTAACTGAAATCTACTCTCATGCATGTGTATGGCAGAAAATTTACTGATTTTAAAATACTAGATGTATAGACGAAATTTGATTAACATGTTTCGTTTGTTGAATAGAGATTCGCTTCGAACTTTTTTCATGGCAATCGACTTCCAAAGGAATGTTGTGGTGGTTACTGAGGGCTTTCAGATAAAAAAGAAATACCGTTTTTTTTGTTTTAATTATTCGCACTTCAGATTTGAAATTCAGTATGGATGTTTCTTTTGTTAAGTAGATGCTCTCATAAAGAACGGAATTTTATAGAAGTGTACTCCCAAGGGCTAGTGGAGAAGATTTAAATTAGGGTATACATAAAAATTCCCCTTTTTAACAATTAAGGGGTCACATACCTTTTAAAAAGTTGAAAATGGTTAAAAATAGTGAGCTCTTTAAAGCTCTATAATTTTTTTATTATTGTTTCCTGGAATGTAAATTTTGGAGGAATAAGCAAATAGATATTACTTTACTTAAAACATAACCAACAAACACACTGCTAATTAGGATAAATTTTTAATTAGATAATTACAAAAAGAAATTTTTGTTTTCTTTTCGCAAGTGATATGCATTACGCGCAGCTTTATAAAAAAAAGTTACGAATATTTTTTGATGAAATTTTTGCTCAGTGTTGGAAATTGTGTTATCTTTAAAATGACGAAGCATGAAACACTGATTTAAAATTTTTAGTAAACTATAACAATTTAAAATTTAACTATAAAATTTTTAAAAATTTTTTGCTATTTTATATTTGTAATTTTAAATTTTTTCATTAAAAATTCAAACTGGTTCGTTATTTTAAGTACAGATATGATCAGAATCTACAGTAAAATTTTATCATTTTCAATGGCACGGTTTTGAAAATATCATGCGCGTAATGAGTAAAAATGACGTTCTGAGAAAATTGACATCAAACGTAAAATTTACCACAGTTTTATATATATATTATTCTGGTTACTCAAACAACAACTAAATTTAAATTAAAACTAATGTGAAGTTTTTTTAGTCAATAAACTTCAATTTATTAAAATTATTATAACTAAAAACATATATTATACCAATGCAGTACAAGCATCGAAACAATATCAAAAGCTACAAAATAATCAAAATGCAACAAAGTGATTCATTTCTCCAAAATAAAGTTAAAAATTTATAAATATTACTTAAAAACAATCAATACCTTAATTAAAAACTACTTATTATAAATATTAAACAATTTGTGATATGAATGCAGTGTATTACTATGATTCTAAAATGCTAAAATTCGCCACATGCATATGATGTTCCCTCTTTTTCAGTTAATTTCTTACAAGTAGTTTTAAATTGCATTCTTTTAGCCTGTCGTACTTCTTTTCTGCGGAGATTAAAATGTACTTCTGCAGTCTGAATTCTTTTTATATCTACAAGTGTAACAAATTTATGTGCAAATTGACCAACAGTCAGACCAAGCGATTGCATAATTTTTAGTCTGCCTTGATTGCCATCATTAAAAATGACAATTGCCTCATTTGTAGATATATCAACAATCTTTCTACCACAACCTAAAGTTTTTGGGCATAATTTCCATATTAATGAGTTAATGGATTCATTATTATTTTGGGTTTTACCCCCTAGACATTTTTGTAGAAGTTTAGGTTGTGATAGATCATTAAACACAGGTTTTATGGCATCCATTACTGCCACTGGCAATTTGTTACTGTGTCTAAAAGTTTCCACACACTGCCCCTCTACTACTTGATTTTGATATTTACACCAAGAATTAGAACCTACGGGACAAAAACTGTGCAATGGTTCTTCGTCGCTTGAACGTATATGGAAATATACAGCCCAAACAGCTTTTCGCATATCTGAAAGGCATGTTTTATTTTGTCGGATTGCATTTCCATAATACGTTGTAATTAAGTCGATCATTCTGTCGGTCAACCTTCCCTTTCCTCCAATCGACTTCCCATCACTGAGTTTGGAGCTCATTTGTTTTAATTTTCGTAAACGAGTTCCCATTCTTTTTTGAACATGTCCAACACATTCAATTTTTGAAACTGTAATATCTTCTCCATACAAATTGGATGCAGTAATAGATGAGAATGTTTTGGAATCGCCATCCCCGATGTAAGATGTATATCTCACAGAACGATGACTTAATGAACGCTGAAATATACGAACCATTCCCACAGTCTCCATCATGCCAGCTGAACCATTGTGGTTCTTCAAACATTCTTTAACGTGAAGAATTTTCCACTTTTTGTAAGCAGGTGACCCCTTTCTTCGTTTCCAAGAATCACATCCTTTACAGAAAGAAGACATCACTTCCGCATCAATACACTTTCCTGTTTTGTCTCCTATAACAGCACACACACCAACACGAGAAGAATAGCCACGGGTTTTCCATGTTCCATCTTCACTAATTATTATATCGGAAGAATTTGTCAAAGTTATCTCTTCCAAAGCTGCACTTTGCATTGAAGCTTCTGCGACTTCTTTACTACACAATTGTAGTTTGTTTATAATGTTATTATAGGATTTTTTTCAGCAACTGGAGGAGGAAAGTCCATGACACCCAGAAAATTGTCATTGCTGCATGATCCTGTCCAATTGTCCTCATTGCGTATACAAAACGTCTGTTTATTTCTGGAATATTTTTTCTTTTACCCAGCATTTTTGAATTTCTAAACGAACACAAGTCTTTACAGTTCTTGCATTCAATCGAAAAAACACTAGACAAACCTCTAACACAATTTTCTGAAAGTTTAATATCACCACCACATTTTTTGCAAGAAGCAAAGTTTTGAATGTTTGTAAACATGATAGTTTTATCAAACACTCTATAGCCATCAAAACAGTCATCATGTTCAATAAAAGATGAATGAACATCTTGCAGCCGAATCTTTTTTCCAGATGCACAGTTGTTTAGTGATTCATCCACACTGTGTACAGCTTTGCATCTCGTATGCATATTACCAGTAAACTTCCTTTTTTTTGGACGTTTACCAGATGGTCTTTTAGCAGATTCAGTCGAATTCATCCTTCACAAGTTTATAACAAAAATAATACTTTTCCTAAAACTTATCTTAGAATAAGATACGGTATGAAAATCAAAAACGAGCGAGTATAAATTCAAGATTCACTTTATCAAAACAAAGTAGAAGTAGAAGTTTATAAAGTTAGTAGAAGTTGTAGTTAATATATTCAGAACAACAATATTAATATTTGAGGCTTAGATTCAAGCATTTGATAATAATTAGAATGAAAATATTAGAAACAGAGAAACGCAGCTGTCACCAGCGACATGACAGCTGTCACCCTGGAGCCAAAATGTAAACAATATGTAAATCGCCTTTTCTACTCTTTTTATTTTCTTAATAACGTCCGTTCTATTGGGAATATCTGCATGCGGTTTCTTTTAGAACACTCATAAAGGTTTACTCTATAAAATAAAATAATAATAAAAAAATCGATTTTCAGGAAATTTTAAAAGGTATATGACCCCTTAAATCTACAGACTTGAAATTTGTAAGTATGTTTCTTTTGTTGAGTAGCAATCCACTAGGAACGGGATTTCCAGAAATTGACTCCCAAGAAGGGTTACAGGGTGGGAAAAATAAATAAACTTTAGTTTCAGAAATACTTGTTTTTTTCTAAATTAAGAGGACTTGGTACCATAAAAATCACAAACCTATCGTTTTTTATTTTCATTTAATCTTATTCTTTGCATTATTATCTTTCGATTGATATATGACTTGTGCATGTCGGAAAGTTAGAAGTTGAATAAAACTTCATTTGAAAACAAATTAGGCAATTCAGCCACACCCCTTTTAGAAAAAAAAGCTAAAAATGCGTTATGATAAAAAAATCTACTTTATAAATAGAAATAATAACTATAAAAAAGAATGTGTAGTATTAAAAGCAGAATATTTCCGAGGAAATACAATAATGTAATTTTTCTTCCTTGTGAAATGTGTGCATGTAAAATTTTTAAATTAAGGCATTTTATATTAATAATTTTATAATTTCAGTTCTTATTCCTGATATATTTTTCGTACAAATGTAATACTTTAATATTATAAGAAGAAAAACAGCTTAAATTTCTGTCGTGACAGAAAAAAAATTTTCTTAAAGTTTTTCTTGAGTTTTCTTGTGCAATTAGTACTCTCTAAAAGTTGATCAATTATAAAAATGTGTGGCTTGAAAACATATGAAAATGCAATTATTTTAAAGAAAAACGTATAAGTAATATCTTAAAGTGGTATTTTAAGTTTAATTAAGCTTATAATAATTATTTTTTTCAGAATTATAAACTTTAAAGTGGTTTTTCTCAGTATGTGTTTTTCGAAACCTTAGTGCATTCAAAATGCTACTCCTTCGACAATTATCTACCAATCACTTCAATTTTTTCCCTGCGTGTTAAAAATAAAGCATGTAATAAAATTAGGATACGTTTTGCTATAAACTGAATACTTTTTTTTTAAAAAAATAAAATGTAAGACATGTTGGCTTTTTCGTTGATTTTTAGCCTGTATATCAACATTTTATTTTTTTTCTCGAAAACGAATGAAGTTATTCTAAAATCGATCCTTAAAGTTGTTAAGAACATCCATAAGAATATTATAAAAAAATTTCAGGTCAAAAAATAAATTTTTACAAAAGGAGTAGGACTTTAAAATTTTTCCCAATTTTCTTCAAAAAATTTAAATTTTTAAAATTGTGTGAATAATATATGAAAATTTTCATCTGGTAACATTTTCTTGAATAGAAACATTGTATAAAATGTTAAAATATAATTTTTAAATACGTAAATAATGAAGTTTGCTCAAAGGGTGCCAAGTCCCCTTAAGAGAGAGAGAGAGAGGCAAGGGCTATAATAATGTTTTTTTTAATATTTCATATGAATCCTTACATTTAAATACCTTATAAAAACGGTATATACATACATAAAACCAGGGCTTTGAACCAAAACTGAAAGCAGTTTTAAACAATATGCAAATCCTTAAACTTAGACTATCTTGCATTTTCTTTTAATCATTCGCCTAATAGTTAGTATTTTGCTCCGTAATCTGAGATCTTGAAATATATTAGAAGCAGCATACTTAGCATTATATATTTTTGCATACACATACATTGTGGAAAGTAACAGACAACAACATACGTTCTGAAACCTAAAAATAAGTTATAAAAACAGAAAACATCCTATTTTGAGTGTAGTATTACGATCAATATATTGAAGGCCTCAAGAGTCCATGTATCACGAAATCATTTTTCTTTCTAATAAAGATATATCCTTCTGCTATATAATTAGTCAGAGGGAGAAATGACGTATGATACCAATAGCTAGTTTACACAGTGCGACAGAACATAAAGTAAATGAGATATGGTCATCAAATAATGTTTTATGAACCTGAAGTGAAGTTTTTATAACATCTTTCATTTTACAAATTACCATCATTCATCATGAAAACAAAGATAAGTAGCACGTAAGCATTTGAGCTGTAGACTTCCATCTTGCCGATCAATGGCGTCGGTCTGTTTGACTTATCACCCAAGAAGTCACTTCTTCAACAAAAGTCAATGATTCATCTTGAGCTATGACAACATTCCTCTGATATAACAGAAATATAAATGACATATGTCGTCCAAGACCATAGGTAAATATGCTTCCAAAGACGTGAACTTTGTTGTCTTAACTTCGAACAAATGTGACAGAGTACTATTGTTTCTGATTAAAAGCACTGGGAATGTTCGCTTGAGCAAATATTTTGTTCACCACCTAAAATAGATATGAAAGACAATTTCTGTAAGTAGAGATGCCTATCGTGTTTGATTCCCTCGAATCTAGTTTGAGTCATTTCGTTAGATTTTATGTATAGTGAAGTGGTTGTCATAAATTAATTTAACCTTGAAACTGTACATAAAGCAATTACTATAAATAATTATCATTAATGTAACACATACTATATAAGTTAATCCAGTGCTTCTCAAACTTTAAATAATCACGCCCTAATATTCAATCATCATTTTCATCACGCCCCCATCCCCCTCCATACAATAACAATGTATTGAATTCGATAATACGATACTTTGAAGCTAAATCTAAAACATGACTTTAACCTCTTAAGTACCACCGGCGTAAATAAACGTTTCGCTCAGCCAATGCGTAAATTGCGCTAGGCCTATTTATACGTCTTTCCGAAGTACGATCTTTTTTATTCACTGCTATCCATAAAATTATTTCGAAGGCTTTGGAATGCAATAAAATGAATTCCACAGTGCTTGCGAAGGATTTACTTATTTCAGACGATTTTCTTATTTATTCCCTCTGTCTCCTCCTCCCCAATACATTACATACTTTTACATATATGCAAAACGGTGGCATGGGGGAGTGAATCGCGTAACTTTTAATCTAGAGTTAAGGGATTATTTATAAACCGTGCAGATTATCAAGATAAGTTTTAATGCTTGTATGTAATTTTATATATGAAAATCCCATGCAGTCATTGGTAATTATTGAACTTATTGATAATTTGGTATAGTTAAATTAATAATCAAAAACATTGCGCAGTACTGATACATTTATAAGTGTATTACATCTGTGTAAATGTTTTTATTTTATTTTTTATTAAGTCAGAATGTATTTTGCTTATTTACTTTCAGTAAATTAATAGTTTTTTTAAAAATTATCTTTTGTTTTCAACTTTTCAATATGCTCGCGCCCCCCTTCTAGGGATATCACGCTCCCCTAGGGAGGCGTGCCCTACAGTTTGAGAAACGCTGAGTTAATCAGCTAGAAAGGATACGTTTTCGTTTTTTAACCCCTTGCTTGCCGAAAAAATTAAGCAATTCCCTCCCGAACGCCACCGTTTTTTTTTACATAGCGCGCGTGTATTACGGAGGAGAGAAGAAAATAAACAAATTAGTAAATTTCTCTCTGAATTAAGTTAATCCTTCGCAAAAACTTGTAATCTTCACTTTTTTACTTTCTAAACTCTTCGAAATAGTTTTATAGATATCAACGCAAATAAAAGTATCCTGTTTAAAAAAAAAACCCGTATATATAAGTCAGGTAATCAATGTACTGGTTGAGTAAGATGAATATATACGTCGGTGGAAGTTAACGGGTGATTATAAATTGAAGAGTCAGATTTTCAGTGCATGAATTCTCACCTACTAAAAAATGAGTATATATAATTAAAAATAAATCAAGTAGTTTTTTTTTTTGCAAGTAATAAGAAAATTAGAGTTTAGTTTTCAAAAACGTCTTCTTTCAGCTTATATTTCTAATTCAAATCATCCATGTGAATTGCCGAAAAAAGATATTCAAAGACTAAATAAATGTATGTTAGTTATAAATACTTCAATATACAAACTACTCATGATGTTTCATTTAAATTCGTCTTATAATTTTTTTTATTATATGTTGGACACAATTAAGATTTTATTATTTATGCACTACTTATATGGAGGAAAATTAATCCTTTAAAGCAGTGGTCTTAAAACTTCATAGACAGATTAAACCTTTAAAACTGTAAAGTGTTTCCGAAAAACTCAATTAAAAATACTTTAGAAGAATAAATCTTTAAATACTATTTAATGTATATCAACACAGTATAAGTACTCTATGTAAAGACAATTAAAGAAAAATACTCGAATTTTCATTATTGTTTTTTAACACAATATTAATGCAATTTACTCATCAATACCATTAATTCATGCATCTAGATGTCATATACCTTTGCAATATATTTTTTACAAGATATGCGTTTTCATTTTTTTATACAACCTTTCGAATTCTACGTGTATTGAAGCTATCTACAATTGCATTTCGTATTCTGTGTTAATTTGTTTCCATATTTTATTTTTGTCAACAATAAACATTTCTTTCCAAAAATAAACGTAATACATATTTCAACAGATTGAACTGATACTTGAAATTTTTTCTGATGAAAATAGGAAGAACAAAATTATCAATTTATGTGTATGATGTAATATTCTTTTACAAAACATGCATACTTTTGTATATTGATGGAATTTGTAGTACATTTTAAAATAATGAACAAATACTTAAAAAATGACCTTTTCCCCTGATTTAATGTAAATAAATTGCTAAATTATTTCAAATTGAATGTAAATTTTAAATTATGCACTCACTAAAAATTTAAAAGCTTTAACTGATAAGAAACCTCTTTCATTATTTCAAATATTCCTTTTGCAAGCAGCATTTTCTAAAGTAGAAAAGAGAAAAATCACAATCAGTTAATGGGAGGTGAAATTATACAAAATTGAGTGAATGTTTAAATATTCATGTATTAGATTTATCCACGAAAGCGCAAATTTCCCAAACAGATTGATAATGTGAATTATTTTCTTTATTGTAATAAGAGATATATTCTCTGATTATTTTTATCAATGGAAATAAAACAAGAATTCACTTTTTTACTTGGTTAAATTTATTTGTTGCGGAAAATATCTGATTTTATTTATTCTAAGAAAACGAGAAAAAAGTGTATTTTACGAACATCAATACTTATTTAAATACTCAATAACAAAATAAAGGGATAGTTTACAAAATAATAAGAATTAAGAATGAGAACTTTTCATTATCTAATGAAAAATAACAGGATACTTTAATATGGTGATTTTGTTTGGTGTCGCAATTTTGAACAAGCATATAAATGGAAAGTTTTTGTATTTAGGGTCACGAATTATTATATAAGAATTACTTAAGAATACTATCAAAATAAACAATTACTAAATGCAATTGTTTGGGGAAAATAAAATAAATTATATATCTTAAAAGCATCTTCTTTTTTATTGAAAATATTCCTATAAAAATAATATTTGGCCTTTATAAAACTAGGCATTCTTTACTGGGATTGAACTAAATTTTTTGAAAATATGGAAGTGGATTTATTCATGTTTTATTATATTAGAGTAGATAAATTTTAACAAAAATCATTTATTATTATTTTCATTGATCGTAAATTTGAAATAATGCGAATTTTTCAGAAATTCTAGTTCAACATCGGTATAGAAGTTTAAGCTATATATAGGCAAACTATTATTATTAGAGAAGTATTTTGATAATAAAAGAATGTGTTTAGAGAAATAATAAAAGAATGTGTCACTTTTTTTCAATTTTTGTCAAAAAATTGTATTAAATTTTTTTTCTTGCAATAATATTCTTAAAACAGTCAAATGTGTATACTAATTAGTATACGCGTTGTTTCCACGTGTGGATTAAAAATAAAAGAACGGAGATTGAAGGATGGAGAAATTTTTAATGAGTTAATTTTAAGTGAATTACAAATTAAACAAAACAAGTAAGATAACTAAAAAAAAATGAGTAAATTCAGACTTAGGTCAACAAAGAAAATTTTTAATTTAGTTACTTTTTATTAAATAGTTACAAATATAATAAATATGAATTGATTAAATTTAATTATTATAATAAAATAGTACAGTAAAAAAAAGGAAAACAAATTCTCAGAAATTAGTGCCATCCCTGGTGGAATACGATCCCACGACCATTGGTTTCAAATTCCAACGCGCTATCCACTGCGCTACAGGGACACAACGATCGATTTTATTTTCTATTTATGTTGTTGGACTATTATTTTTGTATTTTGCTATTTATTCAATCCTTAATTAAATAAATATTTGAAAAAAATTGTATTAACATCAAGTGTCAATACAGTTTAAAACTACAAGTTTAAAAATTGCATTTAAGCTTGAATGGAAGAATGGGAAATATATTTTATTAACGATTGGAAATTTGAACAAGATATACATACATATAAATATATTTATATATATATATAGGTGGTGAGTGAAAACTAATAGTATAGGAATTGAAAAAAAGAGAAGTAGATACATCAGTTAATTTTTTTTTATATTTTGGGGTGAAAAATCATTTAAACACAATTTGATATTAAATACAATATTATGCTAATTGTAAATTACCTTAAAATAATTTCATAGAAATAAACAGATTATCTAAAAAATTTAAAGCAATTCTGATTTAAATAGTGAGAAATAAAAACAAAATAATTTTTCT
This sequence comes from Trichonephila clavipes, assembly GCA_019973935.1. Taxonomy (NCBI): domain Eukaryota; kingdom Metazoa; phylum Arthropoda; class Arachnida; order Araneae; family Nephilidae; genus Trichonephila; species Trichonephila clavipes. The sequence goes on along the minus strand of BMAU01021051.1, from coordinate 391,679 downwards.
CTCAAAACTACGAAAAATAGTTTCCTTTATGTATTCCAGGAATACACATTTGGTATATCTGTGCTCCTAACACTTAAAACTGTTTGGCTACAGTTTCCCCTATTTCCTAACAAGCCATTTAAAGTAGTTTCATAATAAGTTTGCAGATGCAAATTTCTGTGGTGTTTAATACTGTAAGATTCGCCATTAGAACGAGAAAGTAGTTTGCTAAACTTGCGTTTGAAAGTGTTATGAGGAAAGTTTGAATTTTGAACCGTATTTATATTAAGGATCACGTCTTCTAATTAGGTAAGATAACTTCACTTGTCATACATTTGCCTAATGCTGAATTACGTGGGAGTGCAATTAAAGAATTGCTTCAGGGCAGAAGACCTTTGAGGTTTCAGATATTAGGATACTTTGCAATTTATCATTAATTTAGGCAAGCTTGGTCACAATTAATTCGCATACAAAAATAATATGATTTCTATAAAAAATAATTTATCTTTCTATTTACAAAAGGGAAAGTAATTCAATATGAAAATAAAACATAAATGCACCGAACATTTCAGTTTTACGCGCTTGTGTATAACACTGGCATAAACTTTCGAATTGCAGTTTTTAATTTTTAAGGAATCTTCACCGTATACGGAGTGAATCCTCTTTTTTTTCCGAAAAAACCTGAAATCTACATGTGCGATGCTTTTTTCTTTTGAAGTCATTTATTCGAAGTATTATCCCATTCGCTTGGACAAAGGTATATTTCTAAAGTGCAAGGAAGTGGGGGTGGGAGGAAGTAAGGACAAAAGTGGTGCCATTGTATGGGATTTTCCGCATTCTAGATTATTGCCTATATGATGGCTAGGTGGCGTAATCGGTTAGGCTCTGGCCTTGTAAGTTCAAGTTTGCGGGTTCGGTCCCGGCCAAAGTTGGTGGATTTTCATGATGCAAAAAAGGCACATCATCCATGTTGTATGATTATGTAGCAGGCTTAAGTTTCTCAGAGTGCTTGTTTGGCTTAGGTATTCTTGGCATCACTAAATTCCTATTAAGATTTAGCATCTTCAGATTCAATTTGTATCCATCTTTATAAGGGCACACTAAAAGAGAGAGAGAGAGAGAGAGTGATACCAGCTACTAGATCTGCAATTGTTTTTACCAATACGTAGCTCTCTATTTGAAAGACGGAAAGAAATATTATGTATATATTTTAGATATATTTTTTATGCTCATATTTTCTTTATTTTGTTAAGCTACTGTATTTATATGTGACGCACCATACGCATACGCAACTTTAAATTGTTTTATGTGTTAAATGTGCTCATTACACGCCGGATTATACGGTACCTCACAATTAAAATAACATGACCTCAATAATAAAAGTACAGCAATATACCTATTTTTTTAAACATTTTTGCAGATGCAATGTACAGGGACTTTGAAACTTCAATATATTAGTATTAATATCCGTTATTTCTCAAAATCGCAAAAAATTGGATAAAGATATAACTAATACACGTAGAAATAAATATAATTTACGATTGGAACATAATTCCTAATTAAAATGAGCTGTAATCAAAATAAAAATAAAAATGTTGCTCCCAACTGAAATAAGTAGTTACTTTTAAATAAAAGCATGTAAAATACCAAAATGTACATTTTTATAAATATTTCATAAATATTCATGTGACTTTTATACTTTAATGGCATCTTGTATGAAAATACATGTTAAAAAAAATAATTTATCTTAAAATACATGTAGGTCTACAATAAATAGGCAAATACAATAAATAGTTTTGTTACTGAAATAAAAATAAATTTTATTAAAAATTTGAAAAAAATGCGGTTTAATCGTTGAAATCCGAAATACAATTTACAGAAGCAACAGAAAAATATTGCTTGCATTATTAATATGTGTATTAGAGAACAAGACAGCAATTGTAGAAAAAAACTGTTAATGATTTTGTGAATAATTAAATGTATCAGTTTTAAATACAAAAATATCAATCGCAGAAATTAAGGTGCAATTATTAATTACAGAATTAAAAAAACAATTCACTTAAATGTTCCTTATAATACATAAATTATTAAAATATCCTTTCTTGAAGTAAAAATCTATAACTAGTGTGTTTTTACGCTTAAATGTTTGACCTATTTAATTTGATTTTTATTTTATTAATCATTATATGACATTTCAGAAATTTCTGTACACTTACTGTAATATTTCTTTATTTCAAATTTTTTACTTTTCTTATCACAAGTTTTTCCACATACATTATACTTCCTTTATCACAAATGTTTCGCATACTTCACATATGTTCCTTTACAAAATATGTATGAGAAAACCATGGTTGCTACAAAATCATTACTCTACATAGCATTAAATATAAATGAGCAATCCTATTTAAAGTTAAAACATGAAGAATGTGAATTTTTTAATTAATTTTTATCAAAACATTTTGTTCTATGATTGTACAGTGAAAAAAAGAACTCTTGAGTGTTTGTGTTAAACAAACAGGTTTTCGTTAATTTAAATCATAATCATGAACTCATTATTAAGTCAATACAAATATTTTTTTTTATAAAATGATAAAGAATATAAGGGGTACAACAAATAAATGTATTTGATTATCATTGCTTAAGTTTATCATTAAACTTTCCTCATAAATCAGATTTAAATTATGTTTCTAACTTTCCAGTTAAGGAAAATATTAAATTCTTAAGTTAGAAAATATATAGATATTGATAAAATTAACTTATATTTTTTTTTAAATATTATGAGTATTAGTGATTTTGAAGTAATATAAATAAATTTAAATTTGGTGAAAATTTCATGTTTCCTAAGCGTTAACGAAAGCGTTTTTAAATTTTTGCTTTAATTTCTACAAAAATATTTACCCGCTTATGCAATAAAAATGCTTTAAAAATCGTACCCCAATTAACAAAGCTCGTTTTAATTAGTAAATGTGTTTCGTAGTAATATGTCATGTTAATTACATTCATTATCTTTCACTATTGATTTATTTTAGACTAAAAGATTTTCTTTGCTAATAAAATTCATCGGTTTTTTTGTTTTGTTTATAGACAACGCAAGTAAGATTTCTTTTTTACATTAACTTTTGTATTATTTTAAAATTAATGGCAACATAAGGATCTCTTTTTTATTATTTTATTTCTCTTGTATTGTCTGCATCCATTTTATGCTTAGATTTTATCTGCTTAAAAACTATCCAAACTTTTCATTACAAAAGATTTATTTATATTCCTTATACTTAAACTCAAAAAATAATTTTTATAGTAACAATACCAACTATTTCATTTCATTTTGTAAAGCTAAGTATTAGTGATTCCATTCTCATGAATTTAGTATTCTTTATCTCGAACACTATCATGTAGAATAAATCAAAACTTTCTCGCCAAACTTAACAGGTCATCAAGTTTCTCATGTTCCTCACATACTATTCAAGCTTAGGTTTGGGAATAAGTCCAATTCCTTTCGTGTAGCACACGATGGTGTCAAAGTGAGCTTTGTTTTGCATAACATTACATGAAAACATAACTTTCCGTTTGGTATATTTAATGCATCTAGTATAAATCACATAAGTGTAACAGTTGGAGACCCTCTAACATATGTTTACCATATTGTATTGTGAAAAGGTCTGTAAAACAAAACTCGCAAAGATTTTTTGTTAATGTTTTAAATGACATATCTATACTTAAGAATTTAATACTATTTTCAAGGTACCGTTTGTGAAATGAAAAATTATTCATACTGAAATTAAGTTCTTGTAAATGTTATCTTTGAAATGGTTAGAGCTAAATAAAAATAACATTTTCTCTCGCTTCTTCGTTTCTCGTGATTAAATGATCAAATACGGATATAAAAATAATCATCATCACATTTGCTTTCTCGTTTTCGTACCATAATCTGATTATTTTGTTTTTGTTGCAGATGCAAGCAAATTTGATTAGTAGGCTAGTTAGAACAAAATGATACCAAGTTTTTATTTTTGGCAAGTACGTGGTTTTATTACAACGTTACAAATAAACAATAAATTCTTTTCAATCATTTATTGTTAATATATAATGTTGAGATAACAGAGAAAAGAGGTTTTCAAGATAGCGTTGTACTCAATTTAATGTTTATTATTGTTAAAACAATATCCAAAAATAATAAAAAAATCCAAAAGTAAATAAAAGTAACTTTATTATTATAAATAGTAAAGACAAAATGATTTTACAGTATTTAAAAAAGACAAACTACTGTAAATGAATTCCAGTTATGGAGATTTTTTCTAGCAATTGAAATTAAATGAATGCTATATAAGATCTTCACCAATGTGTTGTCTTACCATTGCGTTGTGTTACCAATTTCGTTTTGTGTAGCTAGCTTTACAATGGTATTCATTCAAATTAATTCATATATTAATTAAATATTTCCAAAGAATGCTCTTGTTTTTCAAATCCAGTACAAATTTGGAACGTATTACACCAAAACCATGTGTTTGATACAATAAAAAAAAATGGAATGATCTTTAAATTCTAAATAATTTTGAATTCTATTGAAATTTGTTGGACCCTACAGTGGCTGGTGAACTTGAATGCGCAGAAAATTGAAATACTTTTTATAGAAATAACACTTTTAATTGGCTTTAAAATGGCTATCCAGGGGTTATTTAAACGAAGGAAGCTGTCAGCTTTATTACTGACATAAACAACAATACAATTAATGGGATCACTTATCTTTAATCCCTTATCAGATACGATGCAAAGCTACTCGTCCATTCTTAACGAAGTATTTTGTTCCATGAAACGTAAGATCTTACTTAAATACTAATATCTTCTATTATTATAACTCTAACACTCTAACTTCAGTATCAGCCAGACGACGATCGACTACCTCTCTCCCTTCACTTGACCTTGATCCGACTACGTTCTGAACCGTGATTTTGCAAAAGCGTATAAATGAATAACATTTATGATATTTAGTGTCACTTAGAATAAAACAATGTATATACAATTGTTTTAAAAATATTATTACAATAAAAAATTAAATAAGTGCAATATTTTGAAAGAAAATTAATGAACATATAATGACCAATTTTCAATATATTCTCCTTTTGTGAAAAATGCTTCTATTATAATAATATTTTGCATGTATATAGCTCACACCTCTGTACAGAGGCTCAACTAGAATTTTTGAAATATATAACTTAGAAGTGGGTTTATCCATATTTTATGACAACAGGGGGGGGGTAAATGTTAAGAATAAAACGTCGGTAATTATTTAAATTGGGTGTAACTCTAAAAATAATGTGAATTTTTCAAAAGAAATAATTTAAACTCTCTAGAGAAGTATTTACATTATATAAGCAAAATACTATTACTTCAGAAGCATTTTTCATAAAAGGAGAACATTTTGAAAAAAGGTTATTCGAAGTTAATTTTTTGCCAAAATATTGTATTTAAATACATTTTATTTGTCAAAATGTTCTTAAAACATGTTTATACATGTATTCTAATCTAAGTGACACTAAATATCATGGAAATTATCCATTTATGCACTTTTTTTAAAGTCACGGTTCCGAACGTAGTCGAATACCTTAAATGACAACTTACGCTAGCATAAATCACGGTTCCTTCTCGGAAAACAAGTTTATTAGCATAAAACAATTAAAAAAAGAAATTCTGTAAGGGATTAGTAAGAAACGCGAACAGAACCCTTCAGAACATGATTTATATTACCGTGTAAACTTATTCTCAATCTATAACAAACAAGCATTTTTGATAGAGTCGGACATTTTTTATGTGGTTTTTTTGGTGCAGTTTTTTATATGAAGCTTTTTTTGTCTTGTTTTTCATGCAATGTATGATGTTTGACATGGTCATAAAATGTTTTATGTAGCACCTATTCCCGCACTAAAACAGGTTTGACAGTAGTATTTCAAAAATCTAATGAACATATTTACTCGAATCTAAGCCACCCCTCTCCCCCACCCAATGTTAATGCTACAGAAAATTGGATGCGGCTTATAATCGAAGCAAAACATTATTGTATTGGGTATTTAGAGCAATTATAGGTTCATTTATGTATGTAGAAGTTTATAATACTGATAAAATAACTAATTATTCACTTCTTATTAGTTTTCATTTTAACTTTATTTTAATTTCCTAAAATTGGTTATCGATAAATTATTTTACGCTATTTTTCCTTTTTCACAAATTCTTGTTGAATTCTTAGGATGCGGTATAGAATCGATGTCGGCTTAGATTTTAATAAATACGGTAAATTCACGCGACATAAGAGAACGAGGAATATAATTCATTGTGAAGTATGAAAAAACTTATTTAAAAATTTAGTTATGAACAATCTTCTAAAGGCAGCATCGATGTAAGAAAGCTTGTAAAAGGACTGAACTAATTATACATTCAACAGACGCAATTTTTAATTTTCAGGCTTCCACAACTTACTGGAAGATTAAAGCAGTATTATATTTATAGCGTAATAATGACCGTTTTGGTGAGATTAAAACAGGGACACACAAAAAGGTTTAAATTTAATGACCACTTAACGCGTGTCTTAAACATTAATTGTGGAATTGAAAATCTATTTAAGAGAATCGTTAATATCATCTAATAAAAGTTTATTACCTTAATTTAAATATTTTTTCATTACATAGCAAGCTGTGAATTTTTACTTTCCCAATAAAATAAAACTGAAAAACAGATCTTTAGTGAATGCAAAGTAATTAAAACTCGATAATAAAAAAGTATTTAGATTGTTAAAAAAAGTCATCTGCAGTACACAAACAATGTGCACCATTATGGATAATACATTTTGTTTAAGAGATAAGTTTGATAAATTATGCCATTACAGCCTAATAGTTATATAATTAAATTGTTTTTTTTAACATCTAGTTATAATATATATGGTAGAGCTGAAATCCAACAATGTTATATATTGTAGCAATATTCTGCTAAGTAGTAATTATCCAATTCTCTATACAAACACTTACAAAAAAATGTGTTTTTTTTTAAATTTCAAAATAATAGTGCATTTAATTTCAGAATTCCTAATTTTTGTTAGCTAATTTATTGAAGCATGTCATTATATGAAGTAATACATACATGTATTGCGTGATTTAATATTATTAGGAATATTTTCATAAATAATAAAAATTTGCCTACTATTTGTTTAAAAATTATTTCTAAATTATATTACTTGTAAGTATGTTTAAGAAAAAAAAACAAGTAAAAGAACAACTGCAAGTGTAGAACAGGTTGTCTCTTGGATTTGGCGAAGTTTTTTTTAGATTTCATGGTGAGATAACGATTTCATTCTGGCTGACTGTTTATTTTAGTAACCCAGATATGAAGAAAGACGGACTTATTCCGATAAAATCACGTGTTCTCTGTGCTTGATTGCTATTTGTTATTTAAAATCAGCAGATGTTTTAAAAAGACAAATGATTTTCTTTATGTGAAAAATTTCATTGCTCTCAATAAAAAAACTTTTTAAAAAGATTTCAGTTTGATATTTATTACTAATTAATATTTTTGTTTTCCTGAACAATATAACTGAAATGTATAATTTATATCTCATTTCTAAAATGAATTTTGAAACCTGAGGAAAAAATACCTATTATGCATTGCTAAAAGTTGGATATAAATTATTATCGAATCTTATTATCATCGAGAGGAACAAAAAAGCATCGTCTTAGGAGGTTCGTGAGATATAATATGTTGAAAAAAGCAAATTAATACGCAAAATGTATTTTTTCTGGCTACTATTCAATTTTAGCAAATACCCTTAAGCAGTTTGATAAAATCATGATACTGATAAAGGGAAAGTATATTTTCAGCAATATATTTCAGAATGATATATTTATTTACAAGCTGAAAAAAAATTCTAGGAATCTAAAATTATTGAAATACTTCTGTAGATATGTGTTAAAAGCTATATTTAGTTGAATTTGAAAAATGGTAAAATAATAGTTACTAATTTTAAGGAAGTTCTTGGTAAGAAGATGTACAATGTAAGTTTTTGTAATATGGAAATACATGTTTTCTGAGAATATATAATTCTTTAAGAAAATGTTAAAAAATTAAAATTTTCTATACAAAAACACTCAATATAATTAGATTAAACCTTAAAATGCAAAATTTGCTTAGGAAATCCGTTAAATATATATATATATATATATATATATATATATATATATATATATATAAAATATATATTTAAAAAATAAAAATATAAAAATACATGTAAAATATCTTTAAAAAAATTAATATATGCAAAATATATTTAAAAAATATATATATGTAAAATATATTTAAAAAAATAAATATATGTAAAAAATATATTTTGAGAAAATAAATATATGTAAGACATATACGGGAAATTACAGGATATACATTTTTTTAGAATTACGTTACTGGTATCTTATCTGTACATTTAATGCGTTAGCCTTAAAAAGTGGAAAAAAAAGCAACTTGTTTGACAGATTAAATTTAATTTGGTAATATAAGTGCAGCATTTAACATGTTCATGTCGTTTTTATATTAAAATACATAAAATTATTTACGATAAAATAAAAACTTCTATAAAAAATAAATATTTAATGAGATATTATAAAAATAAAAATGGTTTGAAAGTGTACATAGTAATCAGGGGGCACAAAAGAATTTTTCAAGGGGGTTTGAGGATCGAAGGTGCATAATTCTCGTATCATACCCAATTAAGCCAACTGACATATTCTTTTGATTTTGTAAACTGTCGGGAATAAATTTATTAAAAAAGGAATAAATAAGTAATTAGCATTAATTAATACAATAAATTATTAATAACAAATACTTGATTAAATTTTGCGTACAATAGAAGAAATAAATCAAGGGTATGGGGGGAAGGTTGGACCCATGAACCCAGCACCCTTCGTGTGGGCTACTGATAGCAAAACATTTCCATGTATTTTGCACACAATAATGTACATCAACTTAATACACTTACCATTAACCCAATTATCATTAACCAATAATTTTTGTAAATATAATCTTTGGTTTCCTAAAGATTATTTACAAAAATTATTAATTTACCGAAAGTAAATAAACAAAATAAATTCTAATATAATAAAAAATAAAATACAAATTTACACTGATGTAATAGACTTATAAATGCATCAGTATTGCACAGTGTATTTTATAATTAACTTAAAAGTATTAAGTTAAGAACAAGTTTAATATTTACCAGGAGGTTGTTATATATAATATAATATGCAAAAATGAACACTTTTCTTGATAATTTGTACGGTGTATAATTAATTCCTTAACTGATGTTTAAAAATTACGCGATTCGCTCCCCAAAGCACCGTTTAACAATTAGGAGAGCTATGTTCTGTATGAGGAAAGGGAGAAATGGAATAAAGAAGTAATTCCTTCGTAAACACTTTCAAGGAAATTTTATTGCATTTCAAAGCCTTCGGAATGATTTTATGGATAGCAGTGCACATAGTGCTTCGAAAACAGATATATATATATATATTGATGCGACGCTTCTTTTATCTTCGTTTAAATTCTATTACTTTTTGAACCCAGTTTCTTAATATCATCGCATCATGACTATTAATTAAGTTAACTAATTCTAAATAATAAATTAATGAAACTCATCTCACAATAAATTATACACTGATCGTATAGTTTTTAAACATTATTAAATTTATTTCTTAACACAATTTACTTTAATACAAAATCAAAATTAACTTAGCTTGAGAGAGGTTGCACGGAGTGGGAGAATGGGCATGATCGACGCCCGGAGCCCCGCGGATAGTCTATAGCTCAGGGATCGGTTCTTTGTCTCTTCAAATCGTGATCAGAGTCTCGTTCTTCAAAATCGGAGTGCGTCCCGTTTTATTCAGCCCCTCTTCACCTAGAAATTCTAGAGCGGACTCTTTGTCTTCTCCACGTAATTATCGCTGATTGGTCCAGAACCAGCGCAGAGATACACTCTTTGAAACCCCGAGGGTTGATGAACTTGGAAACGCGCGAAATTTGTTGACGCACCCCACAATTTATGGGTCCATTGACCCCCAGGCGCGGGAACCTTCTCGGCACACCCTTGCCGAGGAATTCAACCCCTCAGTGATGGGAAAAGAAACGAATTCCAAAAAACTGACTTCGAAATTTTGAAGTTCTGTTCAATAATCCTGAATAATCCGCGCCTCCCATCACTATATACGTTCGGTGTAATTAACGACCTGGTTTAGCGAGACGTTTATATACGCCGGCGTATTGTTTGAGGTTTAAGTCGTATTGTAGTATTAGCGCCAAAGTATAGTATTATTGAACTCAATACATTGTTACTGTAAGAAGGGTGGGGGGCGCTATGAAAGTTATGATTGAATATTGGGTTGCAAGCATTGAGAAAGTTTGAGAAGCCCTGTATTAACCAATTAAATCATTCTGTTTTCTTCTAACTTTAATTTCGTATTCAGAAGTGAATTTTCTTTACCTTTGCAGGATCACGAACAGAACGCTTCGACAAACGTATGGAAACTTTTAAAAATACATCCATTCAAAATGTGCGTATCTCAATATATCAGATGTAATTACTTACCTATTAACATTACTCGATGCAGATAGCAGAAACTGTGAATGCACACAACACTGTAAACCATTACTTAATTCTAAAGAACTCATTTACTGAGCTCTTATTTAGCACACATTCAAAGCAACCCCTTCGCAACAAATTAAGTCTCCGTAACTTAAAATATGTTGCTTTAACAGGGCCCCCTTTCCATTCCATGTACTTTCCATGGTCAGCGTAATCATTTAATCTCGTCAAAAGTCGCATGGAACTCCGAGTATGGATCACAAGTCCCATCAATCATGCAGCAGCAGTTAATACTTTATCAGCTTTAATCTCTATCTCCCATCACAGGGAAAAATACTATCCTTCTATGTACTAGGAATAGTGGGATTTACCGGTGAGCCAACTACAGATCTCAAAGGGCTTGCTTATCTGTATTGTTCACAAAGCAGTTTTTCACTTTAATTAAGGTTCTTAATTAGTGATCCGGTGCTAGAATCTTTAAGTAAAAAATTCTTACTCATGTAAATTGTTTATTTAAGACTATTGAATGAGGCTTGTGTGAAGTGTGATTAAAGTTTCCGACTACGTTCGGAACCATGATTTTAAAAAAGTGCATAAATGGATAATTTTCATGATATTTAGTGTCACTTAGATTAGAATACATGTATAAAATTGTTTTAAAGACATTATGACAAAAATGTATTTGAATACAATATTTGGGCAGAAAATGAACTTTAAAAACCTTTTTTTTTCAAAACGTTCTCCTTTTATAAAAAATGCATCTATAATAATAACATTTTGCTCGTAAAGGATGTTTTTTAGAGGTATATAACTTTAAATTGCAATAAAACAACGATGTATTATTCGATTGACATGATTTTTTTATTCGAAAGATAATCTTGCGGCATTACATTTTAAATATGATTTCTGGCATATGACTGCCACGGCTGGCTCGGATGTAGTCCAATCTGGACGTCCAATTTTCGATGACTTTTTCCAACATTTGTGGCCGTATATCGGCAATAACACGGCGAATGTTGTCTTTCAAATGGTCAAGCGTTTGTGGTTTATCCGCATAGACCAATGACTTTACATAGCCCCAAAAAAATAGTCTAGCGGTGTTAAATCACAAGATCTTGGAGGCCAATTCACAGGTCCAAAACGTGAAATTAGGCGGTCACCAAACGTGTCTTTCAATAAATCGATTGTGGCACGAACTGTGTGACATGTTGCGCCGTCTTGTTGGAACCACAGCTCCTGGACATCATGATTGTTCAATTCATGAATTAAAAAGTTAGTAATCATGGCTCTATACCGATCACCAGTGACTGTAACGTTGTGGCTATCATCGTTTTTGAAGAAGGATTCCACCAGCCCATAAAGCGCACCAAAAAGTCAGTTTTTCTGGATGTAACGGTGTTTCGACATACACTTGTGGATTAGCTTCACTCCAAATGCGGCAGTTTTGTTTGTTGACGTAGCCATTCAACTAGAAGTGCGCTTCATCGCTAAACAAAATTCGCTTATGAAAATCGACCATTATTTTCGAAATAAAATTGCACAATTTGAAAACGTTTTTGAGGCGTGAGTCTATTCATGATGAATTGCCAAACCAAACTGAGAATAAATCACTTGACAGCTGTTAAATTGGTCGCCATCTTGGAAAGTAATGCCAACTTAAACTTCTATACCTGGAAAAAAAAACACTCTGTATAAAGTAAAGAATTCTCTCCAGAGAGGCTCAACTAGGATTTTTGAAAAAAATCATATTGTTTTCAGATTTATGTTAGTATTAGACTTGTGTTATTTTTTTTAAATGTGAATCAGTAACTTAAAATAATAATAATAATTTCATTCATACATACAGAATCATTTATCACTCGAACTTCCTTTTGAAAACATAATAATTTTCAAGCAGAGTTACACGAAAATAATTTCATTTAGACCTATTTTCCCCCAAACCTATCCTGATATAAGTCTGATACTTTACGGTTGAGAACTTAGGGCCCATTGTGATTTAAAAAAATAGCATATGTTAAGACTGCATAATTACAATGAAAATGATAGATGATAAGGAATTTAATTTCCATTGTTAAAATATTACATAAAAAATAAAAAAAAAATTAAGATGATTTGTTTCTTGAGTATTATTTAATTGATTAAAATAAACTTATATAAATATCTATAGGTAAAAAAAACGAATAAGGAAAATTTATAATCTTTGGAATTACGGTTTATTGCAATATGTATTAGTTGATTTTTACTTGTATTAAAAAAAATGTTGGTTGCTTGATTGTTTTTAACAATGCTGCATATAAAAACCATACGACGTACGTCATAATTTTAAATACAGAATTGACCAAAATGGCACATGAGCTGGCACCTCTATCTTTTACGTTATGACAACGTGAGGACATTGAGCTTTGACGTATCAAAATATCATCAGTCGCTCTGTACGGTGGATATTTAGTGATATCGGGACTCGAACTCATGATTCGTCAGAAGCAACTCCATCAGAGTGTTTGCGAGCGTGACCAACATAAATGTGAAAGAGTGTAAGAAAAAAAAGATTTGGGAAAAAAGTGCAATGATTAAATAACACCATAGGTCCCTATATGTTTCTTGAATATTATGTTGCGTAGCTAAAATTGTTTTAAAGCTTTAATTTAAAGAAAAGTATTCTCAGAAATGTATGAGATAAAAAGCTTCAATTAGTTCATTATCTATAAAAAAATAAAATTTTATTAATTTGTTTTGAAAATTAGTATGATTTTACTAAGTTTCAATAAGTTATTAAATATTATTCAATAAGTTATTAGAAAATTATTCAATAAGTTATTATAAGCTATTACGCAAATTAAATGGAAGAGATGTATTCACACACACACATATAATTCTTAACCCTTTCCCTGTGATCACCTTAGTTAGGGCATCGCAAATGCTCCAATTTTGGAATGCTTAAGCTGAGCAAAAAATTGGTCTCAATCCCATGAGCCCCGAACTCAGTTAGTGTAATGTGTAATACATAATTTACCATTTTTCCAACACTTGACTATACTTTCTCGCGAAAAGTTCGGTATTTTAGTGTAATTTGTTGGATTTTTGTAATTGTACAGTTCGTATATACCACACAGAAAGAGATTTGCTAAATTCAAAGGAATTTGAGGTACATGGAATTCATTAAAATTGATATAAATAATAATAATGTTGTGTGTGTGAGTATTAGTTTATTATATATTTAACTTCAAAATTGTGCCATTTGATTTATTTTGCTATAATTTGACCAAAAATTATTGTAATTCATTAACATTTCCAATATAGTATGTTAAAATATTAAATATAGAAGTAACTTCGCGTAAAAATGTTTTTTTTTTTTAAAATTAACATTTGGATCATAATAACAAATGAAATTAAAAAGAAAAAAGAATTTTCATTTTCAGCGCGTCTTTTTTTAATGTATTCCTCAGGTAAGGGGTTAAACACAATAGCTCGCTAAAAAAATTTTGCCGTAGCAATAACTTTTTACGAAAATACATAAAAGTAACATTAAACTTCTGAAAAATATCTAGAGAGAAAATGAATGAGCAATAAAATTTATCTGGAATTTGAATTCTGAACTGAGATTACGTATACTACTTTTACGTCATCTCTGCTTAAGATTATCCACTATAACTTTTTATAATCGTGTTATTTATTTTATTTGTAAAAATACCATAATTTTAAGGAAACCCAATTATAATTACATATTAACTTCAAGTAATGCATTAAATATCGTTCTTTTCTTAAAGTACAGTCCGCGAGTCACAAATTAAAGTGTTTAAAATAATCACTGATGCCACAACATGCATTTTTTGGTTCAATTTAGGATCTTTACATTTAATTTTTAATAAACACGTAAAAGGTATCGCTCTTAGAGAATATTAAAGTATTTACGTGATGTATTAGTATTCTATTTTTATACCTAAGCCTAGCAAGTAAAAATTACGATACTTTGATGGTTAGTTGGTTGAATCGATTACCACTTTTACAACCATGCTATTTCGGATATGCCTTAGCATTTCCTTCGATGATTTACAAACTGAATCAGATATGCCTCAAGTTTTAGATTTATATCTGATAAAACTTCAATTTAAAGTCTGCATCAGATAAAACATTTCTTTGACTTTTAAAGATAAATACACGCACTTAAAAGATGAAATTGCATTTCCTTTAATAAAATGCAGGCATCTTAAGATATATATGCAAATGCGACATTGATTAACGAGTCTGAATATCATTTGAAGAAAATAATGCCTTTAAATGGGTTTCGCTAAGACTTTCTCCATTGGATGATATGAAAGATTTTTTTATGATATATCTTTAATTTAACTCCTGAGAGTTAACTATAAGTAACTTTCAAAAGAATTTGCGTGTAAGCAGAGATAATAACTTCTTGGTAAGTTTAATGTTTATTCATGAAAATGCATGCATATAAAACCAAATAATGTGAATTTTTAATTTACTTCTACTGATTTTATAAGACTTGTATAAGTAAAATTATTTCATTACTTATATCCTCGGTTTACGTCGAGAGGAGTTCAATTACATTTTCACATTATTATATTTATTATCTTCGTAATAAGTAATTAATTACTTCTTAGTTGGATTTGATAAGACTAGTGTAGCGAAAAAGATAATTAATGCATTAAGTGAGTGTTTCTCAAACTGAGGGGCGCCCTTAGGCATATTTAAAGTCAAAAACAAATATTTAAAAAAATTATGAACTTACTGAAAGTAAACAAAGAAAATACTTTCTGACATAAGAAAATATAAAATGTACATTTACACCTATATAATACACTTATAAATGCATCAGTACTGCACAATGTATTTTATAATTAAACTAATAATATAAAATTAAGAACAAATTTAATAATTACCTATGACTTAATGGGCTTGTTATGTACACAGTCCAGTCACATTAATGTGACCACCACGTACTTTCGACTTTGACGTTAAATTACCAATCACAGAAGGATGCTGGCATCGCAGTGCTATTGAGCGTATATAAAGAGTGTGTGAGGGCTTCGGAAAACACTACAATCGTTGGCGTAATGCAAACATGTAAAGAGTTATCCGATGTCCAAAACGGCATAATTTTTGGCTTTCGGGAAAAGGTTGGAAGCATTTTCGAAACCACTAAGTTTGTGGACTGTTCGTGTGTCACCGTGGTTAAAGTATACCGTGTATGGCAAAATGGGACCGTCCAAAATCAATGACGTGGCAAATGTGGTGTACCACGGGCCATAGGTGATAGAGGTGACTGATGGCTGCAGAAGTGAGTTCGGGAGAATAGACGTGCTACCGTTAAGCAACATACCACCCAGATGAACCAAGGGGCTACCAACAGTGTCTTCCAAACTACTGTTCAGCGATCGTTGTTGCGTCTGGTTCTCCGAAGCAGGCGCCTGGTTCATGCACCTATGCTGACTGCTGTTCATCAGCAACGAAGACTGGAATTTTCATACAGGTACCGCAACTGGGCATCCAATGAGAGGCGACAGGTAGAGTTTTCTGATTAATCACGCTTTATACTCCATCGGACGGATGGTTGGTGGCAAATACGGCATGAAACGTCTAAAAGCAAACACCCTGCAACAATTGCTGGCAAGGTTCAGGCTGGAGGCGGGAGCATTATGGTCTGGGGGATGTTTTCCTTAAATTTTCTGTGTTTATTCATCATTGTGGAAAGCACGATGGATCTCTCAATAGAAGTACGCATCTGTCCTTTCAGACCATGTCTACCCCTTTATGCGTATTGTTTTTCCTCAGGATGGTGGCATCTACCAGCAGGACATTGCGGAGTGTCATACAACTGACAGCGTACGTGCGTGGTTCAAAGAGCACCAGGATCAGTTTATCGTTCTTCCGTGTCTAGAAAACTCACATGACTTAAGCCCAATCAATAATCTATGGAACCCTCTCGATCGGGTTGTTCGCGTCATGGATCCTCACGCGTGTAATCTAGTGCAGCAATAGAGTCGGCATGACTCAACATCCTAGTGAACATCTTGAGGATCCTAAATGACTATTTTCCCCTCTGCGAAAGATGGTTATTCTGGCTTTTTACAGTGGTCACATTAATATGACTGGAATGTGTATAAATTTATATAAACAAATTAACACTTGTCTCAATAATTAGTACGGTTTATAATCAATCCATTAAAGACCAATTGAGAGTTACGTGATTCGCTCCCTAATTCCACCATTTTCCATGAAGGTGCGTGTATGAGATAATTGGGAAAGGGGGAGATAATAAATAAACAAATTCTCTGAAATAAGTAAATTCTTCGCAAAAACTGTCAAGGTCCTTTTATTGCATTCCAAAGTCTTTGGACTTGTCTTTTTTATGGATAGCAGTGCACAAAAAAGATCGTACTTCAGAAAGATGTAAATATTCGTCCGAGGTATTTAACTCACCGGTTGAGTGAGACGCATATATACGTCTGTGACACTTAAGAGGTTAAAGTCGTATTGTAGCTTTAACGTCAAAGTACAGTATTATTGAATTCAAAAATTGTTATTGAATGGAGGGGAGGGGGTGATAAAAATTATGATTGAATATTGGGTCGCAAATATTGAAAGTTTGAGAAGCACTGCATTAAGTCCTTTTAGCTACATGAATTATTGAAAATATGTAATAAAAAATCTAATCTAATAAAAATCTTAATCTTATCTAATAGAAAAATTATTTTCCATTTTCTTGTTCGTTTATAATAGTTTAATAAATTATGTTACCATATTTAACTCAGTAGCGCAAAAGCCCATAAAAGCCAAGACCTACTGTGCCTACCTTAGATAGTTAGTCACTGGGATGCATTTGCAGATGTTTCGGTCAAGTTGTCAGTCAGACGTGAATCTCCAGTATGTTTTACCTTATTTGTTGCATCTTATTTAAACATTTAACTGGTGTTATGTATTAAATTGTTCTTCATGGACGAAGTGTATTAAAAATCAGTGAAAATATTTTAAAATTAATTTTAAAGAAGTAAAAATCTAATTTATTGGTATAAAATCCGCCATTGTTTTCTTATTTGTATACATGAGTTAGAGATCTCTCTCTCTTGGATATGAACAAGTATTGCACAACCCCCCACAACAGAAGTGACAAAAAATTCATTTCATATTTTGCGACAAGTTTGAGAGTCAATATAAAAAGAGAGCCGAAATTACCTTCATATACAGGGATAACCAAAGCCAATTTTAATTATTAGTGTAAACAAAGAATTTCAAAATAAAGTTCTAACGTGTTATTCGTAAGAACATTTTTTCACAACACACACACACGCTTGGCATCTTAATTCCAACATTGATATTCTGACATGGGATGTTCTTGCTTTGAGGCACAGAAGTAAAAATATCTTTGAAACGTTCTTAATTTTGGAAGGAGTGTAAAATATTTGACAATTTATGTAAAGCTTCTTTTAAATATTGGAAGCCCAGTGGCTGAGTGGTAGTGCATCACGCTTCTCCGCCACACGCTGTCGGGGCTCAAATCCATGTCTGGGCAAGGTCGACTCAACCTATCATTCCATCAATGGGTCTATAAATGAGTAATAAGACTGCTTGAGAACCAAACACTGGGGGCTTCACGTCAGAGTGACACTTGGCCGAAACTTCTGCACATGCACCCCAGCACCTGAGGTCACGAAAACTGACACAGGCACAGGTATTTTGTTTTCCTTACAACTTGGGCTTTCTCTCCAAATGTTTGCAAACCACTGTCGGACTGTCATATAACTATAGCATACAATTAAAAATTATAATTAAGGTTTTTGATGTTCGTTTTTAGAAAACACTGAATTTGAAAATATCAGAATTGATTGTGTGTTAGAATACCATTAAATACAAAATCAAGAAATGTAATCGTTTTCAACTCTTTGTATCCTTCCATAGACTGACCTTGCAAACTGAGTATAAGTTGTATAGAATAATTAGAACCCAATGGTGTTGTGAACAGAATTAATTTATACCCCTACAAAATTAGAAAAGTAAAAATAAGAGAGAATGTCACATTTCAGTTGACATCGGACAAGAAAGCCCGAGCGTCTTAAGACATCTTGAGGCCTTGGGCCTCTATACCAGCGAAAACCCTACATATAAACCTTAAAAGTACATATTAAATAGCATACGTTGGCAAATACTAGAACAAACGGTAACCCGAAATTAATAAATATGCATGACTGACAATCTCACAAACCTAAATTAACTGCCGCCTTTCTACTTAATGAGTAAAGATGCTGTATGGTGGTAGGCCTACACCTAGATAGATGCGAAGGTCATCACACAAAAATGCAGTCTGACCACTGTTGCCAATTGGTATATAGTTAGAAATTCCTAGTTTTTAGGAGGATAAATCTGGGAGAAACCCTTAACCATTAGAATGATTTGGTTCATGGTCTTCCTTAGGCAGAGTCAAGAATAAGATGAGACCAAGGCCCTGGGACCAGGTTTAGTTAGGCCATGTCATAAGACATCCATGGCAAGAAGTACATAAGTTTCTGAACATTGACATCTCACATTTCAGATGTAGCTAAAATAATAATTAACTAACTAAATAACAATATTAACTTTCAAATACTCTATCCAATTCAAATGATAATTTTAGTAGCCTCTGAATTAACGGTGCAGAAGACAAAGCATTTTCAAGTGTGGTGGTGTGATATCTATATGAACTAGTACCAACATCACGCGTAGACGATCGTTTTGGCGTGATCGGTAAAGTACTCGCATTCGTTCGGAACGGAAGGTACTCAGAACGAACCTTCCTTCCTTCACAAGTATTATGGAATTTGAAGCAGATGTGATTTAAATCCATGATGATGTACTTTGTAAACGTTTGTTTACATAACTAGACCTCCAAGTGCCAAGCAATTTTAAATCAATTTCAACAGTAAAAAAATGAGATTAATTTCCATGAATCTGAATAATTCATGCAAATATACTGTTACGTACTATCCATTACACGAGTATGATACAATGAATATTTTGGAGAAATAAATATGTTGTTTATAAAAGCGTTATGTTATACACAGCATTTTAAAATCTTTCGTTTCAAATCTTTTTCATCCACATTATCTTATAAGCAAGAAGACAAGGACTAAAAAACACACCTCATGCAGAGTATATGTGAAAGCCAACACAAATGAAAAGGGAAAGAAATTTCCCTACACTCGTGGTTATCTGCTTTGGTGAAGTAGCTCATTAACTTGACTCCAGCTGTGTCTTTTTCAGTGGAATTCTCTCTGTCTGAAATACAGATTAAACTGTGGATTTTCGGTTCTATTTTATTATGAAATATTTCTTTGTAATTGCCTTTCAAATAGAACAAGTACGATTTTAGAAATGTATATTGTGCAAAATTTTCTCCCCACAAAACTACATGTTATATAAGTGTAGACTCTATAAATTAACTAGTTAAACATAAAGTTTATTGGACAGTTTTTATCCTCAAAATTAATTCATAGAACGTTTAAGACTTATTTGGTGTTTGCATACCATTTTATTAACGAAGAAATAAAACTTTTCTAATTCAAATGATGAAATCTCTTTTTTGCATAGCTCGATGCAATTATAAAAGTGTAAAATTTAGGTAATACAATAGAACCTGTTTTTGTGAGTCCTTTTTTATGCGATTTTATTTTCGTGAGAATTGTTTTGTGCAATTTTTTATGAGGCATTTGAATTTCAAGGGCTTTGGCGCTAATGTAATGCTTTCCATCAATGTGCGTGCATACACTTCAAGATGGTCTTTTCATTTGTTATAAAGTCTCCGGACAATGCACGTTCAATTGCTTGCTCTCAACGCGCTAGGATCCCGAGCTTGATTGAAGACCAAACTTTCGATGACAGTGACATTAGCAATAATTTTATGGATTATGAAGTCGGACAAAAATAACCGGATTCTTTCAGTGGATAAAATATATGCACTGATTCAGGTTCCCAACAAATGGTAAATCATTTTCTTTAATAGATACCAATGTCGAAAAGAGGTTGAAATTCCAAAAAAGCTTCGATCATGCATATCTAGTTATCGTGTTGTTCACAAGCAACTGAATAACCAAACTTCATCGCAAAAACTTATCGCTGGCTTTATGGTGCCCAAAAGTAAAACAATGGAAATTGTATCGTTAAGTGGTGAAAGTGATTTTGAACTAATTTATCACAGGGAGATGTGCGCTTTGGATTACGATCAGTAGCAATGAATTATATATGTGCATTTTGAAAACTTCTCCACGTATACAATGATAAGTTAAACGTTTCCATGTGTGATTTTATTATTTATTTGATTTGAAAGCATTTTCTCATAAATTTCCTAAATATTTGACGTATTTTCTAAGTGCGACTTTTTTTATGCTGTCCCTCTACCCCGCATAAAAAAAATATCTTTGGTATGTCGACGAAGCTGTTTGTTATATGAAAGTATTTATAAAATAATTTTCGTATATTTTTTGCGAAGTTTCTTTTTATGCTGTCTATCTTTACCACAAAAACAGGTTTTACTGTATTAAATTTATTATTAGAATAAATGGAGATCTTTTTGAATATTTTTAAGTGCATTGAAGTTGAAAACAACTTAAAAGGAAGCAAGGAATTTCAATTCATTTCATTCATTTCCCTGATGTTCGTTTGCTGTCTCGTGGCCTATCTTTTAGGCAAAGCTTTTTTTAATAGTAATTTGTACAAAAAGTCTTATTTACTTAACAAAGTTAAAACAAAACAAAAACATAATAAATACCTTATTGAAATATGTGAAAAAGGAAGAAAAATGTTAAATGCAGTAATTTTGAAACAGGTTATATATTACTTCCGAGGTTGATTGAATAACTCAAAAGAAATGGACTAATAGTTATGGTAAGAAATCATGAAGATATCTTGAAAGAACATTTACTTATATCAATCAGGTCCGAAATATGTACAAAATAATTCTGAAAGAGTTACGAAAAAGATAGATGTATTACGTGTTTTTTTAAGTTCATAGAACATTTTTTACTATGGGCAACGATCTATTTTGTTCATCAACTAGGACATGTGGAAGAGTAACTTACCGTCGCCGGTTCACAGACATAGCAAAATATGTTCTTTATTTGGTCAGATGAAGAGGTCAACACCCCTGTAAACATGTATTTTTTTCTAACCATATGTATTATATTTACCATATATCACCCTTTACACTGTGGGTCTTTATGGGAATCAGAGCACATTATTCAACTGCAATTTCGCCAGCTTTTAAATAGATGTATAGCACCCTTCAAAAACTTTTCATAAATAATGAATGAAAAATTACCTAATTTATAACAGCTTTATCTTTCTTCTTACGTGAATCTTAAAGATATAACTAAATAATAAATAATATTTTCCATTTACATTTAAATTTATATCGGGAAACAAGTGTGCAATCAGACAATATAATTAAGTTTGTGAACAAATTTTTTCTCAAACAAAATTCTGTGTTTATAGGTTACACATATCAATCACGTGTTTTTTTAATGCTATGGGGTTCTTTATCATAATGGTTAAATAAAAATACTCAAAACAGATAAATTACATTTTCTTGCACATAATTAAGAAAAGCGTTGTAGAGGTAACGAAGTTATACTTAATTTGTAATGTTCAGAAAATTTATCCGTTGTTAATTTTTTTCTGCCAAGTTTTTATTATTAAAAGAAACTTTAAATTTTATACGCCAGTTGCTGATAGCAATATATACATATATACTAAACGTTATTCACTATCTTTCCTGGTATTTGATGACATTGTAAGACTATAAGTTATTTTTAGATTTTTTTATCTAAGCTAAAGGATTAAGATTTCAATTGCATTGAAAAATATGCTGATGGCGATTACATCTCGATTTAAAGAATAAGACTTCAAGTTTAAAAACAGAGAGTATATATACTATCAATAAGATCACTGCAGCCCCTCTCTCCTCAGAGTTGATTCCCACGTCATTTTTAGCAGATCTCTACTCAGCAAAAGGAAACATTGTATCAAATTTAAAGTTTGTTAGTTTAATACAATGGTTCTTAAAGTAGTCCCTACGGACTCCAGGGGTCCCCAGTATTATTCAAAGGGGCCGTGGTAAATTAAAATTGATTTGGGGGTGCTTGAACAACGTCGGGTGTCCGCACAAGGTTTAATATCAAAAAAAATCGGCCATTTTTTTAATTTTATGGACATTGAAACAAATAACAATTATTCACTTGTATATTTCCGACTGGGTGATGGACCCTTTTGTGCGTAGACTAACTCAGATTCCAAACAGAGATGAATCCATACTAATAAAGGAACATCTTATTGAAATATCCACAAATGAGAGACTTAAACCAATGTGTTTGAACAACAATAACACTAATTATGGTTAAAAAACAGATCTCGATTTTATATCCTGCATTATATATTATTGTACAGAAGAAGTTGTTAACTACTTTCCCGTCATCCAATTTGGTAGGACGTGGATTCCGGGCTGTTATAAATTTCACAAAAAAAAAGAAAAAAACGATTAAAAATTTGTGATTGAGGCTTACAAACATTAAGACAGACATAAATACTTTCATAACATCTCATCAAGTTGATTCAAGTCCAGTGCATTAACGTATACCCCCGCATTGCGGGGGGCATGACCCTAAGACTCCCCGTTACGCCACTGTTCAAGTCATTAATTTTCTAACTTTTATTTTTTAAAAAAAAGTTATAATTTTAATAAATTATTCTACAACAAAAGGTCTTTTTTATACTATACATTAATGCAGTTTTCTCCCTAGGGGTCATTGGAAATTTTTTGACTTGAAACATGGGTCCGTGGGTGTTTTAACTTTTAAAAGGGATTCCTGGTCAAGTCTTGACTATAAAAAGTGGTCCGTGCTTATTTAGGGGTTATTTTATTCTTAACAAACGCAACTTTTGTGTGTTTAATATTATTCATGATCTTCGATTTTACATAATTGATCAATAAAACAACATCCTGCCATAAAATAATCAATCCTGAAAAGTCAATAATTTATTAAATTTCAGTAACAAAATAGAATACATTTATAAGTACTTCAAAAACTTTCCCCCTACTTTAACTGCCATCGGGATGTGTCAACTACACGTTAAATTCTCTCCAATTTTTTTCCGAGAGAAAAATTCGGAGATTTCCTTACTTTTCCTTTTAAAATAAGTCTGTGCCAATATGAATGTATCCAATAAATCCGTGACACTTCGCTGATTGAAATGATCCACTCCTCACAGCTGAATGATCGAATTCTTGTTTCTTTCAAAGGAAAAATAGGATATATATCATCTACTCGGTGTATCGGTGGCACGTTTGCGAGCTGTTCTAGATTCCCGTGAGCCTTCATTACATTTATCGATATCTGGAATTTTGCGACCTGCCATCGGCAATTCCAGCACAGAGAATATTTAGAAGGGTGGAAGAGAGACGAAAATTGTGTTGTTGAAAAGTTAAACATACAATACGCATGGTCAATATTTTTGTATGCTTAATAAGTGTAGATTACAACGTTATATGATTCATATTATAAATGATGTATATATGAAGATAAAACCTGCTGATAAATATTTTCGATGCATTTTTTTAACTTTAAAGGAAAATTAACTTTCAAATAATTTTCAAATATTCAATAGTCATCTTTTCTTCCTTCCTCTGTGACTCGACAGCCTAGGGTTGGTCTTGGCCTTCTCAAGAAGCTCTCTCCAGGCCAGCCTTCTTCCTTCTAGTATTCTTCAATTCTTAGTTCTGAAAACTAGGAGATATTTTTCTAAGCTATCAATCCATCTAAGATTTGGTCTGCCTTTTCTCCATGTGCCAATTGGTTGGTCATTGAAGACCTTTTTAGTGGTGTGGTCTTCGTCCATTCTGACAACCTAACCTGCCCATTTAGTTCGCTGTATTTTGATGAAGTTAACAATGTCAGATTTTTATATGAGTGATAAGAGCTTGAAATTTTATCTTCTTCAACACATTCCATTTCATTTCGTAGCTTTTAAAATTATTTGATTAATAGCATTATGAATAACACACACATATCTCAATGAATACATCACTTAATATATATATATATATATATATATATATATATATATATATATATATATATATATATATATATAAATTCTAATTCAAATCCACCACACAACAATAGGATTTCAAAGTCAGCATTATAGTGGTCTTGCTGTGAAGATTATATCATAACACTCATATCCCAGTTTACATCTTTTCCACACACATCTTGAACACTTACACATTTTTGACAACCAACCAAATTAGAGCCTAGCAAATTTACATTTTTGACAATCAACTAATTAAAAGCCTACCATATTTGATTGTCATCTCTCTTGGCATCTATCTTTGCTGGCTGGTTTAAAAGTTAGTTCAAAAGATGCGATTATCGAATTTTTTAACTCGGTGAATAATTGATTCTCATTAATTTCAAGACGCTTGATTCTCTTGGAAAATCTCTGTGAGCAAAGAAGATTTGTTAAATTCTTTTTTGAAAAATACTTTTCTTACGTAATTGTTTTGGGATTTTTCTGCATTAAGATTTTGGGAAAATTTGTTGCAGAGTAGTAGTTAGTGGTTTTATCATACTCTCTGTGAGTTTTTACATACTTTGAATTTTTGTTTATTTTATTTGGTTTTTTCATCCTAGTTGCAAAAGGGGAAGGTTGGCGCCTTCAAACTAGTTTAACCCCACTAATTCGGTCCTAAATCCGAAATTGTTTTCTGACTCGCTAGGTTCTTTAATGTAGTTCCTTTTTTTGTATTTTTCTATAAATTCGATCTTCATGTTTAGCTTTTATATTTTTATTATGTTATTTCTTGTTACGTTCATTATCTATGATTTCTTTTTTTTTTATATATTATACAAATTTCTTTCTTTCATATATATATATATATATATATATATATTAAATATATATATATATATATATATATTAAATATATATATATATATATATATTAAATATATATATATTAAATATTATATATATATATATATATATATATATATATATATTTTATATTTTTCTAACCATCACATTTTGACGCTTGAAAAATTTTAATTCAAACTCTCATGGGATGCTAAATATTGTCATGATTTAACTTTGCCGTAGAGTACCAGAGCTAAATTGATACTTAAGGGACCTTTTACATGCCACATAATCATTTGACATGCGTGCCTACGATTTTAGCATCCAGAAAATCTATCGACTCCAGCCCGGATCGAACCCTCAAGCGTGGGCCTACGAGACAGGCTCGATACCTCTAAGTCCCCAAGCCGACTTAATATGGTTAAGTTATCTGACTACGTGCGAAAGTGGGATTTTGAAAAGGCTGATAAGCGTAGAATATTTTTTTTTATTTATTTAGTGACAAATGAATTTGAATTTACTTATAAAACTGTTCTAAGAACATTTTTACAACATGAAATCTTTTAAATGCAATGATTTGGCAAGAAAATGACATATTTTCAAAACATTCCATATTTTATGGAAAATGGCTCTAATTAATATTGTGCTGATAAACAGAGTGTGCCGAAACTCAACGGTAAGTGGCCACGTGATGAAAGGTAGGGTCATATCTATTCTGTAAAAAAATAGAAAGATAATCCCTGTCACTAGGTTAAATGAGGACAAGCATATTTTTGAAAATGTTGAAAATTGACGCCTTTGATGACCCCATTAGCTACTGTGACCACATATTTCACACTTTTACGACGAGTTTTTCACTAACGTCATTTTACATTCTTGTGGCAAAAATCGCAGTCACAAGGCAGGCAAACCCTTTGCTGGTTTAGTTAAAATTAACGTAGTTAGGGTGAGTTGGGATTTGAGAAAATAATGTCACCTAACTTTGACTTACCACAAAAGGAATAATATTGCCCCGGGTAAGATTCTCAAAAGATGTCCATCATTTTTTCCAAAAAAAAATTATCTGTGTTGACACCTCTTTTACGTCATTAAGTTCAGTGAACATAAGTTTCATAATTGCACATTAACATTTTCACTAACATGAAGTTGCACAGCAGTGCTGTTAATCACAGTCACAAAATGAGCAAAAACATTTTCAGATTTAGTTAAAATTAACGTAGTTTGAGAAAATGACATCACCCATCTTTGATGCTCAATAAAAAGATAAATATTATATACTACTCTAAGCAATAATTTCAAAAGGTGACTCATTTAGTGACGATTCCAAAATGGTACAACATTTGCTAATTTTTAAATTCATAACACTCATTTCCCTTTTCTTATACAAAAAAGGACTTTATTTCAAAAACTCAATCTTAAAGTGTGTAACCTAGTGTTTATCAAACTTTCAATATTTGCGACCCAATATTCAATCATAACTTTCATCTCGCCTGTAACGTCGTGAGTAGCTATCAATCAATAATTAAGGATTACAGGCTAATATAATATAAAAAATATTGTTTATTTGATAAACAAGTCTTAATGAAGTAATATTGCCAAGCCGGTGTACTCAGTTCCTATTCCCATACTCAACGCCACCGGCGTTCATCGTCTTTTTCACTCCAATTTCCGGACTCAGCCCTTTTTTCCATTCAAGGCGGGCATCACTCTCACTCTTCCCGACTCTCTTTCCGTCTCCCCTCTCTCTTTTCCGTCTCTCCTCCTCCTTCCGTCCGTTCTCTCTCCCGGACTCTCTTGTCCTTTTTCTCTCCCGGACTCTCTTGTCCTTTTTTCTTTGCCCTTTTCTCCGGTCCTCTTTTTTCTCAAGAAGAACCCTTTTAAACACCAGGGGTGTGTTCACAACACGCCCCTCGCTCATTCTTATTGGCAGGTCTTTAAAGTCTCTCTTGACCTCCCTCGTCCTATTGGCGCATAACACGCCAAAACACACACGAGCCGTCTGGCCCAAGGCGCCATAGTTCCTTGTCCACATCTGGACACACTTGTCCATCACGCCACCTGTTTCTACTATCCCCTTCACAAAACCCTAGAAAAGATGACATGATTATTTTAAGATAGGCTTCGCCTATTGTCAATGGGGCACCGGCTCTACTTTACTATTATGGCGTCCCGTCTGTCTCTCTCCACTCCCTGAGTTCAGACAATAAACAATGGCCCCATGGCCACGTGCACTGGTCATTCCACAGCTGGTGGATCATAAAAATGCAGGGACAATCAATGACGTCATACATGTTCTTGACCAGCTGGTGAAACCATAACACTTATCGAAAGATGGGGATTCACGACAATAGACTATGTCACACGCCCCCCCCCATAGCATAGCCATGTACTGAAATCGATAATACGATACTTTGTCGCTAAAGCAACAAAGCACCTTTAACCTCTTAAGTGCTTCCGGCGTATATAAACGTCTCATTCAGTCAGTGTGTAAATTGCCCTGGACGTATATATACATATGCCCGATGTACAATCTTTTCTGTTCACTGCAATCTATAAATTTATTTCGAAGGCTTTGGAATGCAAAAAAAATGAACTTGACGGGGTTTTCAAAGGATTTACTTATTTCAGAGGGTATTTTCTTATGTATTCCCTATATCTCCTCCCCCCTCCTATACACCACATACGTTTGCATAAGAGCAAAACGGTGGCATTCGGGAGCGAATCGCACAATTTTTAATTGGCAGTTAAAGGATTAACTATAAACCGTACAAATTATCAACATAAGTCTTTATGTTCGCAGATAATTTTATATATGAAAAGCCCATGGGGTAACTGGTAATTACTAAACATATTCTTAAATGAGCTATATAATACATTCAGTACTTATGCATTTATAATGTATTACATCAGTGCAAATGTTTTTTATTTTATTTTTATTATGTGAGGATGTATTTTGTTTGTTTACTTTCAAAGAATTAATAAAATTCTTTTTTAAATAATCTTTTGTTTTTTAATTTTTTAATACTCTTGCACCCCCCTCCTAGGGTTATCACGCCCCCAGAGGGCGCGTCCTACATTTTGAAAAGCGTTGATGTAACCCAAATCAAACAATACATTTCAAAATACAACGTGAAATATTTTTGTAATACTTTAATAAAAAAAAAGTATCAGAGACATCATTTAAAAGTTAGATTTAAACTTTGAAAATTTTAAAAAGTCATCACGTTTCCTTCAAAGTTAGGTTGAGTGATGAAAAATCTATAACGATCCGAAATTCACAATTGTTTCCACCTCGATTCTAAAATAACTACCGTCCTCTTACACATGTTATACTTGAAATAAGAAACAAACTTAGGAAACTAAGTGGATTTGTAGCACTTTACAGGAAATTATTCACTAAAGAAGACCCCCATCCCTAAAATCAATACACTGTGCCTCAAACAAAAGAACAAATAGAGAATTACAGCATACCTTCTAATTTAAATGCACGAACTGTGAAATACGTGTAATCAATGCACATTCAAACCTTTTCCTTTGCTAACAAGGAAGGAAATCCCTTAAGATACGTCACTTATATGAATTTTAGCTTCTCTTCTTTTCTGCAACAGTTTGATAGAAGCAGAATTCATCGCCTCCCATTTGCTTTGGAGATAATCTTCCGATATTTCATTTTTAACGGAGCTGCTCCATGAATAACAAATTTGCTTCCGCTTTACCCGTTAATTCATAAAGTTGTTCCTGACAGAGGTAATCGATCAATCTGTAGAAGGTTCTGATTACCAGACAAAACCAGCCAGAAATATGGCACCGTAGGAAAAGGGGGAAAGTGTAGTGCTTAAAAACACATCTTTGCTGGGCGTAAATGCAAAAGGTCGAAAGGGTCGATCTAACAGGAAGTTTATTTTTCACGTTCGCGTTTTTTTCTTCCTTTTTTGATCATTCTCCCTTTCTTTTTTCTCCCCTCCCCGTGAACCCCTATTGATTGGGGCACACTTTCGAGCAAAAGATGAAATGAACCGATTCCAAACCTTCCAACGCGGTCGTCATTTAATGGATCAGTTCTTTGTTCTGAAAATAACTCCTAGTTCTTCCTTTTAAAAATCGTTTGCTTGTGCTAGACAGAATGAAAAAAAAAAGAATATTGTAGATAAAGAGAAAGTTTTATTTTTCGATTTTACTTTTAGCAGGTGCAAGTTTTTGGAACTGTAGGGGTCTGTGTGTTTTGAATTTTTTTCCCTTCCCTAGAGTTTAATATCGGTAATTGGATGAGATTCCGATATCGGCAATTATCGATATTAACCAAGGAGAACTGTATCGATTGTGGCACTCGAGGTTATCGATTTAAAAGAAAAGTAAACTGCTCCATTTCCCTCATTTTTGTTCCTCCTCCCCTTCATGTTTGCCGTGTGTTTTTTAACGATGCATATGAAAGAACTGAAGTATTGAAACTTTTTTTTTATTTCTTTCCCATAATTCGACTTTTTCCTCCCTATTCAAATGCCTGTTGTTCATATTAGTTCGTTCTTTCTTAATTATTTTTTAAATAAATGGCCGTTTTTGTTTATTATCTGTTTCATGTTTAAATGCCAATTATAAATCAATATTTTTTTTCTGTTTTTCAGCTAATTTCAATTAGCCTTTTGTCGCAACAGCATCTTAATAAACGTATTATTTACTGCAGTTTTTTCAGTACCACCAATAAAAATTGTTTTTGTTAAACATGTTTCTATTACAGCTGTTTTTGCTTGTTAACATTTGGGTAATAAGCCCAAGAATGTGCTTTTAAAATTAATTGAAGATTTCTCTTTAAAAATGCTTATTGTTTCTTTCTCACTTAATATGTGTTCAGTTTTCCAACGTTCTTAATTGTATATGGCAGGGGTTGGCAACCCGCGGTTCTTTGCATAAATAATTGTCGTTCTTCAGACTTCTCTACCTCTGTGTATTACTAAAGAAAACAATGCAAAAGCTGTTTTTCTCCCTTTTTAGCTTTATTATTACCAAATGAAAGTACTCCCATGTATTTGTTTGTTCATTTATAGATTTGACTGGTGCAAAATCACTGGCGTATATAGTCTTGAGTGGGCCCAGTATCAAAATTCCCTGGGGCCCCTTAATATTTTACAATTATTTGCTTGTATGTGTTGGGGTCCCTGTAAATTCGGGGTCTCAATCTACGCCCCTGTGTAAAACAGTAGTTTCTGAATTAAACAATTTTTAATTAACAAAGCCCATCGAAAAAAAAACAGTGAAAATATTAGAATAGTTCTAAGGTTGTAAAAGTTAATTTTGTTTATGAAAAAATGCTTCTGTAGGAAGACAGCTTCTTTAAAACTATTTGCAGCAATTTTTATTTATTTGTATGCATGAATTCAGGAGCACTCCTGAATGAAAAAGAGACACATACACCCCCCTTCATACCCTAGAGAAGAGTCAAAAACACATTCCGTATTGCAGGACTTGTTTAGGAGCACTGGTGTAAAGTACACTCCCATAAACTCTACATCACGAGAGGGGGATCAGAACTCTAGGGGGCCCAAAGCCTATGTAATATTATGACTTTGGAATCCTTTGTGAGGTTCGGCTTGAAGGGCAAAACCTGACTTTTCGGGGGAGGGGACTTAACATTATGCATTAGGCCACTGCTTAAACGTTATAAAAATAGTGTTGAAATTAATTTTATATAAAAGAACAGCTTGGGTAAATTTTAATTATTACATGACAAACTAGAATAAAGCTCGTACAATATGATTGACCCGGAAATCTTTCACGAAGCGTCGAAGTTTAATTCTCAATGTTGTGTTTGGATAATCAATTATCTTGTGTTTTGATCCACAGGAATAAAAATATCTCCGATATTTCCTAGTTTTAGAAGTCAGAAAAATATTACTTTATGTATATTTTTTTTAAAAAGATTGCAAAATACATTAATTGGAGCTCGCCAATCTTGATTGCTACAGGTATCGGACCCCCCCCCCTCTTTCTTTCCTGCGTATGCGTATGCATATGCATGGCTCTTTGATATCTTATTCATCTTTTTTTTTGCTTACAATTTAGCCTTTCTCTCTCGAAAGCAGGTATGGCGATTCTTTTTTAAAAAGATCGATTTTTAAATCGATTCGAATCGTAAC
Source organism: Trichonephila clavipes (assembly GCA_019973935.1). Classification (NCBI taxonomy): domain Eukaryota; kingdom Metazoa; phylum Arthropoda; class Arachnida; order Araneae; family Nephilidae; genus Trichonephila; species Trichonephila clavipes. The sequence goes on along the minus strand of BMAU01021051.1, from coordinate 360,065 downwards.
CTGATGAATTGATTCACAAAAAAATCGAAGTCTAAACGATCGATTTTTAGTTTTCAAATCTGCATTAACAATGTAAATATCATTCCATTTTATGAAAGACAAGAAATATACTATAATAAATGATCTCGTATCAGTAAAATCGGCGAACTTTTTTAGTTCAGGGTACTCGACAATTACAATTATTTTATTACCATATCACTGTATCAGATATAAAAGAAGATATTTATTTTCTAAATATATTTGTTACATTAGAAAGATTAGAAAATAGACAATATGGCTTATAGTTCCCAATGCTTAATATATAAGCTTTTTAAAAACAACAGCCTGTCAAGTCTACTAGGATCCAAGTGGTTTCGTTCATCACTAGCGATGTTGCCGGTAATCCAAAAAAGGCGCTCACAAGGAACAGATGATCCAACAATATTCACGTTCACTCAATGGCTATTGAGTGAACGTGATGATAAATACAGTATTTTTTGTTCTTCCAGTAAATTAAGCCTTTAACCGCCAACACCGTAATATTACTGGTTTTAAAGATAATAAAGGGTGTTTTTTTAGAGGTATAGAACTTTAAATTGCAATAAAACAACGATGTATTGTTCGATTGACATGAATTTTTTTTTATTTGAAAGATAATCTTGTGGCGTTACATTTTAAATATGATTTCTGGCATATGACTGTCACGGCTTGCTCGGATGTAGTCCAATCTGGACGTCCAATTTTCGATGACTTTTTCCAACATTTGTAACCGTATATCGGCAATAACACGGCGAATGTTGTCTTTCAAATGGTCAAGCGTTTGTGGCTTATCCGCATAGACCAATGACTTTACATAGCCCCACAGAAAATAGTCTAGCGGTGTTAAATCACAAGATCTTGGAGGCCTATTCACAGGCCCAAAACGGTAAATTAGGTGGTCACCAAACGTGTCTTTCAATAAACCGATTGTGACACGAGTTGTGTGACATGTTGCGCCGTCTTGTTGGAACCACAGCTTCTGGACATCATGATTGTTCAATTCAGGAATGAAAAACTTAGTAATCATGGCTCTATACTGTGATCACCATTGACTGTAACGTTGTAGCCTTCATCGTTTTTGAAGAAGTACGGACCAATGATTCCACCAGCCCATAAAGCGCACTAAACAGTCAGTTTTTCTGGATGTAACGGTGTTTCGACATACACTTGTGGATTAGCTTCACTCCAAATGCGGCAGTTTTGTTTGTTGATGTAGCCATTCAACTAGAAGTGCGCTTCATCGCTAAACAAAATTCGCTTATGAAAATCGGGAACAACGGCAATCTCGTTTTGGACCCATTCGACGAATCTACGCCTTGCTTGATGATCGTTTTGATGAATTGCCAAACCAAACTGAGAATGAATCACTTGACAGCGGTTAAATCGGTCGCCATCTTGGAAAGTAATGCCAACTTAAACTTCTATACCTGGAAAAAAACACTCTTTACATTCAACTAATTGAAAATAATTTTATGGTTTTTACCAAAACAGAATAAATCGAATTTTGATTTTTTAGGATGACATATCAAATCACTGATCTCTATTAAGTGCTACATTTCGATTTTTTTTGTCTCGAGAAATCGATTTTTCGATTAATCGATCTCAGATCGTCATCCCTACTTGAAAGTTCCTTCACCCCTGGTGTAAGAAAATTCGGAAATAAGGTTTTATCTGCTTATAACACAATTCAACTGTTAAATCATTTTATAAGTAAGTATTTAATTCACAATATGTATAATATTGGAAATTACACTAGAATACACAGTGATAGAGGAAGTTCAACGTCATGAAAGAATAGAATGTGATGAAAATTGATATAAGAGTAAAAGAATATGTTGATAAGTGATTTTATTTACTAGGTAATTTTTTTAGCAGAGTGTTGAACATGCTGATTAATCTGTAAGAATTAGGATTGTAATGCAAGGCGCAAATTTTCATAACATGTAGATTAAACGTGAAAATAATATCTAAGAATATGGAAATTCATATGCTCTCAATTATCCTTAAAGATTCGTCCTCTGATAATATTGGGGTAGATCACAAAAACAATGGACAATTACGTTTCTGACAGGCTTCGACCTTGAGATAAAATAAAGACATGAGAGATAGAGAGAGAGAGAGAGAGAGATAAATGCTTAGAACACACAAACTGGACTTACTTCAAGGACTTATATGTAAGATTTGTTTTCATAACAATGTTGTTTGCAGTTATATGTTGTTATGCTGAAAAAATATTATGTAACTGCTATGAATGTATTAATACTGGTTAAAGTACCTTATCAATGTATTCTGTATATTAATGCGGTTCTGATGTGCGTCAGAGCTGACCTTTCATCGTGTCTAATGACTCCAAATCATTATATCCCATATTGGAGTGGTTTAGGGTTATAAATCTTAAGAAATAGGGATGATTTATAGAAAAGTCTTGTTTTATATCTCAACTATTTCTTTTCTAAGTAAGTCTAATTTAAATGACTGGATTCTTCCTTGTAATGAGCAAATCTTATATAGTCGTGCCTCAAAACTGGTTGAGGAAGTTAGGTGTGTTTGACATTGCATAGGATTCACCACAGTTAAGTTAGCCGCTTTTACGTCCTATTTATCATCAAGATCTTTGAAGTTGAGTTAAGTAAATCTCTGTTTTTAATATAACTGTTAATCAAGCAAAGAACTTCGGTTCACTTCAAATAGAGTTGTTTCCTAAAGTAAACAAGGATAAAAAGTCTGAAAAGATGCTGTAGCAATGTTTTCCAATTTTTATCATTCCGTTTTGCTGTTAAATATTTACCCTTTCCTTAATTCATCTTATACCTGGATCATTCGTTAGAGAAATTGTACATGATATACTCGATCACTAGTTCAAGTAGTTCAAATGTGTTTTGTGCGTAGCATGTTTGACCTGTAATGATTCGTTCCACGAGTTCTTAGTAATTCTTATGAAATGGAATTTTAAGAACATCTTCCCTATCCGATGGGGAAATTCAAAAGGTTTGAAAATAAGTAACTGTTTCGTTTGGCAATGTAGCAACACGATAACTTTATACAGATTTATTTTTATTTAATCAGTTGCTATATGTAACACCATCGTCCGATTTCATAGTTTTGTTCTATTAATTGTTACATTGTTTGGTTTCTTATTAAAATGATGTAAGAAAATTTTGTAACTTCTGTTTGGAATTGAACAACAGTTATCTCGGAACAATGAAATATATTAAATGAACATTGTGGTAATAAAAACTTAACAGTCCTATTTTAAATTTTAAGTTATTTTACAAAAATATATTTCTAAGTATTTGATAAATTATTTAATTTTTGTTTTAAATAAAAGGTGTTTTTTTACAAGTAAAATAATTATTAAAAATACTTACAATAATCTTGCTGTATCAGGAAAAAACTTGATTTATATAGTTTTTTAATATTGAAAGGTCGATCACTTTTTTTCCTATCTAGTCACATTAAATCACAGTTTTATTTTCTAGAAAAAATTTGATTATATTCAATAGAATTCACTCGATGATGAGAAAATTGCGATTTAAAAACTGACCAAGATATATTTTTGTAAGCAGCTGCACGACAATTCAACTTCAAATAAAAAAAACACTTAAAAAACCATGCTTTAATATTGGGTTTTTTTTATAATTTTTCGACTAACATTAACAATAGTTAATTTATAACCTTACTTAATTTTTTTCCGGTGAATTTTCGTTTGCATCAAATTTACACAATGTATTTCTTACATATAAACTATTTTTCTAAGTATGGACCTCTATGCCTTGCGGTTTTAAATCAAAAATAATACTTCCAAAATCCAATATTTGCTGAATTTAATTGCAACTATGGGAAAAGATAAAAAAATATGCATACTTAAGCGTATTTTCAATTTATTTTCGATGTACTTTAATCTTATAAAAGAGGATGAAAATTTCTGAATAATTATCTTTCTGTTTTAGCAATCGCATGCAGTATTCTGCTTTTCCTCGTACTTATCTTAATTTTGATAAAAAAACATGATTGTCTCCGAGATTGCGTGCTACGATAAGTAAATATTCAACCTTATAAAAAAAGTAATTTTCGATTTAAAATTACTTGCTTCACATTAAGTGGAAATGGTTGTTTGAAGGAGAACAATTGAAGCTTTTATTTTTGTTTTACAACTGATAAATCAACGATTTTGTCTATTGTATCTATTGATTACATACAAAATGTATTAATATTTATAAACGAAAGTTATTCCAGGAATTTTCGTTTTTATATAGAATATTTATTGAATTCAATCTAATTGCACGTATTAAAAATATTAATAAAATATTCTTTTTATATAGTTTATTTGATTAATGTTTTAAAAACATATTTCTGTAAAAACTCTAACAAGGAGAGGGCACGACTAAGGAAATTCATTTCGGGACGAGACTTGGTGTAATTGTAGTACTCCTTTAGGGTGTACAACCCTCAATGTAATTCCGTCGAATGGCCAGTCAATTCGGAGAAAATAGCCTTCGAAATTCATGCTTAGCTTTTATGCAATTAAGTCTTAATTACTGCCAGCGACTCAGTGACAAACTTGATAGTACGCCTGCTTTCTATGAGAGTGGATAGGGTTTAAGACGCGCGAGAAACTTCAAATTTTCAATGCATTTTCAAAACTTCATTGCATTTAATTATCTTTAAGGTATAAAATGAGTAAGTAAGGTACCCGTATAAATAAATAATTATTTTGATACTTAGTGTCACTTGAAGTAGAATATATATATAAATAGATTTAAAAATATTAAATTCTGTTTGCAATATTTTGGGGAAAAAGAAAGAAAAATCGACATTCACACAAAATTTTCATTTTTTCAGTCATTGTCTCCTTAATTTATTTGTTTATTTCAAATGGGCTGCATTCAGCAGCTAAGCCATTTCCGGACATGGAATGTTCCCGAGAAGGGCACCATCTAGTGGTAGCTAAAGCTATCAAATCGTGACGTTGGGATTTTATTCAATTCAAGCACTCGTCGGATAATAAATATTGCCATGATTTAATTTTTCCAAGAGTACAAGAGCCATATTGATACTCAAGGAATCTTTTACACGCCACATAATTATATGAGACGCATGCCTACGCTTTTTGTATCCATATATCTATAAACTTTATTCGGAATCAAACCCATAACGTTGGACTTAGGAGGTGGCCACGCTACCCACAAACACCAAGCCGACCATTCTCTCGTCATAAGAAATGCTCCCATAATAATATTTTACCTATGTATACTTTAGACTATTTTTCAGAATCTGATCTAAGATTTTTAAATTTACATATAAATTAGAAGCGAATTTTTATTCGAATTTTACTGTATCAGAATAAGAAAATTTAAAGGAAAATCACCGGTAGGTTTTTCTATTAACCATAACTTCCTACAAGTAATATGATATTTTTTTCTAAATTCTGGTCCAGGATTTATGGAGAGCATTTTTAGCTATATATTTAAAAAATATTATTATAGAAGCATTTTTTATTAAGGTATTCTACAACGTTCAGAACCGTGATATTGCAAAAGCAGACAAATGATTTTTTTAAATATTTAGAGTCAATTAGATTAGATTACATACTTAAAACTGTTTTAAGAATATTATTACGATAAAAAATATTTAAATGTACTATTTTGGAATAAAGTGATTTTAGAATTATCAATTTCAAAAACATTCTACCATCACAAATTTTTTTTTTAAAATAATAATAATAATATTTTGCCTACAAATAGTTAAGACTTCTCTAGAGAGCCTTAACTAGGAGTTTTAATAAATTCATTTTATTTTCAGAGTTACTACTTATTAACATAACTATCGGTGTTTTTTCTTTAAAAATTTGCCACTCTGATATATTAAACCAAGAATAAAGGCCCTTCTAAGAAATGCATTTCAAAAATCATAGTTCAAGCTCTGTACAGAGGTCTGAGCTATCCATAGGCAAAATAATATTTTTACAGAAGAATTTTTTGTCAAAGCAGAATGTTTCAAAAATGGATAATTCTATGATCAGTTTTTGCCAAAATATTGCATCTAAATATATTTTTATTATAATAATATTGTAAACAAAAACTTATACGTGTATTCTAATCTAAGCGCGACACTAAGTATTAAAAAATCATTCATTTGTTCCTTTTTGCAAAATCAAGGTTCAAGTCGGATACTTCTAGGCATGCGACTACCTTCTTGCAAAAGGGTACACACACACACACACACACACACACACACACACACACACACACACACACACACACACACACACACACACACACACACACACACACGCACACACACACACACACACACACACACACACACACACACACACACACACACACACACACACACACACACACACACACACACACACACACACACACACACACACACACACACACACACACACACACACACACACACACACACACACACACACACACACACACACACACACACACACACACACACACACACACACACAAACACACACACAAATGAATAATTTTGAAAAGGAGTACGTGTATGTTATTGTAGTTTTTAGATTTGTTAAGCACACATTAGGAAAAATATGCTAAAAATAGGAAGAAAAAAAAAAAAGAAATGATTATTACTAAAATGGGAAAAATTGGTAAAAACTTACCAAAAGTAACATAAACGGGGCCATTATGTGCAAAAAGTTTATGAACTAATTTTCAAATTTTTCAACTCTGATGTGTTGCTATGTTATACATTTTTGAAATGACCTTCAGGATAAGAGATATTTTAAATTTTACTAAAACTAGAGCAATTTACCTTAGTTTTTAAATGAAAATGCTTTAAAAAGTGATTATATTCACATAAGGGTCTCTAAATTTTGTAATAAAACAGTTATTGATAAATCTGAAGGTTGAAACACTTCTACTATTATACAAAACATACACAAAACATTTCAGCCAATTATTTTCAAAACTTTTTTGACAATCGTTGTCCCCCGTTTGAGCTTTTTCAAAAAAACAAAAAAACAACTTAATTCTAGAAAAACACATTTTAAAGTATGACATCTTGCTTAAAGTAGTGTGTGGCATCCGTTTTTACTAATACAATTGTTGTTTTTATTTTAGTGAATTGAAAATAATAAACTTGGTAATTTTATAAAGCTAATAAGATGGCCTATAAAATAAAATCATAAAAAAAGTTGTATTTTCTTGGCAAAATTCACAATTTTAGGATATGTGTATACATTACAGGAGAATGTTTTTTAATATATGTTATTTTTTTATTTATTTGCTGCAAAAAAATTGAATTTATATAATTTTATGTAATAATACTCTTAAAAATTTTTTAAAATTTATATTCTAATTCAAGTGACCATAAGTATAAAAATATCCATTCATTTATAAGTTGCAGCAAAATTCGAAAGTAGTCAGTATTAAATTATAATTGACACATCAGAAACTAAGTAAGGGGTCTCAGTGGTGAAAGTACAAAACATTTTCAAATGAAAAAAAAATGGTTTGAAATTAAAATTAAATAACTTGAATCCTTTACAGATAATTCATAAAGGAATAAGGTTTCAAAAAAGTGCACAACGTTTAAAATATAATCACAATTTAAAAAAATTATAAGCATATGAAATTAAGAAACCTTTTTGTAATAAATATGGGGCAAATTTTACGTTGCGCATGCGATTTTCTAAAATAGTAGTCTTTGATGTATAAAACTTTAAAGAATTATAAAATGTACCTTACTCTTTAAACCCTACATAAGTTTAGTATTATATATATTTTGTATTTCAAAATATTTTAAAGATATTGAAATTAAAAATTTTCTTTTAAAATGTAATAATTTTATTTTTTTTAAAAATCTAATTTATTATTTTATTTATTTAGAAATAGCTACTATGTAATAAGGATACATTTAACTTAATAAATCTACTTATTGCTAGTACTTAGAGCTACTATTTGATAAAATACGATGCACAACGTAATATTTCTTTCTGAAATGTTTCCTATTTTCATATGCTTATAAATTTTAAAAATTATGATTATATTTTAAATATCTTATATTTTTTGAAGCCTCATTTCTTTATAGATTATGTAACAAAGATTCGAGTTATTTAATTTTAATTTCAAAGAATTATATGTATTTGAAAATTGTTTATATTTTCAGCCAAAGAGACGAATTTAACACCCCTGAGACCTCTTACAGCAACAAACATCCGACAGGTTTTGGTCACTATTTCCTGATATCAATATCACAAACATTAGTTTCAGGGAAAGCCCCCTTAATTCTGTTTCCCTGCTACTGCTATTGATCAACGAAGTTTTGGAAAGTTTCAAAAACGACACATAGTTCAGGCTTCTGACCTAAGGCTAGGAAATACTATAGAATTAGATATCCGGCGCCTTCAAGTGTAACTGTCTATACTCCGAGACGACATTTCGGCGTCAGCAAACCCCTGTAAAATTATGCAGACGATTTTATTCAGGCTTGCAGTGTTTCCCGAGTTCCATACACAAATAGAGAATATCCTTTTTTTTTAACAACACTGAGTGTTTTTTCTTGGTTATTTCCGTAGGAAAAATGATGTTGGTGATGTATTAGAAAAACAGATGAAAACACATTTATGAAGAGGAAAAAGAAAATGTTTTTTATCCCTTTGCAATAATTTATTTATTTATTTTCCGTAAAAAAATCAGTTAGGTTTAGAACAGAAGCATCTATAATGCACTGATATGAACAATGGATTAAATATTTTGTTGCTTATATCAGATTGCATAGGATCATAATCCTCTGGAATGCATATAGGTAATTTCTTTAATGGTATACAATATATTTCCTAAGAATAGAATCATCTATAATTCTGATTGATAATTCCGTTGCTCATTTTAAATTATTTTATGCAAGTTGATTAGAATTTCTTTAAATGAATTTTATTTTAAAGATCATGAAAAAAAGTATCATCTACTTATATATTAAAATCAAATTCCGGAAAGTAATTTAGATCAGTGTGCCCAAAATTTTTTATGCCTCAGACCGGTCAACGTTGGATAGTTTAACCACGACTCACTAAGGGGGAGAACTTCGATTGTTTATATTTTAGGTTGTTTTGTTTTAATAATTTTATTTTAATTGTATTTAAATGTGCCTTTAGAATAAAATATAGCTACACTAAAAATGAATACAAAGGAATATAACAGGTAATTATAAAGTGATTTTCATAAAAATTAGCTCAAACCCAAGAAAAATATGCCAAAACCCAAATAGTATATATATATATATATATATATGGGGGGTAATAATTACCCCTAGTATCCTTTTAATTAACTCTTTTTAATAATATTCGAATAATCTTTTAATTATTTGGTTCGAAACTAACACCCTGATCTTAATCGTAATCGACTAATATTAGTATATCATAAATCCCTTTCCCACCCATTGTAACCCAATTAGAGCTCTTATTACAAAAATTTCACCTGGTCTTCACCGTCGGATATAAAAACCGATGCCTCTGGAAATCCCCTCTCTCTTCGCTTGTTTCTCTATAGTCATGTAGCCGGCTGCTTTGTGTTGTGAGTTGCATGTTCTTTGTATGTGTTGTATCGTCCATGCTCAATGTAATTAATATGCCTAGGTGTTTAAAGTTATTCAATAAATTGGATTTATTAATTTACATGATTGTCTCATCAATCCCAACATAGAAAATGTTTCAACATACAGTATCATTCACTCACCACCGGCTACGCTCTGTCCTTTCGTTGTATCAATAACATTCACTCGCCACGTTTTAAATTTATTTTTACCACTCAACATAATTATTACAGAAGTATTTCATATATATATATATATATATATATATATATATATATATATATATATATATATATATATATAAATTGCATCTTTACTATTCAACTGATATCTATATGATAATAGTGCTATTAAAGCCTTTTGAAACATTGTGTAGAAAATCCTAAAATATCATTTATTGACAATTCTAGTGTTACCTTTTTTATTATTGCTTTTTTAAATATAAATACAGTCGAACCTCTATATTGTGAATTTTTCTATATAGCGAACTTTTTCCTGGAACCAAGAGCTTTTCAAAATTTTCTACGTAAAATAACCTCCTTATAGAGAAGTGCGTCTTCTATATAACAAGCCTTTTCTCTTGTGATTCAATTTTTTTCTTTCTATTTTTGAAGTACTATTATCTCTTTTAACACATTTTATGGTGGCCATAAATCTTAAACTGGTTTTATTAAGTGCCTAACTCCCCGAAAACAGTAGAATTCTGGGCGTTTCTTCCAAGAAGTGAACCTTTAACCCTCACTGTCTAGTTCACTAGAAACATTTTCGACACACAGCGGAGTGTCTAGTGACCCCGTGTCCTTGAATAGTGTTTATTTGTAGTGTTGATCAGTCGTGCTGGTAACTTCGTTTCTTCTGGCTGGAAAATGTTAGAACATAAGTGCATGAGCATCAAAGAAAAAAAATCATTCTTCAGGAAGTGGATAAAGGCGTCAAGAAACTTTACTTGCAGTTTTTCTTTCTTTCTTTCTTTTTCTTTTGATAAGTAAGATATATAAAAAAATATATATATTAATTTACAAAAAGGTGTGAATAACTACTTTTTTAATATATAGTGTTTATAAGCTTAAAATTTGTGTTGTGCTGTTTATAAGGTATACTGAAAGACGAACTTCTATGTAATGGATTTTCCATATAACGAACTTTTTCTCGGGATTTAGTGACTTCGTTATACAGAGGTACGACTGTAATTAAGTATGGTAAGAACTATAATCACAATTTGTTGGCAAAATTATATGAAACGAAGCACAAACTTGAATGCCAATTCAGTGCATACAATACAGGCGAAATCGGTGTCACCACCTTGGCGAGTTATGTTGAACATTGGCATTGTTACGATAGTACGTAATAATTGTTTACTGCAACACGAAGGACTTTCTTTCATATTTATTTTATATTGAAAACAATATAATATGTGAATTAAGAATTATATAATAATTATTATATATTTTATACTAATTAAAGAAACAAATAGACTCAAAATTATGTATTTTTATATTAATTGAAATACTGCAATATTTTTTGAACGTTGGTGATTGTTGCGATAACATGTAAGTAGCTTATACATAACATTTTGTGTATATTTTACCGTTAAAGTATATAATTCAGATTTTATGGAATATCTAGTTTTTCAGGAAATAACTAGAGCCAATTAATTGTAAGTATATATTTGACGAAAAAATTCATACTTTACATAGTTATTCTATGAAATAACTCGGTATTTTGTGAAATAACTACGGATAGACCGTTAAAGTGAAAAATAAACAATTTCAAAGATATTTTATAAATTTATTGAATACATTTTATCTTTGTTACGGATGAATAATTTATAAATAATAAGGGAAAGCAGATGATGTAATTTATTATTGTTCTTATTATTAACATTAGTTAAACAGAAATAGGGAAAAAAGAATATTTTTCAAAAAAGATTATATTTAAATATTATCATCAAAAATAAATTCTGGGCAAGAAAAATGTTGCTTTATAAACACATTATGTAAACTTTTCAATACAAAAATGTAAGAGAATATTAATTTATTTTATACAGATATACTTTTATTTTACTTTTTATTATTTATTAGAGCAAAAATTGTTGTAATGACACTCTGAATTGCACTATTTGTTATTTTTGAAACAAGCATACGTTTCAATATTACACATTTTTTTTACATGAACACTTTTTAAATCCTTGTCCAGTACTGCAACTTTCAGCAGTTTTAATAGATCGAAGCGTTGTGTCAATATTTGTAACTCCTTCAATGAAAATTAATTCTCTTTGACATATACTGAACAGATATCTCGAGTAAAAATGTTTTATTCGGCCATCTCTAGTTCCTAATCGGAAAAATCCTTCCCGAAATAGTTTGAACGGGTTCAAAGAACTTTCGAATGCCGTATTTCATATTTTAGCAATCAAGTAACCGTTATTCTATAGAATAACTATTTAAATCATGAAATTCAATAATTTTATGTACTATAACTAACTTGTCTAGTTATTTCATGAAATACCTGGTTATTTTATTAAATAACGGACATCACGCTTTAACGGTAACATATATACAGTTACAAAATACAATTTTAAAGCAAAGCTACATATTATTTTGAAAAATATGTGTGTATAATCTAAAACATATATATATATATATATATATATATATATATTTCATTTCTTTCTTAAAATATACATATTATTTTCTCGCGATAGATTTTGTTCACTTTTTATTTCTTCATAAAAAATTCTGTAAAACTTCACTTTTTGCAAATGATGGTTGAAATGCTCTCTTTTTTGCTAGAAAGTCGAAAATGAAAGGTTATTAACCTCCATTTATAAAGGGAAACAGAAAAATTCTTTTGTAAATCGTTCCTTTGGGTATCTGCCAAAAAATTAAGCTTCCATCATCGTTTTCAAGTTGAATGTTTTAGCAAGCATAGGAGAATGCTTAAAAATAGGCACCTTATATACTTAAAAGAATTTTTCAATTTGTTTTCCATTTCAGTTAATTTAAATTTGTTATACTTTTTATACTTTTTTCTATATTTTTTTACAACACATCTATGATAATGAGATTTATTTTGCGTCTTTTAAATATTAATAGTTACTCTAAAACAAAACAAAAAAAGAATAGCCTTTTCTTTACTAATTGTGTTATAATAAGAACAATTCTAGACATTTTGTTATTTGTATCTAATGTATAATTAAATTATAACTCAAAACGTAAAGGTATACACAATTTTAAAAAAAATATTATATGTCGTTATAAAAATACTTAAAAGGGAAAATTTGCATATTTTGAGACGTCATCACTCTATTTTAATCAAAAACTATTTATAATGAAATTATTAAAAGTATAATTATGAGTTTAATTCAAGAAAGAACAATTCTAGAAATAGTATTTGCTTATCTTATTCAGTTTTTAAATAATTTTTAAATGTTATTTATTAGTATATTGCATTCTGTGAGAAATATGTAATGTGTGTGAGAATATAAAATTTAAATACTGCAAAATAAATATTTCGAAGTTATAAAGGATGTTTTTTTAGAGGTATATAACTTTAAATTGCAATAAAACAACGATGTATTATTCGATTGACATGAATTTTTTTTATTTGAAAGATAATCTTGTGGCATTACATTTTAAATATGATTTCTGGCATATGACTGCCACGGCTGGCTCGGATGTAGTCCAATCTGGACGTCCAATTTTCGATGACTTTTTCCAACATTTGTGGCCGTATATCGGCAATAACACGGCGAATGTTGTCATTCAAATGGTCAAGCGTTTGTGGCTTATCCGCATAGACCAATGATTTTACATAGCCTCACAGAAAATAGTCTAGTGGTGTTAAATCACAAGATCTTGGAGGCCAATTCACAGGTCCAAAACGTGAATTTAGGCGGTCACCAAAGGTGTCTTTCAATAAATCGATTGTAGCAAGAGCTGTGTGACATGTTGTGCCATCTTGTTGGAACCACAGCTTCGGGACATCATGTTTGTTCAATACAGGAATGAAAAAGTTAGTAATCATGGCTCTATACCGATCACCATTGACTGTAACGTTGTGGCGTTAATCGTTTTTGAAGAAGTATGGACCAATGATTCCACCAGTCCATAAAGCGCACCAAACAGTCAGTTTTTCTGGGTTTAACGGTGTTTCGACATACACTTGTGGATTAGCTTCACTCCAAATGCGGCAGTTTTGTTTATTGACGTAGCCATTCAACCATAAGTGCGCTTCATCACTAAACAAAATTCGCTTATGAAAATCGGAACAACGGCAATCTCGTTTTGGGCCCATTCGACGAATCTACGCCTTGCTTGATGATCGTTTTGATGAATTGCCAAACGAAACAGAGAATAAATCACTTGCCAGCTGTTAAATAGGTCACCATCTTGGAAAGTAATGCCAACTTAAACTTCTATACCTGGAAAAAAAACACTCTTTACTATGTTTTCAAGGAGTCATATTTGAAGGGCTGTAACGTTAATTTGTGCTGTAAGAGCTCTTAAAATTTAAATAATTAATTGGAAGTTGTTAAAATATTGCAAAATGATACAATTTGAATTGTAATAATAATATTTAATTTATAAAAAAAATATAGTTTGATGATAAATGGGAGTACAAATAAATAAACGACATACTTGAGAAAAACTAGGGGATAAAAATATGTTTTAAGTCATTAATATGCGCAAAAAAGCATTTTAAACTATAAGTGTTTCTAATGTTCATTATTAAAATTACATCACTAATATAAGAATCAGACAATTAATTGGAATCTAAAATGAAGTAGTTTAATATTTTAATGTATTGTGCGTGGTGAAAGACTATGACTTCAAAAGCAGCTTTCTGTTTCGCTATTTTAGTTATAAATTCGTTTAAACTTTTCAATATTTTTTCAATTGTTAAATATATATTTTTTACATCTCTTTTCTAGATTCTAGAAAAGATTTCCATAGAAGCCAACATTTGAAAATATGTAAGTACTATTTTTGTGATTATGTATTAATTAAGAAATAATATTAATCTTGCACTAGGTCATGGAAAAAAAAAGTAACTCTGAGAAACTGAAACACATGATCATTTAACCATCATTACAATTATTTTTCTTAAATAATTCATTAGTTTTATCTGTCTCGGAAATGTTTCGTACAATTAAAAAAACGTTCACAAAATACTCATATAAATTGAAATCTGAGAATAAAAAAATTGAAAAAAATCAACTTAAGTACTTATATATTGTTTTAATCGGTTGACGTAAATGTAATGTTATGGAATACCTGAAAACTATAAAAATAATTTTCGCTGAATATATATTAAATATATTCAGTCAAAATTTGTAACGTTATAAATATTAGAGGATCCATATTTAAATTAACTTGTAAATTGAAATTTTGTTTGAATTTGAATAATGTGCAGAAAATTAATACAAAATGTTCAAATCACAATTAATTTATTTTTACCATATAGTCTTTTGTTAAAAAAAAGCATTTTTTATTTCCCCTTTTATGAGTATTGTCTATGGCATTAATTCCCAAAGTGGTCTATATTGACCCTCAGGGTCTATGACGACGTATAAAATTAAGTGAATTATTGAAATAAAAATTATGTCAGCAAGAAATGCCTAAGATTCAACTTAAAATTTCATGAATAACAAATGCTATTTTTCAGCTCAAATGATTCATTTACTCTACGAGCCCTTAACCTAATTAATCATTTATTGATTAATCACTCTAGTTTCCTCTGCTCGAAACGTGCTCGATAGTTTCAAAGCTTCAAATACACTCCTTTCAAAAGAATTACAAGTTTAACATGACTTCACATCAACTTTAACTTAATCGAAAAGAAAACAAACCTTACAACTTGACGGCGAATCCATTTAAAACCGAGGAACTTAAACCAGCTTCCTTAGTTCCTATTGTGTCAGAATCTATTGCAAAAGAATGTGGAAGTCGAATATATAGATAATATATATATATATATATATATATATATATATATATATACCTTCTAACTCGATTTGTTTAACTACAGTGAGAGCTATGAACCAGGAAGAGGATATGTATTGCGTATGTGAAACAATAGAAGCCTTACAAAATCAACAACAAAACCATTATCACTGACGTACGGTAAACCAGGAAATTCCTTTAAATAAATTTACTCAAGATTTTAACCAGCACCTCAGACGATGGAGAAAAAGATAAGTTTTGCTGAGGTTTATTACCAGATGTCTATGACATTGACAATATTAAGTGCCTGCTATTTGAAAGACTGTTCCTTCTTCGAATTTTAATAACTTTAACTGGGGATATGCGTATGAATATCAACAATTTTCATAACTGTTCCTTTTTCAGAGGATATGATCTCTCGTGCGAGTGACGGTATATGACTAAATATTTTCTGCGAAATTTGTGATTCAACGATGTGGAATTATTTGGGTCTTAGAAGAAAATAATTCTTTTGAATGCGGGAGATATTTGTTCTTTTTTTTTTCTAATTTCCTGTTTTGAACAGAGATTTTTGGATTCAGAAAAATGGAGGTTAAGGTTTTTTAAATGAAACTTTTATTTTATCAATAATTCAATATGTTTTGAAGAGAGCACACATCTGACTAATTCCCGGAAATATTATTTTATATAAAATTATGTTTGAGTTAAGGTATCCGAATACTTGCGACAACTTTTTTTTAAAAATAAAACGGAGATATGAGGATTTTTTCTTCTGGTTTCTAGATTTATTTGGTACATTTTGATAAAAAATATGCTAAGGTAAAGAATAGAAAAAGAAATTTTTATTAATAAAATCGGAAAAAATGGGTAAAAAATTACAAAAAAAACCCCACATAAACTGGGCCCCTTTTGTACAAAAAGTTTATGAACAATTTTTTAGTTTTCCAATTTTGATGAGTGTTTTTTCTATTCATTTTTGTAATGACCTTCAGTATAAGATATATTTCTTTTTTTATCAAAACTGGCATCTTGTTTAAAGTTATGTGTGACATCTGCATTTGCTAAAACATTTGTAGCTTTTGTTTTAGTGAATAGAAAATAAAAAACTTGGTATTTTTACAAGATAGCTTATAAGCTAAAAAAATGGACTACAAAATAAATTCATAAAAAAAGTTTGTCAACTTTGGAAAAATTCACAATTTTAGGGTAGTCGGATACCTTAACATTATTGCAATTTTTATTGAATAATATTTTTATCGTATCAATTCAAATGTAATGCGACACCAAAATGTTTCATAAGAATATTTAGTAAAAAATGTAATCCATAAATAAAAAAGTTAATAAAATATAATGTATCGTAAAATATATGTATAAAAAAATTATGCGATCTATTCATTTTTCTTAGAAAAAAACCCAAAAAATAAATAAATAATTAAATAAAAAATAATTAGATAAGAATTTATTTGATAATAAGTAATAATTGATATTACATTCATGTAAATAAAACGATTAGTCAAAAAATATCTATTTTCATTCATGCTAATACATCATTTAATAATATTATTATTAAACTATTTGTTTAAAAATATTAATAAATACTATTTAGAAAGGAATTGTGAATGAAACAAATTTTTGTAATGAAAAAAATAATTCTGTGCAAAATTTCTTTAAACAAAGAAAATTTCATATTTTTCCTTCGAAATAAATCAAATTAAATTTATGTTGTCTTCATGTATTTTGTACGAGTTTACAAACTACACTTAAGGTATCCGACTACGTTCGGAGCCGTGATTTTGCAAAAGCGTATAAATGGATAATATATATGATATTTAGTGTCACTTTGATTAGAAAATGTATATTCGTCTTAAGAATATTATTACAGAAAAAAATTAAAGTACAATATTTTGAATAAAAAAATTAAAATAGAAAGACCAATTTTCAAAACATTATCTTTTTATAAAAAATGCTTCCTTTACAATACTACTTTGCCTATATATATCTCAGACTTCTGTACAGAGGCTGAACTACAATTTCTAAAATATACAGCTCAGAAGTAGATATTTATCCATATTTTACTAAAACAGAGGGGAAAACTTTTAACAACAAAAAAAAGACACACACACACCGATAATTATTTCAATAGGTAGTAACTCTGAACAATTTTCAAAAATCCTAGTTCAGACTATGGAGAAGTCTACTTTAAATAAGCGAAAAATTAATATTATAGAAGCATTTTTTACAAAAGGAGAACGTTTTCAAAAAAATATTATTCTAAGTTAACTTTTTGCCAAAATATTGTGTTTAAATAATTTTTTTTCGTCATAATGTCCTTAAAACTATTTTATACATGTTTTGTAATCTAAGTGACACTAAATATGAAAATTATCCATTTATACGCATTTTTAAAATCATGGTTCCGAACGTAGTCGGATACCTTAAGAGTACTTGGTATCCTTTGAACTACTTTCTTTATTTATGTATTTAAAAATTATATTTTAATATTTTATATAATGTTTCTATTCAAGAACATTATACGAGATGAAATGTTTCACATATTATTCGCACAATTTTAAAAATGTAAATTTTTTGAAGGAAATTTGGAAAATTTTAAAATCCTACTCCTTCTATAATTATTAATCTTTTGACTTGGAAATTTTGCAATAATCTTATGGATATTATACACTTCTTTAGGGATCGATTTTACAATAACGTAATTTGTTTTTGAGAAAAAAAAATGTTAATATGCATGCTAAAAATCAACAAAAAGCCAATATATCTTACATTATAATTTTTTTTAAAAAAAAAGTATTCAGTTTTCAGCAAAATGGATACTTAATTTTATTACATGCTTTATATACAACAAACAAGAAAAAATGGAAGTGATTGGTAAATAGTTGTGTAAAGAGTTGCATTTTAAATGCACTAATGTTTCGAAAACATAAATTGAGAAAAACCACTTTTAAGTTTATAACTCTGGGGAAAAATTATACTAAGCTTAAATAAACTTAAAATATCAATTCAAGATATTATTTATATATTTTTCTTTAAAATACTTGCATTTTCGTATTTTTTCAACCCATAAATTTTTAGAAAGGATCAATTTTAAGAAGTTATTAAGTGCATAATAAAATTTAAGAAAAATGTTAATTAAATGTTACTGCTAAAAAATTTGTTTTCTGTGACGACAGAAAGTTTAGTTTTTGTCTTCACATAATATTGAAGTATTTTATTCGTATGAAAAACATATCATGACCAAGAACTGAAATTATGAAATTATTAATACAAAATGCCTTAATTTAATAAGTTTACATGCACACATTTCACAAAGAAGAAAAAAATTACATTATTGTATTGCCTCGGAAATATTCTGCTTTATATATTACACATTCTTTTTTTATAATTATTATTCCTGTTTATAAAATAGACTTTTTTATCATAACACTTCTTTCAGCCTTTTTTTCTAAAAAGGGGGCGTGGCTGAATTGCCTAATTAGTTTTAAAATGAATATTTATTCAACTTTTAACTTTCCGACTTGCACAAATGATACATCAATCGAAAGATAATAATGCAAAGAATAATGATAAATAAAAATAAATAAATAAACAATAGGTCATTGATTTTTGGGGTGCCACGTCCTCTTAAATATTTTTACCTATATTTAAAAATAGTAACAACTATCCAATGTTGTTATTTGAGTAACGAAGTTGAAACATCGGCAAATATGATGTTTAGTTTTCATCATCACCACCACAAATGACGAGGCAGCCCTGTTATGGATCAATGACTTTCTCTGAAGATTTCTAAATTACGAGCTAAAAGCTCTTTTCATTTATTTAGAGAAAATCAGATTCCACCGTTGTGTTTTAAGGGGGTTCATGTGATGGCCTGCTTTTAAGCATTCTTAAAAAAAATTCTTTTGACAACCAGTAAAAATATGGAACTTTAAGTTTTTATCTTTTATTTATATTTATTTTAATAGTATGTATATAAATGTTTAACCACAAAAATATCCGACAGAACGTGAGTTATAGTGCTCTGAATACACCCTCATCGAAAAAATAGACGCTCACTTTGTAATGTACCTCCCCTTGGAAGTACATCCCTCGAAGTATCAGCGTGAGCTAGAGGTGTAGGGTTATCGTAAGAACTATAATCAAACATTATCTTAATATGACTTTATTAAGATATTCAACTTAAACTTTGAACAAATATAATATAAATACTTAATGAGAGAATCTACGATGATGCAATACGCAACACACAATATAATTCAGACCACTCTCAATACTCGAACCGCCTAATCTTCAAATATAATAATAAGTAATCAATCCTACCTTATATTATGCTGTAATAAACTTGTCTTTACCTACAATGGTATGTAGCAATACGTTTAACTTCTAATCGATCACCAATATGTTTATCCACGACACGTAGTACTTGAATCTTGAACGACGAACTTCTATAATCATCCACAGCCACAACGCACTTCAATTGTCTAACATTCCTTTACACTACCATTACATTGCCATCACGCTTACTCTAAGATCCTATATTTATCCTACATTATTTGCATCACTTCACTTCTCGTTTCTTGGATTTGGTTGGAAAAGAGTTGCCATTAATTCTGGCCCAAAGAACCCAAAGGACTTGTTAAAGAAAAGACGCGTAAGACGTCACATCTTCCACCACGATTCCGTTTGATTGGCTTGTGTGAAATTAAAAAAAATAACGGTATTTTAATATATAACCTTACATGTACAGAATGGACTATACTCAATTGAAAATATAAAAAAAATAGGAATTTTGTTGAACCTTTAAAGAAACAGTTTTGAATTTTATGGGGTTTTATTGTTATATTTTCGTTATAAAAAATATTTCGAATTTTGGAATGTTTGTAGTTCACACACACACATTTGGTGCGTATATATGTGCTGAGTCTACCCTATAAATTTGAAGTCATTCAGTCAAAACGTACTTGAGATATGACGGAGGACAGTTTGAAAAACACTTTTAAGAAAAACGCGTTTAAAGTTTCCAGTCCGATTAAAACAATGAAAATCTTAAGTTAGGGCTTTACAATGACTTCGAATTTTAAGAACCGCCTTACTACTGTATTCTAGATTTGTTAAGGAAGTAATTTATGGAAAAAAATGATTTTTTTAACCCAAAACATGATTGAACACCCATATATATATTAAAACACTACAGGGTGTGCAGAGGTTACAAAGATGACTCGGTATCACATAGGAATCCAGGGTTGCAAATGCTGCAGTTGCGAGATATGGCGCAAAGAAGCAGAGAAAAAGAACAGAAGCATCAACACAAAAATGTGATAGACAATGTTTTATTGAAAAGTTATGCGGCAACAGGTGCTCAAAATTACAACCAGACCTGGCAGCGATGCTGCATTCCTTAGATTCAGAAGTTTCCCCCGGCATTTTTGCGAAGGACGGATTGTTTTGCGAACACATACCCATTTCCCGAGGTGGTAGGATTAACCCCTATTCAAACGAGGAACTGGTTGGCAAGCTTATCGTGTATGGTAGCTGCGGATTGTAATGAGCATGCCGTTTGGTTTGCCAGATCATCGGACCTATCATACATGGACTTCTTTTTCTTGGGTCACATGAAGAGTTTGGCGTATTCTTCTTCAGTTGAAGACCTCATTGCTCTAATATCTGTAGCTGCCGGGAGGATACGTGACATACCAGGAAACTTCCAGAACTTAAGAAATTCCATGCAGCACTACTGTCTGGTATGCCAGACGACTTCTGGTTGTAATTTCGAACACCTATTGCAGTACAACCTTTCAATAAAATACTTTATGTCCCATTGATGAGAAGATGTCTGTTCTTTTCTCTACTTCTTTGCACCACAGTTCGCAACTACGGCTTTTGTTAACCTTCATTCCTAATTGATACTGGACCGGGCGTCTTAAGAATTCTTGAGGCCCTGGGCCCTGACACAAATGTAGGCCCCACCTATTAGCTTTAAAAGTAGACGGTACATAGCATAAGTTGTTAAATACTCGTATAAACAATAACTCGAAACAAATAAATGTGAATAACTTACAATAACACAGATCAGCTTGACCGACTGCCGCGTCTTGACTGAATGAGTAATGAGGGTGTTGATGGTAGGCGTTTGCCTATGCATATAAAACAATCTTCATATGTAGCCAGTTGACATATTGTTCGATATTCCCAGTTTTGGGGAGATTAAAACAGGAAAAAAAATCATTTGATCGTTTAAATTATTCGAATTATGATCGTATTAAGGGCTAATCAAAAACGAGATGAAGCTCCCATTATGGTCGAGGCCCACTTGGCCCACACCTTAAAACGTCTCTGATACCGAGTCTTCTGTGTACCGCCTACACACCCTGCATGTTTACCAGTCTGTTAGCGAATCACTCTATATATACAATGCAAATGTATGTTGTACTTTTTTATTTTGAAAATTTGTACATTTTACTTTAAGTTAACTTAAAAGAAAATATAATTTTTTTATATGTTTTGTTTTTCCTGAGCGAAAAAAACAAAGTTCAAAATCTATGCCTATTTTACATTTAATCCTTCTTATCATAAATATACAAGAAACATTTTTAACCTTATCACACACTTATTAATAAATTCTTCATTGTAGCTAACTTAAAATAAGTCCTTAATTATTAATCACTTAAAGTAATATAAATCTTTTAAACTCTATGTAAGACCAATCAATATATAATATTTAGGTAATATTGTTCA
The DNA here is from genome assembly GCA_019973935.1 of Trichonephila clavipes. NCBI lineage: Eukaryota > Metazoa > Arthropoda > Arachnida > Araneae > Nephilidae > Trichonephila > Trichonephila clavipes. Next base: position 337,773 of record BMAU01021051.1, on the reverse strand, counting down.
TAAAAGGGAAGACAAAAGCTGAAAATTTGAACTTCCCCCATTAATTACTCTTAATTGTTTCACCAAACATTAATTAAAATAGTTGACTAAGTTTTGCAGTAAAATAATAAGTAATAAATAATGAGTAATAATTTTATTTAAGTAAATCATTAATTCGGAAGTCTTGTAATGTTCAGTTTACAGTAACTGTTGATGAGCAACTCACTAAAAACTCATTTATATGCTACAAGATAGAACACAATTTCCAGAAGTCTTAATTAATGTAACGATCAATGTGAAATATCATCAGCATGTAAAACTTTGCCACACTAATTAATACAACATGTAGAGGAAATGCTTCATGAAAGGTGGAGATATAAGCTGAAAATGTTACTATCTTATTAATTACACTTAATTATTATTCAAAACAGGGTTTAAAGTAACCAGACGAAATATTCTCAAGGGTAAATTTAACAAGAAAACTTTTAAAGGCTACAAAAAAATGCACATTAAAAAAAAGATGTAAAGTTTTAAATTGAGAAGAGTTTCTTAACATAAAATTATTTAAATAATTTACCATTTTTTGTTACTTTTTTCGAAAAAGCAAAAATGCACGCGTAGAAAAATTTAATGATCCAAGTTCCAAAAAAAAATATTTTATTAAAAAGAAATAATTAAAGTAAAAGAGGTTAAAGGCTTGGTTCTAAATCCAAGATATGAAATAACTCATTCTTTTTTATTGGATTTTACTCATTCTTTTTCAACTTATCTCTCTACTGTTACCTAAACAAAAGATCATGCTATTATCAGAAGCTACGTTCATGATCCTTTTTTTTAATATTATTATTCGAAAAAAGTACTTTTAGTCTCTCTTATCTTTAGATGCGTTAAAGGTCTGGTTTTAAAATAGGAACCTGGTATTTTTCCACCTCGAATACAGAAGATTACCTTAGAAAATGGGATATCACTTCCTCGTTTAGAAGTGTAAAGATACAACTAGATCAGTATTAAATAAGAAACTTAGAGAAAGTAGCCATTTTTTCAAGAAACAAAAAGACATTACTACATCTTATCTTTACGTTTCCCATTCGTATGTATTATCTCATTTAGAGACAATAAACATTTTTTTTCACTAACGTTACTTTATATTTTGAAACTTTTAATTTTTTGAAGGAGTACACTAAAAGAAGAGCAAGTTATTACTAATTAAGTTTTCTTTGATTTTTTCATCTCACAAAAAGCGCTGATGTGTTTTTGTTCGTAAAAAAAATTTAAAAAAGAAAACAACACATAATTTCAGCACGTGTTACAACTTAAAATAATTTAACCGAAATATATATATTTCTTTAATAAAAAAACTTTATGATTTTACATATATTCAAAGTTTTAATGTTAGAACATAGTTTTTATTACAGTATTTATATATTTTGCCTATAAATTGGAGTTTATTTCCGTGTGAATATAGTATTCGTAATAAATCTCTTTTTAATCTGATCTGTTAACCCATTAAGAGTATGATTCAATTGACAAAAATCGGTCAAAAAATAAAATCCAATTTTTTAAGCCTAAATTATTGTTTATATACTTTTCTACAAACTCTCCAAATTTGAAAGATCGAAGTTTAAAAAACTCAGAATTGTGATAACTTTTACTCATGTTTTTATTCATAGCTCAGTGGCAAATCAAAAATTTAAAATGACTTATCTCGGAACTATAAAATAACTAGTTTGGCTTCATTTAAAATGATACGGGTTTTTTCTATTGTGCCTAATACTTGGAAATTTTTATCATTTGTTCCTAAATGTACTTGGAATAAAAGATGTCATGCAATTTTCAATCAAAGCAATACTTTTTTTTAAAAAAATTAATTGAATTTAGAACTTACACATTTTTAAAGAAATTTTCAATAAGCACTCAAAAAAAGTATTTTTATACCAATCATGTTATCGCAAAACCCATACCAACTTTTTTTATACATAGTTATACGTACTTGAAGATCAAATTTCATATATGTACGTCATTTTTTGTAGGAGGAGTAGTGTTGGCCCCTTCGAACGTAATTGGCGACTTCAGGGCTGCCAGAATTTTCAAATGTAACGCGCCATTTTTTTCGAAGAACACGGAAGCAATTGATTGAGTTAACATGAAAGGCATGATGCTTTGAGCTGAGCGCTTTAGAACGATATTTCTTCTTAAACCCTTTAAATAGTCTTTAAATGCTTGTGTGTGAGAGTGTAGTGCTGTTAGAGGTTATGTTTAGTCATCAATAAACTTATTCGTATACCAAGGGCTCTTCATTTATCAGATAGAACATTAAAATCAACGTTACAGCCCTTTTGCTCTCCATTGAATTCTCGACAAGTAGCATTTTAAAATCACATTATAAGTTTCAAGTTTTTCCCTTAAAATTAAATGAATAGCTTTTTATGAAATTTTGAGCACAAAATTCGTTTTACATTATACCTACATATAGGAGGTCAACAAAAATTTATGAAAATCCTTAAATTAAAAAAAAATGTATAAATCGTACCACCATGCCCATTAAGGTAACTGACTATGTTTAAAAAGCGCTTAAATGGATATTCTTTCATTTTTATTTCTAGTGTTAGAAAAATTAGAATCTGTATGTAACACTGTTTTAAGGATATTGCTACAACAGAAAATTATTATTATATATTTTTTTACAATAAGGAAGAAAAAATTACATATTTCCAAAAGTCTCATTTTACGGAAAATATTTTTGTAATAAAAATATTTTTCCTATGTATAGCTAGGACTTCTACATAGAGACTGATGTTGGATTTCTGAAAAATTCACATTATTTTCAGAGTTACGGTTAATTGAAATTACAATGGTTGTGTTATGTTAGTAGTCTCAGGGGTGTAAAATTTCTCTAGATGTCTGAAAATTTAAATAATTTTCAAACAGATATAACTCTTTTAGATTTAAATTAAATGATTCGAATAGTTTACACATTATTTATAAAAGAATGGGGCTTCAGAAAAGTATAAAATGTTTAAAATATAATAATGATTTTAAAAAAATCAAAAGCATATGAAAATTCTATAATATATATTAAGTATTTTTTGTGTTGCTCACGCTATTTTCTAAAATAGTAGCCTCTGATGTATAAAATTTTATAGAATTATAAAATGCATCATACTATTTAAACTCTACTTAATTTTAGTATTATATATCTTTTGTATTTCCAAATATTTGTAAAATATTGCAATTTTTTAAATATTTTTTAAAAACGTATTTTTATTTATTAAAATATGTAAGTTATTATTCCATTTATAAAGAAATAGCTATACACTGTAATAAAAATACATTTAACTTTATAAATCAATTTATAGCTAGTAATTAAAGCTATTGTTTTAAAAAATAGCATGCGCGACATGAAACTTAACAAATATTTCTTATAGAAAAGTTTCTTATTTTCATATGCTTATAACTTTTAAAATTATGATTATATTTAAAATATTTTATACCTTTCTGAAGCCACATTCTTTTAAAAAAATCTGTAAAAGATTCGAATTCTTTAATTTTAATTTAAAATAATTATACCTATTTGAAAATTGTTTATATTTTTAAACCTCTAGAGAAATTTAACACCCCTGAGATCCTTTTTAAAATTTATCTACCCTGATATGTTAAAATTTCAATAAATCCACGTCTAAATTATACATTTCAATCATCATATTTCAATTTCTGTAGAAATGTCTTGGCTATATATAGCCAAAATAATATTGTTACAGAAAAATTCTTCACGATAGGAAAACGTTTCCAAATTTTGTTATTTTTTTTTTTTTTTCATTTTTTGCCCGAAAACTGCATTCAAATGATTTATTTATGTAATAATAATATTAATCCTATTTTTTTGTATATATTTTATAATTCAACTTTCACTAATTATCAAAAAAAGTGTTTAAACCGTTTTCAAAAACAGATTTCTGAACGAAATCTACGTCAATAAATAATAAATTTTATGAAAGTATATGCTGCAGTATTTTATGTGATTACCCCAAATTTGTACATTCACTAACGAAACTAAACATCAAAGTGACGTTGACTTCCCATAAGGGTTCAACATTTCACATATGGTGGACTAGTCACCCCTAAGGTATCGGATATCTATGTTCCTCTAATACAGCCTCCAAGTGGCGTAATAACTGGAATGACCCTTTAAAAGCATTACTAAACTCCGAATTGGCGTAACAATCACGATTTTAAGAGGCGCAAGAGCAGTTCATACTGACTTCAAACTGTAAGGGGCTAATAAGATTAATACAGGGCGCTTGATACTGGAGTTGTCAATATGCACTTCAATTATACGTTCCGACACATGGAGATTAATTTTACTACGGATATCTGGCAGTGGTATCTGAATTTACATCAAAATATGTCCTAAAGTAGAAAGGGATTTAAAGGGAATGTGAAAGAGGGCTGTTTCTATGGTAACTCAGATGTGTGATTAAGAATAAAGAAGCCTTATATTTGATAGCATGGATAATTGAAATCAGTTGTGCTGGCTTAGAGGTGTATATCAATAAATTGACTTGATGTGACTGGAAGTCATTAGATGGTATTTAGGAAAAGTCGATCAGGAAAAATGATGTACAAATATCCACTCATTTTGTTACGTGTATTATAGTAATGAGAGGTTTTTATTTAAATAATTCGTGTGGATGCTGTGTATTTTCTCTTGTATAGGTCAATAATATTTTTTTTACTGTTTTTCAAACGTGAGAAAGAATATAACACCCCGCGTTGGATATGTAATATTTAAAACATTAAAATTTAATTTACTTAGCTGATCAAGAAGATATCGCCTATTTAAAATAACTTATTCATTTAATATTCGAAAATCAGCTAACACAGCATCATAAAATATTACTATGGCATTGAGCTGATGCATGCTTATCTATATATATTAAGGATAAAAGCGATTCACTCACGCATCACGATATTTTGGAAACTATTAGACCTACAGACATGAAATTTGGCATAAGTGTTCAATTCATAGAGTAGAGATTCACTAAGATAGGCTTTTGCAAAAATAGACCTCCTAGAGATTTGTGATAGGTTAAGTGTTCAATAGAAAAATATCCCCGTTCCTGATCTATTAGACTTATAGACTTAAAATTTGGCAAGCATGTTCCTTTCATAGAGTAGAGAACCGTTACAAAAGAGAATTTTGAAAATATGCATACAAGGGGTTTGAGAGGGGTTAAGTGTCTTATGGATAAACATTCACGTTTTTTAACTGTTAGACCTACAGATTTGAAATGTGGCAGGCATGTTTCTTTCATGACGTAGAGGACCACTAAAGAAAAAAGCCTTTACGAAAATTGTCCTCCAGGAGGTTGTCAGGGGTTAAAGTGGAGTTATAGATGAATTAACCTGTTTTTTTATCTAATAGACATACAGGCTTCGAATTTTATTATAACCGCTGGCATTCTTGCTAATCCCCATACAGAAAGGGGGTTTGCAAAAATTGTCCCCCAAGAGGAGTTTCGAGGGTTTTATAGATAAATAATACAGAAACTGAAAATTATTTCACATTTTTCCATTCATTGCTTCTATACATTCCATCCGTAATACCATTCAGCTATTATGTCAAGAATAATATATGTATATATATATATATAAACATATTAATATACATACGTATATACATATATATATACATATATATATAAACATATATATATATACATATATATACTATATATATACACATATATATATGTGTATATATATAAACATATATATATATATATATATATATATATATATATATATATATATATATATATATATATATATATATATATATATATATATATATATATATATTAAAAATTAACTTTTGCAAAGAATGGGTTTTTAGCTAGAGTTAAATATATAGGTTTAATATTCACTGCATTTAAAATTAGTATCATTTAAGCCTCATTGAAATGTCTAGCGACACATGAAACATGAAAAGTTTATTTAAAAAATTTATTAAAAAATATTTATAAACTTTTTTTTGTTAAAATATTTATTAAAAATGTCCATTAATTATTATTTATTTATTAAAAATTTGTGTAAATAAGGATAATATAACCACTGAAAACTTTCGATATTTGAATTGTTTTATTTGTGACGATACCAGGTATGCATTTAATCAAATGTTAATAATAAATCAATAAGTATTTTCAATGCCACTATTTCCTTGTTTGTTCAATGAGTCTACAAATATGATTCACCACAAAATTCTCACTTACTAAATAATGAATTCAATAAATATAATCACTTATAAATTTTGAAAATGATCATACATGTATACAACATTTGAATTATTCAGCATAAATCTAAATGAACTTTTTTTTAAATCTCAATTTCTTTAAGAAAAACTTTCAAATTTATTGTTTTAACAATTTCATGTATTTCCATTTTATATATTTTGCGTTAATTAAAAATTACTCAAACCTTAGCTTTTAAAAATTATAGAAAGAAATGATAGATATTATGTACTGTCGTAAATGTTTTTATTTCTTAAGAAATATCAACTGCCAAAAACTTATTCCAAATATTTTCTTTACGAATCCATTTCTCTAAAGATGATATTATTAATTGACATTTCAGAATTAAAAATTGTATTGGTTATAAAAATGTCAATTATTGTTGCTCAGTATACTTTTTGTTAAAAAAGCAGTTAATACTTTAGAGAAACTAACATTACACTTCAAAAGTTGCCACTGTGGCTTAGAGGTAACATGCCCGTTTCGTAAGCCTAAGGTTGCAGGTTCGACCCCGGATGGAACTGATAAATGTTCCGGATACAAAAATTGTAGACACGCATATCATATGATTATGTGTCATGCAAAAGATGTTATGAGTATATCAAATTGGCTATGACACTCTCGGCAAAACTAAATCATCGCAATATTTTGTATCTATCAAAAGACTGAAGTAAAAACAATTAATTCTAGGGTCCAAATTTTGTAACGAGGCCGCCACTAGATGTTTTCACCATGCAATGGTTCTCACGTTTGGGGACTTTCCATGCCTGCAAAGGCTAAGTCAGTAGCACACACAGGAATTTTTCAAGGGGGGGTGTCCAGGGTTGAAAGTCCACCATTCCTGTATTATGCTCCTTTTGATTTTGTTGATTTTTGGGAACAAAAACAGTAAAAAAAAACAAATTATTAATAAATAGCAAGCACTAATTAATAAAAGTAATTATGAATTATAAATACTTATTTAAATTTCATGTACTATATACTTAGAATTATAACCAATCGGAAAAAAAATCAAAGTTTTTTGGGGGGTGGGGTCTGCACCCCTGCATCCTTGTGTGCGCTACTAGGCTAATGTGCTAAAATGTAGTCTATTGGAAAAAGTAATTTTATTTAAGGCGCGTTGGAAACCTGTCTCTCTACTAACAATGTTAAATTGGCTGTTTTCCACGTACCTTTTCTCAAAATCTGTTATATGTACATGCTTGAAATTCTTCATACCAATAAAGTACACCTTTTACCTTACACTGAAATGAACTTTTAGCTTATTTTGAATTTGTTTATAATTTATAAAATATTTTATCAAACAAAGTGAAATTTGACGTATTTTCACATAATAATATTTGTAAAAATGAACTTTTGAGTTTTTTTTAAAAAAAGCACATTTTTTTATATATATTAGTCATCATTATAATTATGTCATTAAAAATTTAAATACCTGTGAACAGTACTTTCTCAGAAAAGGTACATCGAACATCAAAATTTACATTTTGAGATGAATTGATTTTAATGTATACACAGTGGGACTTCTAATCGGATAGAGGAAATAAAAAAATATAATACTGAACTTACAACAAAAGATAAATGTTTTGGTTTATATCAGACGTTGAACTTTTAAGCAAAAACGAAGTCCTTAGTTTACATTTTTCGCATTTCAAATGGCCGTGGCCCAGTTTCAATGATATTTTAAAGATAGGTTTTAAGAGCTTCTAATTACCCTAAAGGTTAAAGTAAGGTAATTTTCGAAAGATTAAAGTCCATACAATTTGAAAATGTAAAAATATCAAATTTACAAAAAAAAATAAGATTTTAGCTTTCCCTTTAAAAATAGTGAAAATATATAAACTTCTCTTCTGCTGTTATAATAGCCTTAGTTGGTCTAGTCTATTTGGAACCAACAGCTTCTCCAAAGCTCTCAATATCAAGCCGACTCTTTAGTTTTGTATATTAGTGCTTAAGTGTTTCAATAATTTTAATGAATATAAATATTAAATACTTTTATCCGTATATATAATTTATGAATTTTTAATTTTTCAGTTGAAATTAATATGCACCTGTCTATTGTGCTAAACACAAATTATGACACAGGTGCTATTTTATATAAAATGTAAACCTGTGTATGTTCAGCATATTGTAGGAACTTTTATACTTAACTTTTAATAAATTTAATAGCCACGACTTATTATCAAAGACAGTTTCTAAGCTTAAAATGAACATTATTTATTTAATAATTTCTTATTTTTAAATACAATTTAAAGTCTTCAGAATCGACTTGTTTTGAAACTTTTAAAATTAAACAATATTAGATATCATATAACCTTCTTAACATTAACTTAACTCTTCCACCGTTTTCCACTTAGACAACATTTCAACAGCTTTCCCGAAAGTGTATGTTAGTTTATGCATACTGAACAATTATTTTACTTCGTGAAATGAGCCCTAGACATGTGTGTATATGCCAAATGAATAATTCAAAACATTACATAACCCTGCAGCATATGCGATACATTATAAATAATTAGGTTAAGTTTAGTTCAACTGAAAGTATTATATAATACTTCACCCGCGCTAAAGTAGAGAAGGGTCTAGTATACAACACATATTATTCATTTTCCATTTATCAAATAGTGAACCTTGAAGCAAGCGTGAACATGCACGCGAATTTTCTTAACATATTATGTTTAACATACACCTGAGATTTTTCATTGTTTGTTACCTTAATGGTTTCTGTTAGAGATAAAACATGTAAGCGGAAGATTATTCTTGTATCTTAGATATTGTAATGTGTTCTATGTATATATTACCGTTAATGTGTATAATTAAGTTATTTCATAGAATAACTAGGTGTTTCATGAAATAACTATACTAGTCAGTTAAGGTATGTAATAGATGAAATATTTTTTAAATATTCTAATTAGTTATTTTATGAAATAACTAGTTATTCTACAAAGTAACTGATAATGGATCGTTAAAATGAAAAATAAAAAAAATCAAAGTTACTTTATAATTATTTTTGATATGTAAAATATTTCATCTCGGTTGCTGCATGTTTGTAAGAGTGATATCGGAAAAAGGGACGGGAATGTGTAACAGAAAACCGGGGAACCACGCGCTATTTCATTTTAACAATGAGCGCAAGCGGGGCGTCTATCGACTCGGTTGACCCCCTCTTAATAGTTTCTTTACTAATGATGACTTGCTTCAGGCATGGAAGGGCTTACACACTAAAATATCAATTCCCATATTAATCCTATAATGCCATTTTTTGATGATAAGGGATTGATAGTTGGGGTACGGTATTACTATCGGTTTGGTTAGGAAGTACAAAGACTCGACTCCCAATGTTGCTCCAACATGTCTACAATTTCCTGAACTTCAGCTGTAGAGATAGGAAGTCCATCATCAAATGTAACGTAATCGTTAAATTCTTAAGATATCCCCTGCATTGTAGAATGGGTTGAGATGAGAAAGGAGCTTCCTGTCCTATTCAAAATACACACGATAGGTTACACATTATTCGTGTCTAATAACACTCTCGTCGTCAAAATTAGCAACTTACAAGAAAAATATTTCTTTTTGTGTTCCGAACAAAAAGAATGTTATTTGAAAGAAAAAAAATCACGGAATTCGTTAAATAGTCACTCATTAGATAGGAGTGCGACTGTAATATATGTGGATATCCTGAAATCACTTTATATTTTTAAAAACTTCTGGTAGTTTTTGAGCGTGTTTTCCTCAATGTGCGTTGCAAGCAAACATCATTTTAATATAGTACATCAAAATAACATTGCATTTTGCGTAATGATATTTAAATAACAAAGTGTTTCGGCTATTGTTATAAGTATTATAAATATCTTCCTAGAAAACATGCTTAGAAAAGTTCAAGAGAGAAAGCAATCTTATCTCAAAGGATTCTTCAGAAAAAATAAAATAAAATAAAATAAAATAAAATAAAATAAAAAAAGCTGCCACAACACTTGATTATTTCCCTTACGATATTTACTTTTCATGAAGATGGGCGGACTCTGTAAAAATGAGAACTCTTTTGTATCGCATGAGAGGGGGAGTAGCATTTGGAGAAAATCAATTTCAGCAGGCACAGTCCCTAAATCGTCCCCTGCATTAGGGCCACGTGCGTTTAAAGAAGACGTAAATGGCTCCATTAGTTGAGGAAGCGAAGGAAACTTTTCCGGATTCCCCCTCCTGTTTGTTCGCGAAGTTCTTAAAAGCGGGAAAAGGAAAGTGACAGAAAATTTTGCGAAACATTTACTGAGCCTTCCCCAAATATTTTCTCATTGCCACTGAATAGTTTCGATAACGACCAGTTCAAAATGTGTGTGTGTGTTGGCGGGATTATTTACTGGTCCTTTTTTGTATTTGCTTAGAATTTTTGAGCTTTTAGGTATTCCAAAGTCTTTGATTATTGCAGTGTCCGTATGACTGCGAGTAGTTTGGATATTCCATATTGCGGAGCATTTTAGCGACGGAAGTGTTTTCAGCGAAAATAGTTTAAATAACTCGTATTTTGAGAAAAATGCACAAAAAGAAAAGGAATGGTTGGTTATATATACTTAGTTCTATATTTATATTCCTATATTTAATGCATATGACGGTAAAAATTCAAAAGTATTCTTAAGGTTTTGAGTAATGCCTAGTTTGTATGACTGAGTGGTTGGGAATATATTCTATTTTGCAGAAATACTTTACTAAAGATAGTATTTTTAGCAAAAATAGTTTAAGTAATTTGTATTTTGAGTGGAAGGCAGAAAGAGAAAATGAATGGTTGGTTATATATATTCATGTCTATATTTATAGTCATGTAATTTAATGCATAGGATGGAATATATTCAAAAATATTTTTTAGGTTTTGATTATTACAGTGCCTGTATGACTAAGTAGTTTGAGGAATATATGAACGAACACATTGCGGAATATGTAACTAAAAATATTTTCGGAATGCATTAGCAACGGAAGAGAATATTTTCAGCGAAATTAGTTTAAATAACTCGTACTTTAAGGGAAAAGCCCACAAAGACAGTCAAAGTCTGCTTATATATACTCAGTTCTATATTTATATAGTTTAATATACAGAATGGAAAGAAATTCAAAAACTATTCTTATGGTTTTGATTATTGCCAAATTTGTATCTGGGAGAATTGTATTGTATTTGTGTGTGTATCTTGAATCTTTGGATATATTTTATTTTACAGATATATATTAAGAGCAGAAATAAATAAATAATTCGGATTTTGAAGGGAAACTCATAAAGAAACTAGATTCTACGCTAAACAATTTAAAACGAGGCAGTAAAAAAATTACCTGCTTTTTAAAATACTTTGTTCACCTTAAATCATTAATTATTTTTTTTTTGTAATTTCTCGTAAGCGCGTATATCAAAAATTTCAAAGATACTCGTGTATTTCTGCTAAATATTATATTTAATTAAAAATACAAGTAATGCAAGCCAATTAATCAGGAAATTGAAGATGGCATTTTTAGCAGTGCGCTCTGTCTAAACTGAAGAAAGAATTAAACTTACATCAAGCAGTTGTGCAAGAAAGAATTAAACTCCATATATTTTTTTCTGTGTTTGGAAGGGATTTTTTAACATTGTTATTTTTGCGAAACATCATTTAAATATATAAATTTAATGACAGAATTATTTACTTTTATTCTTTTCTGATGTCCTCAACAAAAAATCTTTACATCCGATATCCATTAAGAGCTTTGTCACCAATAACACCAGCACGCAGCCTCAAAATGTGACGCTGATAAAATTCAAATTGAAACCAAACCAATATCCATTAACGTGTATTTACATTGATGTTTCAAATATTTGAATATTATTTAAATATTCGATATTAAAATGAAATGAAATATTTTAACAAGAAATATATTCTCGGAGATATATTTATATCACCATCTGATTTGAAGAAGAAATGCGTTTATCTTTATACTTTTAGAAATCTACTAACAATATTCATTTATTTCTTTCAATGCATTGGTTATGGTGTTTATAAAATATGTTTATGGATTATTTTTTTTTTTACATTTAAGGAAAATAAATAACAATAACATTATATTTCTTGGTCTACAAAAGAGTCGGCAACCTATGGCACGCGGTAAAAATTTCAGTGGCACCCTGCACTACTGTATAAATTTGTGAAATTTTTTGAGTGAATATGGAAGTTGATAAATTTGTCATAAACCATACTTGACAAACATCTTCGGAATTATGGAAATTTACGAAGTCACAAAAAATCTGAAAGATAACTCTAAAGATAAATTTACATCTATTTTTTGAAAAAAATGTCATTGCTGGAGAGATTTAATTATTTGAAGAGAGAAAATTGCATGCAATCTGCTTTCCGTATTTTTCAACATATATAAATAAATAAATCGTTCCTCATGAAAAATATTTAGAGCCCACAAAGAAATTATTAAAAAATTGAATTCTTAGATTCGTGTCAAATTCAAAGTTACACATTATACTCCGGATTTTGTGATATGAAAGTAGAGCGGTGCAAGCCCTAGGCACGCATTAAAATTTTTATCTACCTTTTTATTTAACTATAATGAAGGGATGCACTTATTTTTTGCGTTGTCCATTTCTTATTGAAATAAATATGTTTAAAAATGCATAACATATGTATACAATTTGAATTTATTTTTTAAAAATTTTGTTGAAGAAAAAGTTATATTTTATGCTCTTTATTTTTATGATAAGAAATATGATTAAATATTGTAAAATTAATATATAATAAAATTGTAAATCTGTATTATTGACTTCTATTCACTAACACGGTATTTATTACCACGGAAATCGAACTGATTCCTAAATTTCCTACTGTGTGGTACGCTAAATCATATTAGTAAATGGGTTTGGCACGCCAGAATTAAAAGGTTTCCGACCCCTGGTCTACAATATATTTTGGTCAAAACTACATTTAAGATAAGTTTTTTTTTTATTTGAATGCTTTAAATTGATAACTTGCTAGCTTTTTTGTTTTTAGGTAATTAACATCAGCATTGCACTGACTTTGATGACTGAAAAAAATTATACTTATAATTTATAAACGAATTCGGAAAAAAAATAGTGAATTATATTTTTAAGTCTTTGAACATTTTTTGAATGTAGGAAAGGTCCACGTAAACAAAAAGCAAATTGTTTCAGAATATATATCGATATATTTTTTTTTACATTGGTACTTCCTAGTAAGAACAATATACAGTTATACCTTGACTTACACGCGAGAGAGAATTCGGAGTTACACGATCTTCATATCTCGTCGATTTTCTCATCTTTTTTTTCTTCTTTTCTTTCTTCACCACTGAAAATCAAGCGGAATTAGTGCCAGAGTGTTATGAAATTGGTAGTTTGATTGAAGAAGTTGTCGATCTTGTCAGGTAAACAAATTTAGAAGTGGATAGTGATGACGTTAAGGAACAGCTGGATTCCCACGATCAGGATCTGACAATAGATGAGCTCATAGAAATGCATGAGCAAATGTAAGACATTGACTTGATGAGGCAGCTTTAGAGGGGATGCCAGATCAGGTGTTGTCTTTACCAATTAACCATGGTTGAAAAGAACGAGGTTCATCACAAAATAGCATCATGTTGCATTACAGTACAACGTCAATAAACACTAATTTCAAAATTTTCAGTAAATTAGTTTCACGATATATGCAGCTTCCATTGCTCTTAACCTTTATATTGAAAATATTTTTCTTTTTTGCCTAAAAATGTGCTTTTATTCGAGCACAAATTTCGTTTAAAGTAATTCTATTTTACCTAGAAAATGCATTATTTAAAAGTGTTAATATTTAAAATTGTTTACAGCACTTTTGTACATTTTTCATTTAAAATTAAGCTAAAATAAAATCAAACATTCATGATAACATTAAATCATAAAATATCTATAACCTCTTTTTTGTACTTGGAGGAAAATGAATAATAATAAAAAAATTACGTTTTATACATATAATTACAAATTTTCCATTTAAATTAGAAAACTAAAAATTCTAAATTACATAATTCTATACTTCTTTATTTCTCTTACTTCATACATTATAATTTAATCTTTTAGTCTTTATACCAATCACTATAATAACATCGCATTACTTTACAAGACGCTTACCGAAAATATACTTGAAAATTAAATTGGGTATTATTATGCTCTTATTGGATATATAAGGAGATTTTAATAATTAAATTACTTAATATGAATTCGCTGAAGAAACCTTAAGCAAATTAAGCTTTTCTAATTAATTTTTTAGATTACTTTGACGTGAAAAAGGAGTTAATAGGATTATTAAATTTAAATATTATTATAGGAATCTACATCTATAAGTTTTTTATTGTCTTTCGTACATAATTAATATTTTCGTTTGACCTTGAGGAAATGCTATGATTCGAACTTTCGTATTTTTCGGAATTAATAATCGTTTTCGTTTGTAGTCGTAACAAATAGTAATTTATACATCAAAAAATGTAAATCATATTCCACTACATGCAAATCAAGAAAGTATATTCAATATAGCTAGAATATTTAATACTTACATCATTGCAATGAAATTTTAATTTTATAAGGATATTCGAGTGGTATTTTTTGCTGTTAAAATAATCAAATTTATCCGCAGAAAAAAAATGAGAAAAAAAAAAGACATTTTGAAATTTTTTAACACGAAAAAGATTTGTGCGATTTCTATCAAAGGAATCTTTGGTTTTTCCTTCTCTCCTCTTTTTTGCAATATTAAAACCTTTAAAGATTGAATTAAATATAATATCTTGAAAGCAAAATACCTTAAACAGGAAATATATCGTCTTTGATACTGCATAAGAAATATAAATAGGGTATCTCTGAATATAAAATTTAGATGTGCAGTTTCTTATACACGGAACTTATATTTTTTTTCTTCTACACTTTTAAAATGTGCTTAAAATAACTGTGTATGGTTTATAACTCCATATTTATATTTTCAAAAAATTTAAAGTACGTTTAGAGAAGTTAAGTATGTTTTTACTAGCCATAGTGGTCATTTTTTTATTATGTCTCAGGCTCGCACATGGATACTTATAAAATATTTATTGATGCGCAATTTTTTTATTATGTCACTTATGTTTTTGTTGTTGTTGTTGTTTCCAATCCCCTTGGAGCAGGAAAGCCTACACCAAGTCCGTTTGACCTTTCCGCGTAATAGTCTTACACACCAGGGCTTGCTCTTCATACAACTGTCGCAGAGAAATGCCCCAGCAGTCCAGAAGATGAGCAGAAGCAAGGAGAGAGCAGGGACAGTAAAGAAAGACTTTACCCCCTGCACAAAAGGCTTACTACGCAGGTGATCACTTCTAAGGCGCGCCAAGGCCGTCTGATGATCCCTAGAACTCCTGCACTGTATAGTGAAATAGCACCTTATGTGAAAGTGTTATAATCCTGCAAAAAAACTGCTACTTTTGTAATAAAAAAATTCTTGATTTCGATATTTACTACCCTTAAAACAATATTTAAGTTGCTTTGAAACAAACTATTTAGACCAATATGTAATCATGGCAATCATAGCATTACATAAAACAAATTTACTTTTTTTAATGTATATAAAGTTAATTTGGATCAAATAAAGTGTTCGAAAGTATTGAATTTGTTTCACTCAATATTTCTAGTAAAAAATGAACTAATTGACCACAGAATAGTGAAAGAGTGAAAGAAAATAAACGTTTAAAACATTGAACTTTAAAAATTATTTCGTTTTATTTTCCTAAAAATTGATTACATGAAAGGGATAAATTTAAATTATTTACACATGTATTCAGTTCCGAATTATTTGTAAGATATTAACAATACGTATACGCGATCGCTACCTTGATTTATTAATTGGGATTGAAATACTAACTTCTAGACTGTTTCATTGAAATGTTGTTGTCTCAGGCAAAGCAAACATCAAAATTTGATTTAAGTGCATTTAATTAAATTCAATACAAAATTATAATGTAGACAACACTCCTTCACTGTTTATGTGTTGATTTTCCAAAGGAAGTACATTCGTAAAATTGTGAAATTTGAAGAAGCATCTTTTGAAATATCTGGAAGAAAAAATGAGCCCAGTTAGTGCTTGCTCCTCAAGAATGAAGATAGGCTTTGAGATTTAGATTTTCTTACCGATAATATAAGCCATTTAAATATTAAATTTAAAATTACCAGGGAAATATTGTTCTTTTTCAATCCAGATTGATAATATGGCTTTTTTGTGAACAAACTTTTGCTTTTTTGACTCGATTTTGGTGAAAAAAGAGAATCTGATTCCTACCTATATGTATATAAACTGCTGGCCAACGTAAATGCAACACCCTGAAGGAAGCATGTAAATAACAAGAAATTTACAGCATGCATTTGCGGAGGTGAGATATGCAAATGATTAGAATTTCAGCGCAGACACACATCACGCGCGCCTGTGGTGCAACCACGATGCGCTATTTAAGGCTTGGAGATTTCGACGGTTTCAAGTTCGGCAATTGTGTTTTTCTTGTGGTTTTTTTCAAAAGACGATCAGTTATGTCTCGTAGAAAACAGTGATTAGCTTTTGATCACGTATCCGAGTTCGACAAAGGAAAGGGAGTGGCCTACCGAGAGATTGTGGATTATCTTTCAGGGAAATCGGTAGTCGTGTTGGAGGAAACCAAACAACTGTAATGCGGATATGTGACAGTTGGATGCCAGAGGGTACGACGGACGCACGTGGTCTATCGCATCAACCTCAGTGCACCACTTCACGTGAGGACAGGCAAATGGTGCGCATGGCAGTGACGAATCGCTCAGTAACATCAAGAACCGTAGCACAGCACATTGAGTCTGTAACGCATCATTCAGTGTCTGCGCGTACCATTCGACGTCGTTTACAGCAGAATGGTCTGTCCGCATGACGTCCATTGCTTTGTATACCCTTTACGCAGAACCACAGACGTCTCTACCGTCAATGGTACGATGAAATAAAGATGTGGGTGGCAGAATAGAATGAAGTTGTCGTTACTGACTAGTCACGGACCACGATGGTTGGATTCGAGTCTAGAGACACCGTAGAGAGAGGTTGCTGAACAGTTGCGTTATGCACCACCACACTGGTAATGCGCCGGGTATTATGGTATGGGGTGGTATTGGATATCCCTCTCACACTTCTCTAGTACGCATTGATGGTACTTAAAACAGCCAGCGCTACATCTACGAGGTGCTGGAACCAGTTGTCCTTCCTGACCTTCAGACTTGGCCACAGCCATGTTTGCATTATCCAAAGGTTCTTCTTCAATCACAAGATAGAATTGTATCCCTGGCCGGCTCCTTCTTGGAATCTTTCGCCGATAGAAAACATGTAAACCATGGTTGTTTAACGATTGATCCAGATTGCACCCCGAGCTGCCACACCAGATCATGTTTGGCAACATGGGGAAGCTACTTGGTCTGCTGTACCCCAAGAACACATACAAAAACTCTTTGAATCAATGCCAAGGTGTGTGGCAGCGGTGATCTCCAACACAAGTGGCTACTCTGGCTACTGATTCTGGCAGGAACCACACTTCACAGAAGTCTATAAATTTAATCATTTGATACTTGGTTAACATGTTATTTGGAAAATAATTTTTTTTTTTTGTACTAGCTGTTGTCTTTCTTGGTGTTGCATTTACGGTGACCAGCAGTACACGCACGCACGCACGCACGCACACACACACACACACACACACACACACACACACACACACACACACACACACACACACACACACACACACACACACACACAACCACACACAAACACACACACATATATATATATATATGAAACAACCCAATTTTGTTAGAATCTATGAGAACTCATTCTAATGTAAAAAATCTACAAATTGAAGAACCATATTAAGAAAATACTGACTATTTAATAATTGTTTCAAATTAAATATTCTGGTTATTGAGTTTTTATTATACTTAACTTAATTGATTGAAACTGAATAAAACAAACAGCCTAAGTTCGTACTTTTGTCTTATTTATTGTATTATTTTTAAATTTCTACCATTTATATATATATATAGACTTGTATAAAATATGGGCTATTTGCGTAAAAATGATATAGTAAGCCTATAAGTAAAATTTTATCACCTTTACTTATTATTTTGTTTGTTGGAAAATTTTGAAGCGGCACGCATGATTTTTTATTTTATCGGATAGAGGCACTCTTCCCAAAAAGGTTGATCACCCCATTTTTTATATGTTAATCATGGCATTCTGGATTGCACTATTGTATTTGTCAAACGTTTACACAAATAAAGTTTCTCTTGTGCTTTATTACTTGCCTAAAATGCTTTTCTAATTGTATGATCATGAACACACAAATTATGTTTATATGTCACAGAGACATGGCGAAATTCGGCAAACATGCCTAAGGTAGAGGATCAATTGACGGGAGATGTTAAAATAACGTCTCTTCAAGGTCATTTCTCTGATGAAAGTGAGTAATATTATCAAATCCTTGAACTGTTTCAGTGAAATGATGACATGAACTATAGTCAGAGTCAGGATTTGCATTGCAAAATGCTGTAAGTGAGGGGAGACACCTGGGGGGAGTCGAGTCCTCTTGTACGTCTTAACCATACACATAGTACTATTAATCACCTAAATATCAGCTCCATATCTTTAAAAAAATTGGCACCATAGGGTTAACATAGGGATTCATATTTTAATGTGTAAGCAACCGAGAGAAAAAAAGTCATACGTCAAAAAATACCAGCCTATTTTTCTAATTATTTGTTAATTAGTTTCGATTTTATAATTTGTATTTAATTGACTATTGTTGTATGACTTACTTCTATGTTTAAAAATGCACCATATTTGTTAAATAAACACTTTTAAACTCTTGCCAATATTATTTCATCATTTCACTGAAACAGCTCAGGGATTCGTTCCAATCGCTTACTTTTATCAGGGAAATCCCAATGAAGAGACTTTATTTTAACGTCTACCGTCAATTGATCATCTCCGTTAGGGATTTGATGAATCATCATTTTCCTGCTACATATATACTAATAAGCAAAATGTTTTATTGGTCAATTATTCTAATCCTCGTATCGGCATGAGAGACGTCAGTTGATGTGGAAATCTTCATATTCAAAAATGGTAGATTGCATGCAAATATGTAACAGTAAATTCTTTTGCACCATTTGAAATATTCTTAATTCTACATAAAATTTTAATATATAGGGATTAGCAAAAATTAACATCGACTTCTGCAATGCAAAAAATAACCACCCAGACACAAACATCATAATGATCCTTTTAATAAAGTGTGAATATCAGCAGAAATATTTGCGAAAAAATCCTAAAAAATGCCGATTAAGGGGCCACAGTTTAAAAAAGTATTCTTTTATAATTATTTCGTGGAGTAGCTTCTTCCTATCAAAGGATATATTTTTTTCTTTATCATTTGTGATAACCGTAACGAACCAATGAATCAACCAAATGCCTCTCCCCCAATATATAAAAAAATAACTTTTTAAAAGATCAATCAACTGTAATGTATCATTAAATAAGCTAAGTTAATACAAGCAAAAATAAATTAAGGAAAATTATTTTTGGATAATCCAGTATTTTTAAGGGAATATAAAAGCAAAATATATCTCGCTCTTGTATTCCCAAAATGTGAATAAAAAATACTAAATTTTTCTTCGATTTTCATGCGGAATCGCATGATTAACATTTAATTCACCCATGTACAATAACTTATTAAAAAAAGGGAAATTTTGAATAAAGATATGAATCATGATAAAATGAGGAAGCTGGGTTAATGAGCCACTTCTCATTATGGATATTAGAAAGGTTACATTTTTTTCCCTCTTCAATAAGCCAAGCTCGTTTTTTCCCCTCTCCTTTTTTATGCTTTGTGTATAGATTGAAATACTGCTATCACATGCTTTCCTTCATAAAGAAAATTAAACTCTTGCATGATATATACTTCCTTTGTTTCTTCTACATTTCTAAGTCTAGTGATTTATTATTTAAACAGATCTCTGCGAGAAAGTGTATACGTTGTTTTTTAAATCAAATTTTCTGATCTGCGTGATTTTTACCTCTCATGGGATTTTAAATAATAAATATGTGTTGTAAAAATGTTTGCATGTCTTCTATTCCAAAGACAAGATAATATAGCTCTTATTTTCATTTATATTTATTTAAGCTTTAAGATAATTGATTCATTTAGTATGAATTGAAAACTTTTAATCATTTACGGGGAAAAGAATTTATTGACATTTTAGTACTCTGACGTTAAAAGGGGGATTGTTATATTGTTACTCAAATTTATCCAGGTTTGAGTTTATTAAATTCCGTAACATAGTTTTTCTCAAACTTTCAATATTTGTGAAAAATTATAGATCACAATTTCCATCCTGTTCCCCATTCTTCATACAATAACATTGTATTAAATTCAATAATACTATATTTTGACGCTCAAAGAACAATACGACTTTAGTACCATTGGCGTATATAAATGTCTCGCTCAGCCAAACCTTTAATTGCCCCAGACGTTATATATACTTCTTTCGAAATAATTGAATTCAACAATAATGTACTTTGACGTAAAACTACAATGTTACTTTAATTATAAGCCGTACAAATAATCCATATAAGTTTTAAACTTTGCATATAATTTTATATATGGCAACTCCATACCGTCAATCAGTGGCGTAACGTACTCCTTTGCATCCCCCTCATCATGATTGGCAATCCTCATCTAGGGAGACTAAAGCTTGAAAGACGCCAAGTACGGTTAGGGTCCCAAAACTTGACTTTGCTGGAGGCCCTGATATTCTCCATTACTCCGCTGGGGGTCAATGGTAATTATCAAACTTTTACTTAACTTATAGCAGTAGCGCACACAAAAATTTTTCAAGGGCCCTCCCTTGAAAAATTTTTGGGTCGAAATTCCATCATTTTGGTATAATGCTCCATTACGCCACCCAGCATATTCTTTTGATTTTGTCGATTTTCGGGAACTAAAACAATACAAAATAAATTATCGAATAAATAATTAGCATTAATTAATAACATTAATTTTAATAACAAATACATAATTAAAATTACGTAGTATATACATAGGATTATAACCAATAGGAAAAAATGTCAAAGGCTATGGGGGGGTGTTCGGACCCCTAAGACACTTCCCTTGTGTGCACCACTGACTTATAGTATTGTTAAGGTATCCGACTACGTTCGGAACCTCGATTTTAAAAAAGTGCATAATAGGACAATTTTCATGATATTTAGTATCACTCAGATTAGAATACATGCATAAAATTGTTTCAAGGAGATTTTGGCAAAAAAAAATTATTTAAATATAATATTTTGGCAATAAATTAACTTAGAATGTTAACCAAATGTTCTCGTTTTGTAAAACAATGGTTCTATTATAATAATATTTTGCCTGTATATAGCTCAGACAGGCATCGCTACGGAGGCTCAACTAGAATTTTTGAAAAGGTTACATTATTTTCAGGGTTACCACTGTAATGACTTCACACAGCTCTAGGATAAACTATTTATTTCTATACGTAAATCATCAGAAAATATTTTAGCATAATTGGTTAGCAAAAGGGTCCACAAATTTCGAGTTTCTTTCGCTACAATATCTCATCTCTCTCGCGCATAAATTATATAATGACGTAATTCACTCTCGGTAATTCCACACCGAGTCGGGTGAGTTCGCTGGCTCCAAATCCGCCTTACTTCGCGGACTTAGGTATAACTTCTATCACTGATCGGGACTCAGACCGTTCATGGATCTCCTCAGTTCAGATTCCGCCTTCCTTCGCGGTCTCCCTATCGTTTCACTCTTCGCTGAAGTGACCTCACACGGGCTCCCTCAAAAATCCAGTCTTTCGCTGGAGGAAATTCACAACGGCTCTCCATAAAATACAATCCTTTCTTTCCTCTCTGGCCCTCTCGCTCACCTTATATCCTCCCTCTCATACCATCCTTCGCCTAATCAACCTCCTGTCATCTGTTTTTCTTTTGACGCCCCTGTTGTTATCTGCTTCCTTTGATCTCTTGTTCTACTGCCGCCCCTGTCGGTTTCAACTCATTTCATCTCTAGCCCCATGGGCGCTGAGGTCTAGGTGCACATTGTAAGATTCAAGACGCGCTGTCGTCACCGAATCACGGGAAAACGAAATCACAATGTTAATGCGTCTCTTTTTGACGTTGAGGACAGTCTGGAATAAACGGGTCCAAATCTTTGACCACCCATTTCCGAAATTTTTTTTCGGCAATTAGGTAAATGTCTGGAATTTTCCCAACGTCTGTCGGCAAGCGGCAAGGGGTCCGTAGTAATTAGGGGGAAGAGACCGGCTTCGTCCCACCACCAATTGAAATAATTATTGGCGTTTTTTTTCTTAAAATTGCTCCCCTCTGTTGTCGAAAATATGAATAAACTCACTTTTAAGTTATATGTTTCAAAAATTATAGTTGAGACTCTGCAGAGAGGTCTGAGCTATAGACAGGCAAAATAGTATTATAATAGAACCATTTTTCTCAGAAGGAGAACATTTGGAAAAAAAAAAGATTATTCGATTATTCTAAGATAAGAGTTTTTGCCAAAATATTATATTTAAATAATTTTGTTTTTGTCAAAATGTCCTTAAAATTTTTTTATGCATGTATTCTAATCTAAGTGACACTAAATATCATAGAAAGTATCCATTTATGCGCTTTGCAAAATCACGGTTCCGAACGTAGTCGGATACCTTAAACTAATTATCAAATACATTGTGTTAGTGCACGTGCAGTACTGATACATTTATTAGGATATTTTATCAGTTTAAATGTGTATTACATCAGAATGTATTCTGTTTTGCTTTCTTTCAATGAATTAAAAATATTTTAAAATTGCCTTTGATTTTCATCTTTTCTATGTGCTCCCACCCACCCTAACACACAACCCTAAAGGGGCACAACCCATAGTTTGACAAGCACTGCCGTAACAAAAAAGAAAAAGCAAAAAGTTATTTATTTGATTCAATCCCTTAACAGTGGTTTTCCCGTGCATCGTACGAGATTTCCAAATTTGACCGCTACTAGCTTGCCCATACGCCGTACGGGCACTGATAAGCTCTTCTTTTTTTTTCTTATTATTAGTGCATGTATTTTTAAGAGACGCACCTTGTACATGGTACTGAAATGCTTCTCGTCCCTGATTTTCTTTGTGTTGAAGGCGGGAATTTTACTGTGAAGTTAGGAATTTAGATTCGTGAAAACTTTCGATGATGAACGGGAATTAAAAACGCATTGTGCAAATTGTTGGTTGAGAAAAAATAAAAATCGAAAAAAATAGATAAATAAATAAAAAAGACAGATATATTTTTGTTCCTATCGCAATGTAAGACTGTGTATTGCACCATGCTTCAAATTGTGAGTGCCTATTTGTTCACACACACAAAACTCTGAATGTTTTGAAAAATATGTACGAATCTGAAAATTTTTTGCAGGTATAAGATGAATCCTTTTAATATATATATGAAGCAGTTTTCATAGCATATAGAGTGTACTTATAAAAAACAATCAATTAGGGTTTCTCTGTTCCACAATTATAAAATAAAAAATAGCGAGAAAACTTAAAAATGTGTGGAAAGTTAAAATAAAATTTTTCCGTTTTCTCATTTTATTAAGTATTATGCTTTATTATATGCAATAAAAAATAGGCCGTTTTTTGAAGCATTTTGGAAACAAAGATTGACTGCTGGGTTAACCTACTAATATTTAAAAAGACTATTCTTTACATCTGAGGGGGAGAAAAAAGTGCGGGGGGATCCCTTTTCCCGAGGGGTAAAAAATTTGGCAAAAAATCTGATTTTTTTACGTTATGTTGACCTTATAAACTCTGCCTCATTACGCAGAAATAATTCCGTGCAATAACCCATTTATCCATTCATATTGTATATATTTTATGGCACTAAGGAGGACTAAAATTTATTTGACCCGTTGCTCCCCCCCCCTCTTTCTGACAACAAGGGCCAAGGCAAAAATTATTGAATTGAAAGAAAGGAGACCGCTTCCTTTCATTAGTGATTGGACATAATAGTTGCTATTTTAAGAGGATTTGGTGCAGTTTAAAGATAAACATTTAATTTAATGGCTCCCATGAAATTTTTTTTATGCTATCTGTGCGCATTATATAAAATACACTGATTTTGTGTACTCCGAATACCACAAAAATTTTAAAAAAATATTTTAATTTAAAAAAAAATTATATCTGTGAAGTGACTTTAAAGTGCTATTCCTGTTACAATAATTGTCGCATACGCCAGAAATTCGAATAATAAATCTGGGATTTTTTAACTTAGAGTTTTCAAATTTTGTGAGATTATAAAAAAATACATAAAAAATAATTCAGAATAAAAAAAAAAGTTTATTTGATTTTTTTTTTTTTTTTTTTTACTGATTTTTATCAATGGAATCGTACTGGATCGCCTTAATAGAAAAACAGTATACACAAACAATAATAAATAAAATTTGTGTGAGTGTATGATAATCTAGAGTTTACAAACAATGATGTCATTATTTTTCGTCTAAAAAATTGCGATTTATATTAAGCTTCAAGGCAGCTCGGAGGTACCGTGGCCGCTTTGTAAGTCCAAGGGTACGAGTTCAACCCTGGTGACAGTCGTTAGATTTTTTGATTGCGAAAATCGTAGGGACACATTTCGTGTGATTATGTAGCATATAAAAGATCTCGGAGAAATTAAATTATGTAAATATTTAACATCTCTGACGAGAGATTGAACTAAAATTAATTCAAGCGTCTAATTTTAGTAGCCAAAGTCGCCACTAGATTGTGCCACCATAAACTGTCTCTCACATTTGGGAACTTGCCGTGACTGCAAAGGCTTAGTAGACAATATGAAGCTCATTAGGAAGAAAAAGAACGATATTAAGCTTCAAACCTAATTTAAATTGTTGTGCGTAGTTTTAGTTTTTCTCCTTAATAATATTTTAATTGATCAGTATTACTTTGATAATTACATACCCAAGATCATTATTCAAGATTGCATAAGTATAAAAAAAAAATGTTTGCCATTCCACCATTTAAATATTTTATACAATTTCTTAAAACTTTCATAATAGTCAGTTTGAACATATCTGTTTGTGTTTAGATAGTAAGGAAAAATTAGAATTTAAAATTAGGAAATCAGAAACGAATTTTTAAGAATAGCTTACTGCGGTTTTTAATAATAGGTAATTGAAAACTAATGTTCAACAACAAAAGGAAGTGATAATTAAAGCTAAGCATTTGAGAAGTAAGCATTTTAAACAATATATAAATTAAGAATAATGATTAACGTTTCTTGTTAAATTTAAAATAAAAGAATTAGTCGTAGTGATAATTTCCAGTAGAAAGATTATGAATGGATATTTATTTTATCGATAATTTATGAAAACAGCCATAAATTTCGTTTTGTTTCAGAAGCATTATTGATAAGATCTTTTCCGAAAGTTTTACAAGTTTATGTCAAAACATTTCAAAATCAGGCAAAAATAAAATATATAGTTATGCAGTAAATATATGTGACTTTTATAATTTACTTAATAAATATTTATTCATTTACATTTCTGAATTAAAAATAAGATGAATTGGAGATAATTGCTTATATAGTATTATTTTAAAATGAAAATTAGCAAATGTGTAAAATAAACTAGTCTTATCATTAGATATATATGATAAGATTAGTAAAACTGGTTTTGTATCACATATTACACAATTGTTTTGATTCTTCAACACTGAATATCTCTCAAAAGGAATGTATCTGGAACAGTTTATTAGTTTTAAGGTACCATTAAGTTTTATTATATATGTTGAGATGTTTTATGGTAAGCTATTTGTAAGTCTTCAACAATATGTTATTTTTTTCTTATTTCATTTAGAAATGCAATGAATTTTTAAAACGTTCAAAATTTATGTTTTATTTCAAACTTTGTATATATATATATATATATATATATATATATATATATATATATATATATATATATATATATATATATATATATATAGTTTTCCTCTAATAATTTATTTAACATATTTTCCAACATAATTTTTTTTAAATTCTTGGTTTATATTTGATTTTATCAATGGAATTTCGTAAAGAAAAACATTATAAAATCAACTTCATGGAACTTACCTAGACAAGTATTAAATATAAATAATTAATTATTATATTTTATTTCTTTTACTCACTTAAAGTTTTAATAAATATCTAGAACTTCAATCTTCAAATATATTAATAAAGCAAATTTATTAAAATACATTGAAATCATTTTTATTTATACTATAAATCATTATAGTATAAATATAGTTATTTATACTATAAAAGTAGTTATTTATACTATAAAATCATTTTTATTTATACTATAATAATTACTATAATAAGTAAAGTAAAAATAATTTTAAATTTGTAAAGGAACTGCCACTTTCACATGTCTTCTAAATTCAGTAGCTTTATAAATTAGTTTCTTTGACCTTGCTCCTTTTTAATCAAAAAATAGATTTAGTTTTTCCCTCTTTGTTTAATATTGGTGTGTTTAATATGTTTAATACTGTTTTATCATAAAGTTTTTACAAAATAATTAAAATTTCAGTAAACTGTTCCTATCTTTTTGGTTATGCTGAACACAATGAAACTGAGACTGTTATAGAGATACTATAATTTAATAAGCGTAAAATATCTTTACTAGAGCCAAGTGAATTGAGTCGAAGTTTGAATGAAATTCAGTTCCATGAAGTTTTTCCATTTAACTATTACACTGACCAATAACCTTAGAATCAACCCGAATGGAATTTCAAAAATAAGACAATTGTTGCGATGCCATTGATTCCTTCGCGAGCAGGTCCCTAATCACGCCTGATCATAACTATGAGGTAAGGTTTTAACCCTTTAGCGGGCAGTGGCTAATAGATTAGAATTTTTTTCTCCAAGTGTGTGTTGGATATTTAGTACATCTATATACTTTAATTGAAGATAAAACGCAGAAAAATTAATACGGATGGCAGCACGATACCTTTTTTGCATTTCATGTCCTCTGATGGGTACTTAAAAACAGTTTTTCTCGGTGTAAATCTACAAATTGTATTTTGATTTCTATAAATAAAAATTCTTATCTTTGAAAAAATTTCGACATGCCTAAAGTATACTTTTCTCTCATCTGAATGAAGGAAGAATATTTGCAATTAAAAAATTGGCTTTGTTAAGGTTTTTGGAAAGCTTTTATATGTGGATAAAGGCTCTACTCCCTGCCCACATAGAACAAAGAAATGACCAAGAGTTTTTTGCTTTTCCTCCACTGGAGGGAGAGCACTTAGAATCATGTGAGAATATTGGGGGTCGAAAATATAAAAAAAAACTTTGCTTATAATGTGTGGTACAAGATTCTCGGGTTCGAAAATCTTTCATTACAGATTTTCTGATCGGAGAAAACGCTTGAATATTATAAAGTTTCCAAGTAAGTAGCTCATTAAGTTTGTGAAATAACTAATTTAAATTCTCAAAAATATTACTTTATTTCTAACTTTTTATACAAAAATTAAATAAAATATAAAATGTGGATGTATACCAATTTCAAAGAATATTCTGAGTATTCGATATATATTGCAAGTAAGTATTATGTGTTGTACAATTGTTCTATCATTATTTAAGTACACTTATACTTTGTATTTAATTGTTATTGAAATGATTATCAGCATAAATTTTAATTTTTCATAAAACGTTTATTGTGATTTGATTCATTATTTATGTCCTGAAAAATAAGTTAAATGTCTTAAGCTCGCAGTGGCTATAACGTCTAGCCACCACCCAGGGAAAAAAACCCTCAATCAGATATTTTTTGTGACTAAATAACGTTTATTGAGGATGAGAACATTACTTTTATCAAGTAAATAGTTTTTTTTCCAGGTATAGAAGTTTAAGTTGGCATTACTTTCCAAGATGGCGACCGATTTAACAGCTGTCAAGTGATTTATTCTCAGTTTGGTTTGGCAATTCATCAAAACGATCATCAAGCAAGGCGTAGATTCGTCGAATGGGCCCAAAACGAGATTGCCGTTGTTCCCGATTTTCATAAGCGAATTTTGTTTAGCGATGAAGCACACTTCTGGTTGAATGGCTACGTCAAGAAACAAAACTGCCACATTTGGATTGAAGCTAATCCACAAGTGTATGTCGAAATACCGTTACATCCAGAAAAATTGACTCTTTGTTGCGTTTTATGGGCTGGTGGAATCATGGGTCCGTACTTCTTCAAAAACGATGAAGGCTACAACGTTACAGTCAATGGTGATCGGTATAGAGCCATGATTACTAACTTTTTCATTCCAAAATTGAATAATCGGGATGTCCAGGAGCTGTGGTTCCAACAAGACGGCGCAACATGTCACACAGCTCGTGCCACAATCGATTTATTGAAATACACGTTTGGTGACTGCCTAATTTCACGTTTTGGACCTGTGAATTGGCCTCCAAGATCTTGTGATTTAACACCGCTAGACTATTTTTTGTGGGGCTATGTAAAGTCATTGGTCTATGCGGATAAGCCACAAACGCTTGACCATTTGGAAGACAACATTCGCCGTGTTATTGCCGATATACGGCCACAAATGTTGGAAAACGTCTACGAAAAGTGGACGTCTAGATTGGACTACATCCGATCCAGCCGTGGCAGTCATATGCCAGAAATGATATTTAAAATGTAATGCCATAAGATTATCTTTCGAATAAAAAACATTCATGTCAATCGAATAATACATCGTTGTTTTATTGCAATTTAAAGTTCTATACCTCTAAAAAAACACCCTTTACTTTATCAAAGAAAATTTTATTTTAGCTGTATGCCCGTTAAAGGGTGAAAGTGGTGCAATGCACGCAGGTCACGGATTTGTTTTTGTGATTGCTTCACTAAATGATGTTAGATCAGCACTTCTCAAACTTTCAACACTTGCGACCCAATATTCAATCACCATTTTCATGGCGCCGCCTCCATACGATAACGATGTACTGAATTCGATAATACGATACTTTGACGATAAAGCTACAATACGACTTTAACCTCTTCGCCAACGGCGTATATAAACGTCTCGCTCAGACAGTGCGTAAATTGGCCCGGACGTATTTATATGTCTTTCCGAAATATGTTCACTACTATTCCATAAAATTATTCCGAAAACTTTGGAATGCAATAAAATGACCTTAACGTTGTTTGAGAATGATTTACTTATTTCACAGAGGATTTCCTTATCTTTCCTTTCTCCCTCCCCCAAATACATCACATATGCGTGCATACCGGGAAAACGGTTGCATCGGTGAGTGAATCGCGTAACCTTTAATCTGCATTTAAGGGATTAATTATAAGCCGTACAAATGATCCAGATAAATGTTAATTTTTGCATATAATTCTATGTATGACGAACCGGTGTGGTCACTGGTAATTATTAAACTAGTTTAATTTAGTATTGTTAAGATAATTATAAAGTTTATTGTGCAGTACTGATAAGTGTATTATAATATAAGGGTAAATGTATTTTTTTCATTATAACAGAATGTATTTCGTTTGTTTTACTTTCAAAAAATTAAAAAATTTTTGAAATAATATTTTGTTTCCGACTTTTAAATATGCTCGCACCCCCTTTTAGGGTTTTCACGCCCCTCTAGGTGTGCGCGCCCCACAGTTTGAGAAGCGCTGTGTTAAGTGATAGAATTTGATTTAAAAATCGCAGTTGCGTTGTTCTGAATTAGAATGAGGTTCAGAGAAAGAGTTCCTATATTTTCAATATATATATATATATATATATATATATATATATATATATATATATATATATATATATATATATATATATATATATATATATATATATATATATATATATATATATATATATATATATATATATATATATATCTGTGTTGTGCTTTTGCAATTGATATAATAAAAATATTGTCCAATACATTTTGCATAAGAAATTTGCAGAGCCTGTTAAATAAATCACTGTCGATTTAAGATAATTTCGGGACCTTGTTGCAGGAGATCTACAAGCCTCCTTGTTACTGTCGGATCGAAATTTATTACCAGAGAATCTGGTCAATTCCTGCTTATCCGGGCTCCTGTGCGCCCACCCGAAGCGCCCAGTGGATAAACCGGCACTCTGTCTAATAGAGCTGTAACTACAATTAATATAACATTATGAGCATTCCATTGTTTTATTTTATAAAACAAAGTAATGTAAACATAACATTTTACAGATATTCATTCTTTGAGTTTTTTCACTTCAGTTCTAACGTCCGTGTCTTTTTATCACTACTTTTCAATCAATAGTTTTCTTCTTTACTTTACTTTACGTCGATGGGAAAATTCTAATGCCAGACTCCACAGTATACAAATGAACTTTGACACGATTCTTCGCGCGTGGGAGCGTCACCGACACATGGCGTGGATTAGAATTTCTAAATCCTCATTTACCATCCTGAGATTCACCGTACTGAATATTTCCTCCGAGAAATTGGCGAAACTTCCCTTTTTATTCCTTACCTCTGATGACATTTCGACGCTTGCCGATAAAAATAAGCACTTTTTAAGGGAGATTTCTGTACCTGCCGTTAAAAAGAAAGGAATTATCTCCCTTTTTTTCTGTTCTTTGTCGTTCTGGTTTCCGTACCATTATATTCTTATTTTCCCGTTCTTCAAGGGACATGAGTATTCAAATGAACGCAAGGACATCAATAATGCATTGGAGAAATAGGCAGGAGGATGTGTGGGTATGGGGATGGAAAGGGAAAATCCTGGATCGCATCTGCGGCCTGGACGAAAAAAAATCCCTAGACTTTCCCCCTTTTTTTCTTTACCGAAAAGGGTAGATCTGTTTGGTTGACCTGGAAATTCGTGCTTAGAGATTTTTCGTTCGGATCTGCGTAGTCCCTTGTAATTTTTTTTTATTTGTATTATTATTTAGATGAGAGAAGTCGAATTCCTGAAGGTTGTTGATCCGTGGAGATTTTGCTCGTATAATTCTTGTTGTTTGGAATTTTCTTGTATATTCAATTCTAATTTATGTAGGAATAGATCATCTTAGGCTGCACTTAGGGTTTCTAATAAGATTTATATTATCCATTGTAGGCAAATGTAACAAGAAATATTTAGATATTCATATGAAAGATTTTTTTTGTTTAATTTGTCTTTTATGTGTGAATATATAGCTCTGGCTTATAGCTACATTCTAGCATTACATAGATATAGTTGTCACTTTCTTAAGCTATGAAGATTTGACAGTGCGTTCTGTATGTGTGTTTATGGTACTATTGGAGAAAATCTAGCTTTTAAAACTGCATTTGCTTTCTTTACTTTCATATGAGAATCATTGTAACATTATTTGCTTAAGAGGAAGTTATAGTTTAACGTAAAAAACTTCATTTCTACTTACTTAAATATTCAAATATTCTGTGAAGTCTAAATGATTCCTCTCGATGACGTGACGAATCATATATATATATATATATATATATATATATATATATATATATATATATATATATATATATATATATATATATATATATATATATATATATATATAGCGGTGCTATCTACATAAGTCAGTTAAAGACAAATCCATGCTACGATGATAATTTTAGCGTGGTTACTTAAGTACTCGCTTGCAGAACAGAAGGTTTCAGGTTCTAATCTTCCTTCATTGGTGACCCTGGCCGTGCAACGAGAACCTTCGTATTCGGGTTTACCATCTATGAACCAAAAATGCAACCAAGCAGTCTCACACAAATTACGCAATCAACAAAGCCATCACACACGATGATGCAACCTACATGCCGTGAAGCACGAATGACACACCCCACAAACAATCACACACAAAATGACGCCACTGCTCACTCGCTCTCCATAAATATGGTCTCGTTCGTTTGCCTATTCACCGAATCACTGGAAGGGGAGTGTGTGGCGGTGTTATATGTAAGCCAGTAATAGTATCCATGCTAAGATGATTATTTTAGCATGGTTGCTAAAGTATTCGCTTATGGATCAGAAAAAATGTCCCACAGGATATAATCTTCCTTCATATATATATATATATACGGGACTATGATTCCGATGGAGGACGTAATCTTAAGACTCAAAAGGGCTTTATCCAATGTGTTCGTGAGAACATTCAATATAAAGTCATTAATGATGTGCCCTTTGAATTACTGTCTTTTTCTAACCCACTCGACTACGCAACACTCGACATCAGATTGGACCTTGTTCTGAATGTGAGAAAACGTGATCTAAGTCCAACTGCTCTTCACGCTATAGCTTTGGAAACTATCAATACCGCTTCCCACCGGAGGAGTGGCTTCTCATTTACACAGATGGCTCACTCTTGGATTTTGCCCAAGGCGCTGGCATTGGTGTTTTTAGTCACCTCTTCTCCTTCTATTTATACACCGGCCCTTTGACAACTCACTTTGATGGTGAGGTTGAAGCTATACATATAGCCCTCTTCAGCAACTTGCTGTTCGTCTCCCCCCCATTGAAAGAGCTGTAATTCTTTCAGATTCTACTTCTGCCCTTCAGGCTTTGTCCAACTATAATGAGAATAATTGTTTACGTGTGCAGAACTGTATAGAACTCACGGGAAAGATAAAAGGAAAGATCGTCTTTCAATGGTTACCATTCCACTGTGGTCTTTGGGGAAATGAGAGGGCAGACTTTTTGGCAAAAAAGGGAACGGGTATCCTTCAGAACTTTCGCAGAGACCTGACACTTCATTCTGCCAAACACTGGAAATTAAAAGGATTTTTAGGGAATCATTTCGCCTTACAGCTTCTCGTGTTGCTCGTGATAAGCCTTGGAGTACACTATGTAAGAAATCCCACGGTATTCCAAGTTCTCCTCGTGCTGCTGCTGTGGCTAAATTTAGACTTTTATCCGGACATGACTGTCTTTGCGCTCATCTGTTTCGTTTTAACTTAGTGACTTCACCTATCTGCGTTTTGTGTGACACTGGACAAGACATGACTGCCGCTCATTTGGACGAGTGCTCTGCACTGAATGATCTTAACTGCATTGTAAAAGGTATTGGAGAGCCCGTTGCCTAATGACCTGATGGTCAATGGCCTGGCATTTGTAAAATAAATAAATATATATATATATATATATATATATATATATATATATATATATATATATATATATATATATATATATATATATATATATATAACTCTTTTTTACATGCCAATGCAGCTATATATGTTAATATTTGAATAATTAGTTTTAATTAAGTTTTATTAGTTATAAATAAATTACTCTATTGTCATCTAAAATAATCATGTATATAAAATTTCAGTTCAATTGAGCGCTTTAAAATTTATTTTATTAAGAATTGAAAATTCCACCAAAGTGGATGAATAAATACACTCTGTCGCAAAAAAATATATGCACCCAGAAGAAATTGAGCTACATTCACGAAATTTGGTATGCATGTAGTATATATGAAAATAAACAAATGATTAAAAATTCAGAACAAAATATCATTTTATTAAGCGGTTACAGCTTGCAAAAGGTTAAAAATCAGTAAGTAGTAAAGCCACCTCTGGCAGCTATACAAGCCGAAATTCGGCGTGGCATCGATTCAATTAGATCACTTATGACCCCTGTGGAAGATCCTGCCATAGTCTTTGCATCTGCGCAGTTAATTCTCCTGTATCTCGGGACGGCTGCAGTTGCCTTCCCAGCGCGTCCAGGCATGCTCTATTGGCGAAAGATCTGGTGACCTGGCAGGCCATGGTAGGACGTCATATCCTTCAAGACATTATTGGGAGAGTCGCGCAGTATGTGGACGAGCATTATCCTGTTGATAAATGGCACCTGGGCGACTTGATAGCATGGGTAGCACAATCGGCGTTAAAATATCGTCCACGTATCTGCGAGCTGTCAAAGTGCCTTGAAGGACCACTAAAGATGATCGTGTGTCCCAAGAAATTGCTCCCCACACTGTCACACCTTGTGAAATTGCTGTATGCCGCTCGACAATAAATGCCGGATCGGACCGCTTGCCGGTGCGCCTCCAGACACGTGTGCGGTGGTCATCATCACTGAGACTGAATCGGGATTCATCACTGAAGATGACACGTCTCCAGTCTGTCACACTCCAAGTTGCCCGAGGTTGTCAAAATCCAGTCGACACTGCCTATGATGTGGGTCAGTGGTAAGCGTCTTAGCGGACGTCGGCTCCTCAATCCAACTTCGGTCAGTCGTCTCCTTATGGTTTCTCTTGATGGCACTGGATGTCTGGAAGGAGGTAAGTGGCGTTGAATCGATGCTAGCGACGTTGTTGGTGCCGAAGTGGCCACTCTTCTGATTGCACGATCCTCGCGATCATTTGTGTTCCTGGGACGTCCTGACCCACTCCGCGACGGTACACTCTACCTTCTGTGATCCACTGTTGCCAACACCGAGCAACTACCATATCGCTCCGACCGAGGTGGCGGCCGATACGTCTATTCGACCAACCTGCTTCTCTGAGGCTTATTATACGGCCCCTATCAAAGTCCGTCAGCTGCTCGTAATGCCGCCGCTTACGACTTAGAGGCATCCTAAGTCTCAATATCGTCTATCAAAGCCATCAGATTCGTTTGGATAGCCGTACGGCGCTCGTACTCATGCTTTTAAACTCTCCCAGTTGCGCAACTAATATGCGCATAGCACACTTAGCCTTGTCTCATTGGCTTCGAAATTTTAATCATTTGCATATCTCTTACCAGACTACATTCTTGCCGAGTTTCGTGATTGTAGCTTGATTTCTTCTGGGTGCATATATTTTTTTGCGACAGAGTGTATATAGAGCAGCACTTCTTAAAATTTCTATATTCGCGACCCAATTTTCAATCAGAATTTCCATCTCGCCCCCCTTTCCCATACAATAACTATGCGTTTAACGTAGTAATAATGTTTAATACTTTGACACTAAAGCTGCAATACGACCCTAATTTTAAACCATACAAAGTATCAACATAAGTATGATATTGTGTATGTGATAAGCCCTTTGAAAAATCACGAGTAATTATTAAACTTGTTCTTAACTTAGTTTCAAATGTATTGTGCCGTGCTGATACATTTATAAGTATACTAGAACAGAGTAAATGTTTATTTTTTTATTATGTCAGAATACATTTTTCTTTGTTTCCTTTCAATTGATATTTTTTTAAAATAATCTTTTATTTTCAAATTTCCGATACGCTCGCGCCTTCCTTGTAGGGTTATCACGCCCCCTAGGGAGGCGCACCCCACAGTTTGAGAAACACGGATATAGAGAGTGTGAGTTAAAGTAGAAATTGAAAAATAATCAAGAAAACTAGAAGTTCTTATTTAGTTTTTACACAATACAGTTAAAGTCTTAAAAAATGTTTTAACCTTAAAAACTTTACTTAAGATTTTATTAAGTATCGTAAATGGTTTTAAACGTCAGGTGTAAGTTATAATAGAATCTTAAATTTAGCCATTTTTTTTACATAGTATACTAGTGTTACTTATAGAATTAAAATGTTTGCTTATTTAAAATATTGCTAAGATGTGTGAAATTTAAAATTCAAATAAAATATGAATAATAATGAATATAAATAAAAATTTCAGAATTTTATGAATAACAATTTTAGATTAGAAAAACAATGCATATATGAATAAGAATTATAAAATTTTGTCATATATATATCATATATATTTTGCCATATATATGTCATATATATATGTCATATATATATATACAATAAACTCATTCATTACATACGTTTTAGTTAAATTTTTATTACAAAAGTCCTAACTTTTAGCAAATAATTAATTTTTACTTTTAAATTATTGTGTTTTTTTGTTTCGAATAACTGGATGTTAATAAATTAGAGTTAAAAGAAGTTCTAAATCATAAATATGAGCCTTAAGAAAAAAAAATATATATTTTTACAATTTTCATCTAACATTTAAGAAAATATCTTTTTTTTAAAATCTTTGAATATAATTTTAAATAGAAAAGCATTAAGTAAAGCACAATTTGTTTATGCTCAAGATATTTTTATTAGCTGAAATTCCCAGTATGCTTAAATCCTTTAAGGGGAATTAAGCATAAGTATTTTTTTAACTGTATTTAACGCTTGAGTACAAGTATGATTAATCTGAAAGCTTTTTTTAACTTCCAAAGAATATAATCTACAGTAAAAACATCCTCATAATGTCGTATGTAAACAGAAGTATTTTTTTTTCTGCTGACTGTGAAAAAAATAAGGGTAATTTTTTTCCAACATGAGATGGATAATTACACAGTTAAAAGATTTTTTAAAAAAATATGAAAACTAATGTAACGATAAATAAAATTTAAGTAAGAACTTAAATAATTTACATTAATAAACATACTTAAATTTCCGCGGTTTATAAAGTAAGTTGATACATTTACTTCATCTTTTTTACGACTTCGTTTTGGCTTTAAAGATATTATTTGTATTATCATTTTAATTGAAAAATTGGTATATCAAATAATAAATTTTTGTCAAATTTGTAGTATAAGCATTTTAATTCAAAATATATTGTTACGGATTTTGGGTAATTAATGCTTAAAATAGTGTAAATTTATATCTGGATGCTTAGTACGTTAATATTAATTTCTCTTCTATTTATTTTATGATAAAAATTCTAACATTCGCGAGCAACGTCGTCCCTTACATTATAATGACATTTTCATGGAAATTTTGAAAAGTATTGGTGATACTGCAGTGCTTCTCAAACTTTCCATATTCGCGACCCAATATCCAATCATAAGCTTCATTGCGCCCCCCCTCCATACAATAACAATGTATAGAATTCAATAATACTACAGTTTGATACTAAAATTACAATACGAATTTAGCCTCTTAAGAAGACTTGGTACCCTAAAAATCACAAACCTATCGTTTTTTTTTATTTTCATTTAATCTTATTCTTTGCATTATTATCTTTCGATTGATATATCACTTGTGCATGTCGGAAAGTTAGAAGTTGAATAAAACTTCATTTGAAAACAAATTAGGCAATTCAGCCACACCCCCTTTTTAGAAAAAAAAAAGCTAAAAAAAAATGCGTTATGATAAAAAAAAAAATCTATTTTATAAATAGAAATAATAACTATAAAAAGAATGTGTGTGGTATTCAAAGCAGAATATTCCCGAGGCAATACAATAATGTAATTTTTTCTTCCTTTGTGAAATGTGTGTGCTTGTAAAATTTTTAAATTAAGGCATTTTATATTAATAATTTTATAATTTCAGTTCTTATTCTTGATATATTTTTCATACAAATGTAATACTTTAATATTATAAGAAGAAAAACAGCTAAAATTTCTGTCGTGACAGAAAAAAAAATTTTTTTAGGGTTTTTCTTGAGTTTTCTTGTGCAAATAGTACTCTCTAAAAGTTGATCATTTATAAAAATGTGTGGGTTGAAAACATATGAAAATGCAATTATTTTAAAGAAAAACGTATAAGTAATATCTTAAAGTGGTATTTTGTGTTTAATTAAGCTTATAATTATTTTTTCAGAATTATAAACTTTAAACCTGTTTTTCTCAGGTCTAATTTTTTTCCTGTAAAATTTAATTAAATATTTGTTTTTAATGATTAATTTTATTAATTAATGATAATTATTTATTCAATAATTGGTTTTTTTACTGTTTTTGTTCCCCAATATCGACAAAATCAAAAAGAGCATGACACAAGAATGGTGGACTTTCGACCCTGGACACCCCCTTGGAAAACTTCTGTGCGCGCTACTGGTGTAGACTGATCCATGTATAAGTGTATTATATCATTGTAAATGCGTATTTTATTTTTTTTATTTTTTATTATGCCAAAATGCACTTTGTTACTTACAGTAAATTAATAATTTTTTTAAATAAACTTTTATTTTCGGCTTTTTAATATGCTCCACCCCTAGGGGGCGCACCTCACAGTTTGAGAAACACTGCGATATGGCATCATTTTTGTCAACCAAATTTGGTGAGCTGGTGACCAAATTTGGTGACTTGATGACCACATGGATGCTTCTGGAAAATACTTTAGAAGTATGTAACATCAGAATCTATGACGTAAGTAGATTTTTCGACGAAGTGCTTGAAGATATTCGCACAGGTTATAAATAGCAGTCGCTTCCTTAAGCTGGGTCAGTATTACTTAGGATGTTCGCTAGCGAGTAGTTGCTTGTAAACTAGCTTTGCGTACTTTTACTTTTAGATACAGATAGTTTTGACTCAGTGCTGTAGAAAGTGTGGAAACCTTCTGGCACTTCTTGTATCAATTTTACGGATGTATCTTGAGTTTTTCAGGATTGTTTTTCAACAATAAATTTTTTTCACTCTTAAAGAACTTTTTGATGTGTAATATCTTCCCTCTCGATTGCTGGATTTTTTTGAAAGTGATTTCTTGAAAAGGGACGGAAATGAGTCACAGGAAGTGACGTAAACGCGCGCTATTTGATTTGACCAATAAGATCGCATAATGTTGTCTCTTCGCTACCATCGCATTCTTTTTACCCATGCTAAAAGCTTACTTCACCTCTTTCCATGAGCTCTCGTGTCCTAGTGGTTAGAGAAGTTGACTTGAAATGAATTGCCCCGGGATCTGGCTGTTTTCAAATTTACATTGAATCACTTTGATTTTCTTTAAAAAATTATCTCTCTTGATCAAATTTTAAATTTCCATGTTCTTTCCTATATTTTTTTTCTACATGTACTTTATTTTTTATTAGCGTATTCATTACATTGATTTAGCTGTTGCAAATTCTTGGTGTATGTGCAAACAAGATGCAATATTAAATAAAATTCCTCAAAAAAATCAAAATGGACGGCTCAAAATTTAAGTTAGAGAAAGTTGAAGCATATTTTGAACCTCTCTACCTACTAACATAAGTATTTTAACTGATGATGAAGACAACAGAGCTGTAATTCCACTCGCAAAAAGATCGAAGTGTTATAACCCACCTGCTATACATTTCACGGGTTTTATCCTGTCCATTCCAGGATAAAAGGCTTGACATGTATAGCCATTTTCGATATGTTGAGGACATTTCAAGGCCTCGCAAGTGCAAATATGAAAACTACGAAAGCAGTTCGAAAACACATTGTGAAAAATGCAATGGTTAGTTATTCTTGTCAAAAAAAAATTCTTGTAAGATTTTTACAGTAAACAAATAATGAATTAATAAAAGAGTTAATTATACACACATCAATAATTTCCTTATTTGTAGTAACAAGTTTAGTGGAATTAAGATTGTTTCTTCTATCAACTTAGAGCTAAAAATGTACAACTCTTAAAACTTCACATGTGAACTGTTTCACAGATCGCATAAAATACACAGTCCAACACCCAAACCCGCACGATTGTGTGGGTACCGTCTATGTTCCAGGGGGAAGTGGGAATTTTTTTATTTTTTTTTCCAGTGTCATTGGGGCCAAATAATGTTAAAAACCAGAAGAATTTATTATTTAAAGATAAAAATAATTCGGGTCTTAAAGGGATATACTGAAGATGGTTCTTCTCTTTAAAAAAACTATCACTCGTTTCCCATGATTTTGAGTGGTGAGTTTAATTTTAACATCAGTTTGCCAAATGCTGAGCCACTCATAGTTTTTTTGAATGATTAACTCAAGCTCGAAATGAACACAAATCAAAATGTTTCAACAAATAACAGTGGTACTGTTATTGATGGCTGTTTTTTTCAACGGTGTTTAAATACTTTGAAATCACAAGTATATGTGTCATATTTTAGTTATCATAAGTCTATTATCTCCGCTCTTCCCCTAATTGAACAAAAATAATTAGTTTTCATAAAAAATTGCATTCCTTCCCGTGTTAATTAAATAAAACTTTCTTTAAAGGTACCGTTATTTGACAGAAAATTATTTCCTATCATACCCGATTAATTTTATTCAGAATACAAGTTACTATTGCGTATTTACCACGACAAGATGTCAGATGTTACACATAATATGCGACTACTGTAAGACTCGTTTCTTTTTTACTTTTTAAACTGATCGCATAAAATACACAGATACTGATCTCCGTAACAATATTTTAAATTATTTTGATAAATATCTATTCATTGCTGAAACACTTTTGTAATAATTCCCTTTTATTTATGTGCATAAATATATCAGTTTTTATGCGTTAATTTTGATGACATAGTTATTTACGTACATTTATTTTTAAAATATTTTTTTGAGATAGATAATTATAAACATGTTTTTAAAGTAATCCTTCCTAAAAAATCGATAAAAAGTTGTATTCAACAAAGGATAACAACAATAACAAATAACAATATCAATAATAAAAGAAATAACAATACAAATCGAAATAACGGTAATGCATTTCATAAATGTCTAAGGCAGCGCTTCTCAAACTATGAGGTGAGTCCCCGTAGGAGATCGTGATAACCCTAAAAGGGGGGCGCGAGCATATTGAAAAGTCGAAAACAAAAGATTATTTCAAAAATTTAAAAAAATTTTTGAAAGTAAAATAAACAAAATACATTCTGCTGTTTGAAGAAAAAAATACATTTACACGGATATAATAATTTATAAGTATATCAGTAGTGCACAATGAACTTTATAATTATTTTAACATGATTAAGTTAAGAACAAGTTAAACAATTACTAGTGACCGCACCGATTCTCAAATACAAAACTATATGCCAAAATTAACACTTATCTGGAACATTTGTACGACTTAAAATCAATTCCTTTACTGCAGATTAAAAGTTACGTGATTCACTCCCTGATGCCCCGTTTTGTACGTGTGCACGCATATGTGGTGTATTTGCGAGGGGAGAGGGGTTAAGGGAAAATAAGAAAATCATTTAAAATAATCCTTCTCAAACAACATTAAGGCCATTTTATTGCATTCCAAAGTTTTCGGGATAATTTTAGGGATAGTAGTGAACATATTTTCTAAAGACGTATATATACATCTGAGGCAATTTACGCATTGGCTGAGTGAGACGTTTATATACGCAGATGACGAAGAGGTTAAAGTCGTATTGTAGCTTTAATGTCAAAGTATCGTATTATCGAATTCAATACATCGTTATTGTATGGAGGGGGCCACGATCAAAATTGTGATTGAATATTAGGTCGCAAGTATTGAAAGTTTCAGAAGTACTGGTTTAATGTTATCATATATGATAAGAGCACACAAAAGACCAATAATTTTATAGATATATAGAAGTAAGTCGTAATATTCAATGAAAAGTACCGCAAAAATAATTTGTATAACACAATATAATTTTTTCCAAAGTCAATGCAATGTCAAAACTGAATCTTATTTAATTTGAAAAGAAAATTATAAACAAAGATATATCTGATACATGTTATACACATTAATACTTTATACTTTTAATGTTATTTATGAGTAGAATATGACTTACACCACTACATTATTTTCGATAAAGTATTTATTTTACAACCGGAAACACGTCATAATTTCCTTCCAGGAATTTGGAAAGAGATATAGACGGAGATAGAATCTATCTGAATTGTTTTAGTATAAAACTTGTGGTAGTACGGCTTTTTTGGATGTCTGATTTGTTCTTACATCCTCTTACATATTACTTTAGAGTTAGCTTTGACTTACTGGTATGCATTGTTGTGTATGAAATTTTTGTTTCTTCTTCCGTTTGAGCCACTGCAATGTCAACTAGATTCACTACTTTTTACGTTTCTTTTGACTCATTCTTTGAGAATCCATTTAATTTTAATCAAAAAATTAATCTCAAAATATAGTTAGTACCATTCTGTTAAGTTAATACGTATAATTCTTTTTGTTTTTTGAATATAATATCTCATCTTTAGAAAACAATTGGTCCCTATCAGAAAAATACTAATAGAGATAATTGTTTACCATTGTTGTTATATGTGTTATACATTATTTTTACATAGGTTGTACCATTGTTGTTATGTATGGTTTTATTGGAAAGACCGATCCAAATATATAAAAAGCTCAAGTATCACAAAGGAACAATGACAAATAATAAAACAAATAATGTAAAAAAAAATTAAGTCAATTCTTAGATCAACAAAGAAAGTTTTTATTTTAGTTACTTCTTATTAAATAGTTACAATTAATATATATATATATATATATATATATATATACATATGACATAATCACAACATTAAGTGGTAACTAATGTTAATTAATTATCATTAAAGTATCGTATTGTCATCTAAAACAATTGTGTATATAAAATTTCAGTTCAACTGAATGCTTTAAAACGTGAGAAAAAAACCTTTTCAAGTTTTGACACAAGTCGCCAAAAGGGTCACTAAGTCGCCAAACATGATGCCAGCGTGGCTCTGTTTGTAATTCTTTAAATAATTAATTTTAATAAATTAATTTTTATTAATTCTTATTAAATTATTGTACTGTCATCCAAAATAATCAGATATATAAAATTTCAGTTCAATTGAGCTCTTTAAAATGTATTGTATTAAGGATTGAAAATCCCACCAAGATAAATAAATAAATAAAGATAGAGAGAGTCTGAGCTAATAGTAGGAATTGAAAAAAAAAACATAAAAATAAGAAAAAGAACACAAGACATGTAGTTTTTACAGAGTTCAAGAAAGTTCTTGCACCCCGTTGTTGAGACTTTTTATCTAGTTCCGGGCATATAAGAAGATGCTCTGCATTCATGATGCCTGGATTATAAATTTGGCTTATACTAGATAGAAGAATGCCTATTTTATTAAGAGGATGTGGCCCTTGAAATCATGAGCTGTTTGCCGTATAAAAATTGCCGTGGTCTCTTTGCGAGACTTTTGACATAACTTTTTCCAAGTGTCTTGATTGTTGATTTGCCTGTTGATTTTTCTGCCTGGTGATATTTAATATAATATCCACTCATTTCTCTCTCTCTCTCTCCGAAATAGTTTTAAGTGACTCAGGAGGAAGTGGTGTGTTGTCTTGGGGTTCAAGTGTTTTTCCCTTGGCAAGTAACTGCCTTTTCGTTACAATTGATACCCACATGTCAAGAGATCCATTGATTAACGATTGTTTTGTTGTACTTATTAAAGAGTGTTGTGGAACTAAAATCTTATTTTTTTGATAATTTAAGATTTTTACACTTTTAAATTGTATAGATTTTAACCTTTATAAAAAAACTTTACTTTACACTCTAAGGTAATTAGAAGCCCTTAAAACCTACATTTAAATAATTATTGAAAATGTAAAAAAAATATTTCGTTTTTGCTTAAAAGTTTAACGTCTGATATAAACCAAAACACGAATCTTTTATTGTAAATTGAGCCTATTATATTTTTATTTCCTAACCGATTAAAATTCTTATTGTATACATTAAAATCAATTCATCTTAAAATGTAAATTTTGTTGTTCGATGCACCTTTTCTGAGAAATTACTGTTCACAGATATGTAAATTTTGTATGATATAGTTATGATGATGGGTAATATATACTGAAATGAGAGCTTCTTGTAAGAAACTCAAAAATTTTTTTTTACAAATTTTTTAAGTGAAAAATCGGCTAAGTCTCACTATGTTTGATAAAATATTTTATAAATTATGAAAAAATTCAAAATTAGCTAAAAGCCCATTTCAGTGTAATGAAAAAGGCGTATTTTATTTGTATGGAAAATTTCAAGCATGTACATGTAACAGATTTTGAGAAAAGGTGCATCCAAAGCAGCCAATTTAACATTGTCACAATAGAGAGAGATTTCCAACTCCCCCTTAAGAAATTTCGAGATTTGTCTGAGATAGATTTGTTCGAGATTTGTCGAGATCTGGCTGTTTGTCTCATGATTTTTAACTACAGCCTGGATAGCTGTTTAGAAATCGACTAGAATAGCTGCTTTAGAGAAACAATTGATCTTTATTTTGAGGTTTTCCAGAGCTAGAGAGATTGCAAGAATCTCTGCACTTATTACAATAAGGTGCATATGATTGTAAAAAGAAGTTTTCCAAGGTTTTTTTTTTTTCGGGTAGAAATGTTCAATGAGGGACCCTTCTGTTACATGATATTCATCCAATATTTAATCCAGTTCGCTCCATAGATTTTGAATTATAAATCTTTCAATGGTTCGTATTGCGGCAAAAATGCTTACTTTTCATCATCTGTTATGTTAGCATCTGTTATCTGTTATGCAAATGATACGGCTTGAAATTTAATTTTTTTCATAAAACTATTCATAGAGTTTTATGGGGCATTCTAAGTTCACACGCGACATCTCTCATATACTTCACTAGACTTCAAACAAAACTCTTCCTCACTCTCTCCACTGTTTCCTCCAAGACATTTGGCCAGCCACTGCTTTTCTTTTTACTCAAACAACCTATTTTTCATATCATACTATTAGCTCACACTCTCTATATATTTGCTTATCTTTTGGTGGAATTTT
This sequence comes from Trichonephila clavipes, assembly GCA_019973935.1. Lineage (NCBI taxonomy): Eukaryota > Metazoa > Arthropoda > Arachnida > Araneae > Nephilidae > Trichonephila > Trichonephila clavipes. The sequence goes on along the minus strand of BMAU01021051.1, from coordinate 293,021 downwards.
CAATCGCTAATAAAATACATTTTAAAGCGCTCGATTGAGCTGAAATTTTATATACATGCTTATTTTGGATGATAAAATACTAATTTAGTTATAATTAATAAAAATTAATTTATTAAAACTAATTATATAAAGAATTACTAATACAGCCACTTTGGTATCATTTTTGGTGACTTAGCGACCCTTTTGGCGACTTGTGTCAAAACTTGAAAAAGTTTTTTTCTCACGTGTTAAAACATTCAGTTGAACTGAAATTTTATAGACACGATTGCTTTGGATGACAATACGATACTTTAAAGATAATGAATAAAAATTAATTACCACTTAATGTTGTGATTTTATCATACGTATATACATATTTATATATTAATTGTAACTATTTAAATAAAGTAGCTGAAATAAAAATTTTGCTTATTGATTAAGTAGGAATTGACTTAGTTTTTTATTATTACTTGTTCAATTGATGAAACAATCGCAGAGTGATCTTGTTGTTTGGTGCTTATTTCTGCAATTTCAGAATGCACGCTGCACCGAAATAACTGAAAAATATCGCGCATACATATCCTAATACACAAAAATTCTTCTCTGTCAATGTCACCATGTTTGGAGTTCAATCACAGTGATCTTGAATGTGCTTTTGATCATTGGTGGATTGAAAACTTGATGTATTTCTCTTTACACTCATTTATAACTTGTAATACATGCAGTAGATTCGAAAAAATATGGTTTTTTGAAATTAATTCCATTATTTGTATTCACCTTGTAACTTGCTTAAAAAAACTCTTTTAATAAAAAATAAGAAATATTTTTGTTTTAAATTAATTAATAATATTATTACTGTATTATTTTCCCGCAGGAATAATAATTTTTTTACAAAATTATATATAAGCAAAGTCTTTTTACATATAAGATTTATTAAAGGATACATCTAATTTCGTTTTATAATTTTTTAAATAAAATTGTGATGTGTAAGAAATTTTTAATAACTAATAATAATTAAACATTTAAAACTAAAGATTTTCTTTACATTTTTTTTTTGATTTAGAGCTTTGAAATAGGGAAATGACTGACCTTTAAGATTAGAAACACAGACACACACACACATACATTTGACGATTGAAGATAACTTACATCATGAAAATAATATTGAGAAAAATAACTTTTTTAAAAATGTACAAGTATTTCTTTCAATGTCATTTGTAAGGTAAATACTTTTATTCGTACATTAATTTTTTTTTTGTAAAGATACCCTGTTTTAAAATTTAGTTGATTTTCGTTCTTTTTTTTAAAGAAAGCCTTTAATTTTATACTTAAAAATAGTAACAATCTCATACAATTAAATGTTTGTAAATAGTTAAAGTGTTTTACTTAACCTAGTCAATAATGGAAGTAATTTGCAACAGATTTTAGAATAGTTAGTTAACCATTCTATGTTTGTGGGAAGTCTAACATTTCAATCAGATGCTATAGAGAATTTAACAGCCAAGAAGGATACCGTGACTAATTAAATGTTACAGCGCATTTTCGAGTTCTGTAATAGGACTCTTACACAAAACTATATTGATGACTCCAGTTTCCAGTACCTGAGCTCAATTCTATGAGGAGTAGCAAATTTCAAGACAGTTTTAAGGTATAAATATAATGCTGATAACCTCTATAAGAAATTAAATCTATATATGTGTATCGTTTATACTAATAATGGTTTTTATAAATCAATTAACAAAGCTTTATTTTTCTATATATATAAAGGGTGTTTTTTAGAGGTATAGAACTTTCAATTGCAATAAAAAACGATGTATTATTCGATTGTATGCATTATTCGATGTATTATACCATGTATTATTCGATTATGTATTATTAATTTTTTTTATTCGAAAGATAATCTTGTGGCATTGCATTTTAAATATGATTTCTGGCATAGGACGTTCACGGCTGGCTTGGATGTAGTCCAATCTGGACGTCCAATTTTCGATGACTTTTTCCAACATTTGTGGCCGTATATCGGCTATAACACGGCGAATATTGTCTTCCAAATAGTCAAGCGTTTCTGGCTTATCCACATAGACCAATGACTTAACATAGTCCCACAGAAAATAGTCTAGCGGTTTAAAATCACAAGATCTTGGAGGCCAATTCACAGGTCCAAAACGTGAAATTAGGCAGTCACCCAACGTGTCTTTCAATAAATTGATTGTGGCACGAGCTGTGTGACATGTTGCGCCCTCTTGTTGGAACCACAGCTCCTGGACATCATGATTGTTCAATTCAGGAATGAAAAAGTTAGTAATCATAGCTCTATACCGATCACCATTGACTGTAACGTTGTGGCCTTCATCGTTTTTGAAGAAGGATTCCACCAGCCCATAAAGGGCACCAAACAGTCAGTTTTTCTGGATGTAATGATGTTTCGACATGTACTTGTGGATTAGCTTCACTACAAATGCGGTAGTTTTGTTTCTTGACGTAGCCATTCAACCAGAAGTGCGCTTCATCGCTAAACAAAATTCGCTTATGAAAATCGGGAATAACGGCAATCTCGTTTTGGGCCCATTCGACGAATCTACGCCTTGCTTGATGATCGTTTTGATGAATTGCCAAACCAAACTGAGAATAAATCACTTGACAGCTGTTAAATCGGTCGCCATCTTGGAAAGTAATGCTAACTTAAACTTATTTACCTGGAAAAAAAACACTCTTTACTTCAGAGAGGAAAGAAAACGTTATTAAATTTAGAGGCAATTTGAAAGCATACAGGATTTGAAATTAGTGTACACAGCTGCTAGCTCATTCTGAAAATCCTGCTTTCTGCTCCAATTAGACATTGAGTTTGAACTATGGTGAAGGCATTTACATATCTTCAAGCCTATGTTTCCCATCATCAACAGTAGCTACTGGAGAGTAGTGATGACCCAGTCTTTTAGCAACTTATAACTAGATAGCTTCAAAGGGTGAAAGATAAGGAGAACGTGATGGGTAAATGAGGAGTCGACCATCCTCTATGTCAAAGTAGGTTAGGTTCCAATGGTAATGCCAGGTGTTTCTAAAAGAATATCGGAGTTTTAACGCTTTATAGCAGCGATACTCAACCAGCGGCCCGCGGACCGCATGTGGCCCACCGTACGTTTCTGAGTGTCCCGGTCATGTCCCGTGTCACTAAACAACTCAATTATTTAAGAACAATGTATTAAAAATTTCGCGAGGAATTCTATCAATCAATTAATCACACATATCGACTTTGCTATCGATGTGGTGCTGGTAAGAATTGCGGGATAATTTTTTTTCTTTTGTAATTGTAAAGTTTGGTGTTAACAAATAGCAGTAGAATAGCAATTATTTTATTGGTGGAACTAATTTTAAATTAACCCTCAGGCTTTATAAACGAAAAATATTTAAAGAATATTTGTTATTTCAAGACGATTGGGATATTGACCCTTTCGTAGAAAAATCAAACATGGGGATCAACAAATTGTTTAAATTGTCTTGAAAATGCTACATTTAAAAAAATATAGTTTTGTTTTTCACTATATCACTTATAGTACATATCTCTCCATGCTTCCTTTTTTTTTACCTAAAAATATTTGGGGGTGGGGTACTTGCGATCATAGATGAAAGGAAATCGAAATTACCCCATAACAGGGTAAAAAATTTTACATTAAACCCTTTTTTTCTGTGAGTTGAGTTTGATGGGGCTTAATATAAATTCATAATGGAATCCAAAACTACAAATATTTTGATCATTTTCTGCATTTTAAATGTCTTTGATCTTATAGCGTCCGATTTCTTCCCCTTCACCATAATTCCACACGTTGCGGCCCGCGCGAAATAGTTATCAAATGTATGTGGCCCGGCTGATAAAAAGGTCGAGTACCGCTGCTTTTATAGTACTCTCTCTATATATAAAGGAGAAAAGCGACTCACTCACTCAATGACTCCCTGACTGACTAATCACGATATCTCCAGAACTATTAAACCTACAAACTTGAAATTTGGTAGGTAGGTTCCCTTCATGGTGTAGACGTCAGCTAAGAACAGATTTTGCAAAGTTCGAACCCCAAGGGGCGTTACGAGGGTTTAAGGGGCGTTATAGATATTTATTTCCTTTACTAAACTATTAGATGTAAAGTCGTGAAACTTGGTACACAGATTTCTTTCATAAAGTAGAGATTCCCTACATAATGATTTTTACAAAAATCGACTTCCAAGGGGCGTTGAGGGCGCTTAAGGGGCGTTATACATAATTATTTCCATTTTTAAACTATTAGAAGCACAGTCTTGAAATTTGGTAAGCTGATTCCCTTCATAGAGTACAGATCCCCTACGGAATGGGTTTTGTGAAAATCGACTCCCAAGTGCGTTGTGGAGAATTAAGGGGCGTTATAGGCAATTAACCCCTTTTTTAAACTATTAGACGTAAAATCTTGAAATTGAGTAAGCAGATTCCATTTACTGAGTAGATATCTGTCATAAGATAGGCTTTGTGAAAATCGTTTCCTAAGTGGCGTTGCGGTGGCTTAAGGGGCGTTATAGATAATTATTTCCATTTTTTAACTATTAAACGCACAGTCTTGAAATTTGGTAAGCGAATTCCTTTAATAGAGTACAGATCCACTGCAAAATGGGTTTTGTCAAAATCGACTCCCAAGTGATGTTGTAGAGTATTAGGTGGCGTTATAGGCAATTAACTCCTTTTTTAAACTATTAGACGTAAAATCTCGAAATTTAGTAAGCTGATTCCATTCATTAAGTAGAGATCCGCTATAAGATGGGTTTTGAGAAAATCGTTTCCTAAGTGGAGTTGCTAGGGCTTAAGAAGTGTTACACATAATTATTTCCATTTCTAAACTCTTAGACGTACAGTCTTGAAATTTGATAAGCGGATCCCTTTCATAAAGTACAGTTCCCCTACAAAATGGGTTTTGTGAAAATCGACCTCAAGTGGCGTTGTGGAGAATTAAAGGGCGTTATAGGCAATTAACTCCTTTTTTAAACTATTAGACGTAAAATCTTGAAATTGAGTTAGCAGATTCCATTCACTGAGTAGTGATCTGTCATAAGATGGGTTTTGTGCAAATCGTTTCCTAAGTGGCGTTGCGGGGACTTAAGGGGAGTTATAGATAATTTTTTCCATTTTTAAACTATTAGACGTACAGTCTTAAAATTTGGTAAGCTAATTCCTTTCATGGTGTAGAGACCTGCTACAAAATAGTTTTGGGGAAAATTGATCCCCAAGGGTCACTGAGGGTGATTAAGGGGCGTAATAGATAAATATTTCCGCGTTTCAACTAATAGAACCACCTGCTTGAAATATAGAAGGTATGTTCGCGGTTCATGGAATAAAGTTCCTTTTACAAAGATTTTAGCGAAAACGGACCCCCAAAGGAGTGAGTTTGCGAGGGATTAAGGCATGTTATAGAAAAAATCCTGTTTTTGACATTAACTCACTTACTTGAAATTTGTTGAGCACTTTTTTCTTTAGTTGAATAGAGTTCCACTAAGAATGGATTTTACGGAAATCAACTCCAGGGGGAGAGTTATTGGGGCGTATTGATAGACAAAATTCCCGTTTTTGAACTGCTAAGACTATAATAATAAAATTTGGTTTGCATGTCTCTTTTGTTGAATTGAAATTCCGCTAAGAATGCTGTCAACGAGGTATTGATGATAAAAATTCCGTTTTTGTTGTGTTAGATTTAGACTTGAAATTTAGCACGCATGTTTATTTTATGGAGTAGAGATTCACTGAAAGTTTCTTTGGTGGAAATCCACTTGATTATTAGGATAAGTGAGCGAAAAAAATCTTTCTACTTCGATTTTAGACATAAATATAAATTAGATATTATAATTTATGTTCTTTTTATATCAAGGATTGAGAGTGTAACATCTATAAATATATTTTTCAATACAATCGAATTCTTAATGCTAGATATCAATAATTAATATATATGTAAACAGTATACATATATGCAACATCGTGAAATACCCAGTGAAGCGGGTGGGTAACGGCCAGTTATGTATAACATATTAGTATTGTGACGAATCTGTACGCCACCTTATCACTAATACTCTTCGGCGTCTTTGGGGATTGTAAATTCACGTATATTTCCTACCAGCTCTAAAAGATGAAAACGGGATATGCAAATGAATCAAAGTATATAAGGAGAGTGTTGTAGGTTAGCGAAGAAGGCTATTGAGCCAAGAGATGCATAGACGGAGATCTAAGAAGATTCAAGTTGATTGTGTGATTAGTTTCTGGCTGACTATCAGGCAGCGATCTACATTCGGAATTTTTGAGCCGACTGGAAATGAGTGAAATAACAAAAGTCAGATGATATTTAAACTTCAATTATAGGATAGTAAGAGTAAATAAATAATATAGTGAGTGGAAAGTTAATGATTGCTAATAATTCAAATTGCGTATATCTCTCGGTCCTCTTATTCCGGTAAACCCGTTCGATATTGAGTTTAATAGTTGATTATTATCATATTTTGTAATTTAATTTAATATTAAAGTTAAATTTTATTAACGTATACATATTGTTTCATATTTGTATTTAGAAGGTTGATAATTGATTTAAGCGAATAAATAGTATTTGTTATTGTAAAAATGTCGTTTGTTAACTATTTGCCTCAATTCGATCTTAGTGTCCAGGGTGGAACCCAGGGGGGTTCCAATAGTATGACTAATACATCGAGTGAAAAACCAACTGAAACAGTTTTGTTTGCTGGCATGTGTGAGGGTGTGTGCGAAATGTATGGTAAATTGTCCCCTTTCTTGCCAATTAACGCACTAGTAGAAAAATGGTGACTAGTAAAAAGAAAGCGTTTTGTGTTAGGATCTGTTATTACTGTGAGCGTTCAGTATTAAGTTTGTTTGTCAACCTCCAAATGATAATAACATGCTTAGGTAGTATCATCAGTTTGAAACAACTGTCTATCTTTGCAAAGGGAAAAGTAAGGGATGACCAAAGCTGTAACTGGTAACCAACTGTGACTGGTTCTGCTTATCTTGATGCTCTACAACTTTGGCTGTTTCCTAATTTGGAAGAAAGTGAACCAAATATCTTCATTTTGTGACGTCTTACGCGTCTTTTCTTTAACAAGTCCTTTGAGACCTTTGGGCTAGAATTAATGGCAACTCTTTTCCAACCAAATCCAAGAAATAAGATGTGAAGTAAAGATGCAAATAAACGGACTTTAAATATTGGATCTTTGAGTAAGTGCAAGGGCAATGTAAAGGAATGTTAGACAATTGAAGTTGGTTATAGCAGTTGATGATTATTATACAATTCGTGTTTCAAGTTTGAATAAGTTCTGCGTGGCGTGGATACATATATTGGTACTCGATTAGAAGAAAGCCGTACTGCGTACAGCTGCATCCCATTGCAGATAAGGACAAGAGCTACTACAAGATATAATAAGGTAGGATTGAATACTTAATATTAGAATGGAAGATTAGGTGGTTCTTTTATTGAGATTGTTCTGAATTGGATTAGAACTTATTATATATATATATATATATATATATATATATATATATATATATATATATCGTAGATTCTCTCATATAAATTGTTATAATTAAATTTGTTAAAGGTTTAAGTTGAATATCTTAATAAAATCATGTTAAGATAATGTTTGATTCTAGTTCTTTCGCTAATCCTACATCTCTAGCTCACGCTGATGCTTCGAGAGATGTACTTCCAAGGGGAGGAACATCACAATTTGGCAGCAAGATGGTGCACCGCCTCACTGGCATCTCTCAGTACACGATTGGTTAACTATCGCTGTACCCAACCAATGGATTGGCCACAAACATCCTTCCAAAAAGCTTGTTTCGCATGACCTCCACGTTCACCTTATGTGACGCCATGTGACTTTTATTTGTGTGGGTTCGTAAAGGATTGTGTGTACGTTCCTCCGCTAACAGGTGAACCTTTCAAACTTAAGACGCAGTATGAAAGCAGACGTTGCAAGAATTTTGCAGACACACTGAAAAAAGATTAGGATGAACTCGCATATCGACTTGATTTGTGCCATGGGACGAATGGGGCTCACAATGAACATTTGTAAACTTGTAGCTTAAACTGTTTCAGTTACTCTTTCATTCAATGCATAAATGATACTAGTAACTTATTTGTGATAATTGCTATAAATCGTTAAAACTCCGATATTCTTTTAGAAGCAACTGGTATGTGGTTCTGCATTATCTTGTTGAATGATAACAACTTCGAAACCTAGATGATGAGACATAACCAGAAGTTTAATAACCGTAATTCTGGTTGGTTAGACGACGCAAACAAGAGGTGTTGCCCTCGTGTACTCAATAGTTAGCTATACCATCACACTATATTCCTGTTCCGTATGATGATATCGAAAGCAAGCGGACCATGCGCGTTCTTCTCGGTGCCTCCGGACAATGATATGTCGATCAATACGCAAAACTGTGACCTCATTCTCTGAGAAGATGACGTAGTGTCACTCTAGCTTCCAGTTTTGTCTTTGCATCATAGTCACTGCAAGTCTTTTTTGCTGTAGTGTCAAAGGACGCCACTGTAAGGCCCATCTTGCTGACAATATGTACTGCGCCAGACGTTTATTTATTGTCCGTGTGGATAATTTGTGACGGGCTTTACGTGAATTTATATTAATCCTCTTGGGCAATCTTTGGGGCCAGCAATTGAGTTAGTTCCCAGCCATCCCTCTCAAGAAGAGACCTTGATATGCAGATTAGCTATTATATATATAGTTGAAGTTTTCTAATCGTCTGGAGAAAGAGAAGAAGCTGAGTGGCTGAAAGCAGTGCTGTTACGGTACGGATCAGAATTTAGATGCGATATTATAGGGCGGGCTTTAGCTATTAAAATAAATTAAGGAAGTTAGTATTCTTAGGATATATAACTTTGAGTAAAGTTATGCTATTATGATTTCGTGCGCTTATTCACATATAGTTTTGAGCTATTGTTTTATCACCCCAAAAGTTTCCCTTTACAGTTTGCTTGTCTTAGATTATTATGTTTGGTAATAATAAATTGGATTTCTCATGGCTAGCTTGGGTCATCAATTTATACCTCCTACACACAGATTTAGGTCGAGTAGATGAAGAGATGGCTTCCCCAGGTGGAAGGTCATTACAAATTATTCGTGAGAAATAACGGATGGACGAAAACGGTTTAATACTGTGGATAGGAAATGTTTTGCAAAAAAGCACTAGTGCCTTAAAGAACTCAGAAAAATATTTTAGTTTACAACATATTTAGATTACATATAACATGCGATATGACGAAAATGGTGTAAAAGTGAAATAAAGATATGCAGGTTATTTCAGGTAAAATTACGCCATTAGCTCCAGCCTTTAAATGTGTGTGTCAATAAACCATTTGTCGCCCAGCCAGTATGTCGGCTATGACCCTCGGTTTGTAACCGAGTGGGTTCGGGTTCGAATCCCGAGTAAGACTTGGTTGTATCTTCTTCGGGAAAAAGTCGGTCTTTCACCTGTAATGGATTCCCATCTCGAAATGAAAAGCAGCGCACCTCATCTTGTTATATGCAGGGATCATTGTTTGTAATAAAATCTGTATTCTTCTGTGGTTGTGTTATATATCTCTGTTCATCTATCTCACGTCTTTCGTATGTATCCCAGTAATAAACACACGACAACAACAACAATAAACCATTTAAAGAAAAATAATACAATAGCAGAATAGGTAGATGTTAGAAAGAGAAAAAAATACATAAAGGAGGTGTTCTCCCTCAAATCTAGGGTTGAACGGAACGAAATAGTACTGTCACCTGCTTAGATGACAAAGCTGTGGCGAAACAACAGACGCCTCTTGTCACGATGGGCTACGTGGACCTCGATCTGATGTTACTGTCGATTGGGTAGAATAACTAACAATAGCATTTATTGATTGATTATTCCCAAATTATTATATTTTAAAATTATAAAAAGGAGATTTTTAATATTACTAGAAAATATTTATGGATTTTTATACTAAATTCAAAATGTAGTCAGTGGCGAAAAATTCGCGCATTTAGCATGGCTGTATTCTAAATATTTAATGTAATAGTTATTATTACATGAGTCAAAAATTTAATAAATAAAACTTTTTGAATTTAAATTGTTTATCTCGAAATACAGAAGAGTCCCGAAAACTCGGTCTAATGTGGACCGAAATGTAGCCGAGTTTGTGAAAATGCCGGGTTATCGAGAATGGATTTGAAGAAGAATAAGTATGATGCTACCTCCGAAAATATTGCCATGAATTTGTGTTTATTATTTGGTTGAGAATACAAGAAAATAAATTACACAAATACAATTAAACAAAGGAAAAGTAAGTACTTTATGAAGACATTAAGCACTTACTACATGTAAATGAAAATTAATGGATGTATATTATACAGTAATTTACCTCTAATCAAGTACAACATAAAATACTTAATGAAGGCAATGAGACGTCTATAATGAACATATCCGACTTCGCATAAACTGACTATTTTTAAAAGGAATGTGTTATTACATGTTGTCTTCTATATTACACTCTGTATTTTATTGCTTCATTACGAAGATGACAAAAGAGCAATAAGTCTTCTACGTCTTTTTTTTGTTCAAAATAATGTAAGGAAATTTCGACAGCCTTTAGTTCTTCACTATGTGATATTTTTAGAGTTCGTACGATGACCACAACATTAATGCCTTCCTCATTTTCTGGCATTTGTGCATGCTGGGTTTTTTCGACCTGCAAAAATGTAGCCGAGTTAGTTATCCAGACTGCCGGGTTATCAAGTGCCGAGTTTTCGGGACTCTACTGTACTAAGTTTTAATGAAATGCATTTATGCATTTCCTTCATTTCCTTCATGAAAAATATGCATTTCCTTCATGAAAAATACTTTCTTCAAACGTCAGTTTTAAAATTGTATCACTAAATCACACATTGAATATCAGATTTGAATAAAATACAATATCACGCAGTAATGACTATGTATCACCCATTTCTTAAAACATATATAATATCAACTTAAACTTAACACAACGTATCAAAAAGAAAAATTGAACAATGGTCAGATATATCTGTAAGAATAAGAATTCAATATCTGGAAGTATGTACACCCAATTTTATTTTCAATTCAAAGAATAGCTAGACGAATAAACAAAACTCGAATTCCGTGGTCTATCATAGAAAAATATACCTTAAAGTTGTTTATCCTGCTCAAACAGTATCTCAAAAATGTTTCAATTCTTCTTTCTTAAGAATGGGATCAATTTCTACAAGAAAAATTGGTGTTTGAAATATTTTATTTCAGCGGAGAATGTTTAGTTTAATAGTGTAATGGAAAATACAGAAAGCCTTCTTTAGATATTGACCTTAAGAAAATAAGACGAATCACCCATGTTAAGAATAATCATTGTATTCTGAACATTGTATTCTAAGCCTATTGAAAGAGAATACTATAAGCCGCTGAGATCATCAAGTAAAATGCAAATCCATCCATCGAAAACAATTTGTCTTTTATTTTTGGAACGTTGAGCTTTGATATGTACTTTATTATGATTTTGTTTTTTTAACGTATGATGCTACTCCTCTTTAGAGTTAGGAGATAAATTGTGTTTTTTTGCATACGTATATCTTTCGTTTTATGTTGTTTTATGTTTGAAATAAGGACTTACAGAATCTTTAAAAAATTGACATTTAAAAAGTATTCATCTAAATATATATATATATATATATATATATATGTATATTTTAAACCCTTCTGTGTATATATTTAGTAAAAAAAAAGGTATTTTACCTGAGGAAACAAAAGGTTTTTAATAATTGTAAGTATTGTAAAATAAAAGAAATTATTATTTGTTACGTAGAAATGAACTAGTTGGCTTGGTGGCGTAGAGATAGCTTCTCCTCTTCGTAAGTTCCAGATTGAGAGTTCGATAGCAGATGGTGTCGATAGGTTTTCCGAATGCAAAAATCGCAGGCACGCATGTCATTTGATTATATGACGTGTAAAAGATAACTTGAGTACCCATTTTGCTTTGATATTCTAGGCAATATTTAGCATACAACGAGAGTTTGAATTAAAATTAACTCAAGCGTCCAGATTTGGTAGCAAAAGCCGCCACTAGAGAGGGTCACCATGATATGCTTTTTACATTTGGACCTTTGCCGTGTTTGTAAAGGCTTTTTGCCAACGTGCTGCCAATTAAGAAAAAAATAAAAATGTACTAACCACTGAGCAAAAAAACACATAAAATTCGTCAAAAGAGTGACAATATATATTGTCATAAATAAAACGTAAAACACAAAGTTTGTTTTATCTTTTAAAATAAACTCAAACTCAGTGGCGCAACAGCCAATAAGGGCCAGGACCTACTGTGCCCATCCCAGTACACATGGCCATTGGTCGCTGAGGTGCATGAGTAGATGTCCCAATCAGATGAACAGTCTGAAGTGAGGTTTCCAGTGTTTAAGTCCCCAAGCAAGCTTGGTACTCATTTATCGACTCACTGCGGTAGGGATGAAAGGTTGAATCGAGCTTGCCGAGCCCAGGAATAGAACCGAGACCTGTGATGTGGTAGCACGATAATCTACCACTCGACCACTAGGCCTTATCTTTTAAAATATAAAAAGTAAAAAACATGTAGATACACCAATTCCTGAGAATTTGAAAGAATAAAAAAGTGATATTTTAGGTAAACGATAAAAATTATCTATAAAAAATATGTTATGAAAATAAAATCCGCTATAGTAATTAATACTAATTACATATATGAATGCAAAACTGTAGTTAGTTATTTAGAGATTGATATTAATTGAGAATCCAAAAGTATTTGTTTATTTTTCAAAATAATAATATGTAGGTAACTTTAAAGAAATCAGAGAATAATTATATAACAATAAAATACTTTAATTCTACAACCAATTTCAAACACCTTAACAATAGCTGGGGACATCTGAAGGAAAACTGGTACAGTTTCTCGGATTCAAACTTTCCTCCTTTTGCATAACACCCTTAGGTCTTGACAAAATACTCGGCCCCTAAGCCCCAAAGCATTTCCTTCTCCAACCCTACAGCGTGAGTTAAAAGCTCCCCTTTCAGCAAGAGATTTAGTTAGATGCTGGAAGCAGCTGTCACTTCCACGAAGAGATAGGAGATTTGCAATTTCTCCGTTTCTACTTCTCCTGTAAAGAATTACGGAACGTAAATTTATTTCTACTTTTGTTGGTAACATTACAACAACTAACAATAGTATGTATTATTTTTTCTTTACATGAATACATACAATTTGATATTATTTCACAGATGGAGATATACTGAACTGTTTAAGGCATCCGATTACGTTCGGAGCCGTGATTTTAAAAAAGCGCATAAATGGATAATTTTCATGATATTTAGTGTCATTCAGATTAGAATAGATGCATAATATTATTTAAGTACATTTTGACAAAAAAATATATTTAAATACAATATTTTGGCAAAAAATTAACTTAGAATAATCTTTATTCAAATTGTTCTCTTTTTGTGAAAAATGTTTCTATTATAATAATATTTTGCCTGTCTATAGCTCAGATCTCTCTACAAAGGCGCAACTAGAATTTTTCAAAAATTCACATTATTTTTAGACTTACCACCAATTGAAAGAATTATTGCCGGGTTTTTTTTAAATTGCCTCCCCCCCCGTCTGTTGTTGTAAAATATGGATAAAACCCACTTCTAATTTATAAATTTTAAAAATTCCAGTTGAACCTCTGCAGAGGGGTCTGAGCTATATACAGGCAAAATATTATTATAATTGAAGCATTTTTCACTAAAGGAGAACATTTGGAAAAAAGAATATTCTAAGTTAATTTTTTGCAAAAATATTGTATTTAAATAATTGTTTGTCAAAATGTCCTTAATACAATTGTATTCATGTATTTCAATCGAAGTGACACTAAATATCATAAAAATTATCCATTAATGCGATTTTGCAAAAAGATAGGAGTGGCCAACCTTTTTGGGAAGAGTGCCACAACTTGATATAAAAGTATATATGCCGGCCACTTACAATTTTACCAACAAACAAGCATGGGAAAGTAAAAAAAAATGTTTACTTATAAGCTTATTATGAGAATTTTTACGCGAATTTCGCATTTTTTAATGTAAATCTATGTAGTCAAACTTTAAAATTAATATAACATACAAGTATCATAAAAAATATATGTCAATTCCTACTTACTGTAAAATACGGCGTATAACGTGCACCTATACATTTCAAGCTGCATTTTTGAATGTTTAGGTACAATTGCCGTGTAACGCGTACCCTCTTCTTTACGTTAAAACCTGAAATATATAAGCGGAATGATCTTGTGTTTTGAAGTCATTCATTCGAGGTACTATTCTAAACCTTAGAAAAAAATAATATACCTCTGGAAGTACTGTCCTTTAAGTTCAAAAGGAATATCATTTCTTTTAAATTAAAAGTATTTCGATGTATGCAAAAGTTTTAATTTTTTTTATAATCATCTCTTTATTTTTAATTAATTCTTCGAATAAAATTGTATTTTAAAAAGAAATCACATTCTCAGGAAGTTGGGCGTCTCAGGTGAGATTCAAACCCACGCTATCCATTGAGTTGCAGGAACTGAACGCGCAATTTTTCTTTTTATATATGGTGGACTAATATTTTTTGTTTGTTACTGTTTATTCATTAATTGCATTTAATGAGTGAATTAATATTTGAAAAACCGTATTAACATCAAGTTTCATCTGCTACATGTTTAAAAAAGATTTATTTGAACTTGAGTGGATGGAGAAGTATTTTTTTATTGATTTCAAATTTCAACAAGATATATATATATATATACATATGGAGAGTGTGAAATAATAGTAGGAATTGTTTATGACGAAAGTACAAACTTAGGTTTTACTGTTAATAAACGTTTTACAAGCTTAACCAAATATGTTAGGTATGAAATAAAAATGATTAGCCTGAATCATTTAATTCAAAATAATTATTAAACGCTCAGTAAATTCACTTTTAACATGGCTTTTGAATTACTACTCTTCTTTACCAAGTCATCTATATTGTGTTTAGAGCTCTTTCAGATGTTAACAAAATTAAGTTATTATAGGTGCACACCAGCTAGTTTTGAGTATTATTTATTTTATTAAGTTCATAGCAGAAAACGTGTATTGACCAAAACATGTTTTGATCCAAATTTTGAGGGGTTATTTTCTCTGAGACAATCCCACTTTAATTAAATTGTAAGAAATGATTCTCTTTATTATCTTTTGAATTTTTTTTAAAAAAATTCCGTATCGTCGAGTGTTATTGTTACAACTTCACCGAGCTACACTGCTGTACGCGGGCCGTGGGTTGACCGCCATTGATTAACACAGTAGCATCTTCAAAATGTTTCTAAATTTATTTAATTCTGACGTTAATGGAGTTAATTATAAACTTATTCATAAAAATTATTTATTATGTGTTAGATTCGGCAAGCAAAGAAATATATGTATGTAGTAGTGGGTGTCCATATTTAAACTT